>JZKD02S2265830.1:21998-47362 GCA_000966675.3 Picea glauca
AAGAAAAAAACCCCCATGGCCAGATTTATATTTTCACTATCTCCAATTGTTTCTTGGAGTAGAATATCAAGACTATTCAATACAACTAGTCTCCTTAGGGCCAGTTCTTTTGGGGAATTTCCTAAACCTCTACAATTTAAATAAATAATAATCATGACTTCACCTCCTTCTAGGATTTAGATGATCTAAGGACCCCTATGATGGAATATTACTTCCCTAACAAAACCTTGTTTACTACGTTTTCTTGTGCTTTAGGGAGGTAGGACTTATTACCCTACCCTATCCCTTCCCATTGTTTACATAAATCAAGTCTATTCCCCATTCAATTTCTTCTTCACCAATCCAACTAGGAAAGTTCTTATTCCAAAGATTATACCTTGGTCTAGAATTTAGTTCACAATTTCTCTTTTTTTGAGGTGTTCCCTCACCCTATACAAGATATTTTCACCATATTGGAATCCCCAAACATAGATGGTTCCCTCTTCTGGACTACAAGAAGGGGATGGATATATGTTATAGCATCATTGCCAACACATATGCATTCATGACTTGTTTATCCTTTCCATGTACTACTTATAGACATTAATTCCTTTTACCTTCTCTAGATTCTTGGAAAAATAATATTTTTGACATATACGCACCCTAACAACTATGCAAGGCATGCATACACATGTTTCTCCAATGAAAGTCATGTACATATCATTTTTTCTCAAAAAAATATAATTTTCCACATTTGTTGGGTGGGGTTCACGCATTTACCTAGTTCCTGACCCCGTATTTCCCATACATAACTAATTGTAACCACTCCAACCACTTGGAGATGGTCTAAATTGAGCATAAGCAATGAGGAGAGGACAATCATACTTGAAGAAAATTTACGTTGGCTAGTTCTTGCCTTGTTTGCAAGCCTTTATTTCCTTTCTATTGATTCATATCCTTAGACCTAGAAACCATTATTTCCATCCTTTTCCATTATTTACCTATCTAACTAGAAGATTCTCTTGATCTTCTTTGGGCTTGCATAAGAATCAGAGTTTGAGGTCCATCTTATACTCAGTGCCTGGGTGGAGGGACCTAGAGTATAGCTTCAGAGAGGTGTCACGGTAGGTGTAGGTGATAAATACATATATTTTGTTGTCAAATAATAAAGATACCTCTTTCCCATGAAATATTTGTGTTTTGATATATGATGATCATGCTTGAATATATCATCTTTTACAACACTAATTGTTGCAATCATTTTTGTATTCGATAATTTTCATATAAGTTAGATAGTATATAACTATTTTCCTTTGTATTTTTCCACCTCAATGTATTGTAGGTTTTCAAAGGAACATTTTGGAAGGAGCATGAAAAGTTTCAACCATGGGATCTTCATCAGATGTAGGACACTTGGTGTGTCTCTTTTTCCTTACTATTAGTAGTTATTTAATTGATCGAGTTAGTTACAAATATTTGATTGCATTCTTAGGATCTAATTTTCTATTTAAATGGTTAATGCTTTGTTTTGGTTTTAAACCATATCCACAAGGGATTTTCCTCGTAATATAATTGGTGACCATACTGGGGAATTTATCTCATTTGTGGGTTAGTTTTAGTGCTTGCTTCATTTTTCTTGTTTTCTGGCTTTTTATATTTTTGACAAAGTAATTTAAATCTTTTGAGTCTTGCTTATACCTTGTCAAGACTTTTGGATTTCACTTTCAATTATTTTGGAAGTATTAGGATTATATACGCACTTTGTTGTGCAAACAATCATGTACATACATGTTTTTTCTTTGGGATAGTCGTGTACATATGTGCTATGCCTTATACACAATCACATACATCTCTAGACAAAGAATTTTTTATTGTTCTCTTCCTTTTTGTGTATTTGAATTGGTTTCTTGGGATCTATTCTGGGTCATGTGACTCTCTTTGGCCTACAATTAGTTGTTGAAGTATTATAAGTTAGATGTTTTTACAAAGAAAAGGAAAAAATAATTAGTTTCTTTATTTTTGTGCTTCAAGCTTTTTTGAGTAGTCTAAAGCTTCTTTTCCTGGATTTTTCTATCTAGAGTTTTCTTGATATCCCTCCTATCAATATGCACAAGTTTAGTTTAGTTCTCTTTGTCTCTCATATTTACTGCTACCTTTTTTACATTGAAAATAAAAATTAGTCTAGTTTTTCATTTTTTCATTTTTCTTTAAAACAAGAAAACAAAATAAGAGGCTTGATTTTCTTTTTCTTTCAACCTTCACCCTTCCTATCACTGAAAATAAAAATATATTACTGAGCATTTCCATCTTCTCTTGCGTATGTTGATTTCAAAATCTTGTTTGTATTCTTGAAAGTTTGAATGTTCGTAAGATTTGGCCATGGTTTTGTTGAAAAGGAGTATTTTGGTTCTGCTTGTTTTTGCATAGTTTCATTGCATTCAAAGAAAATTTGTATCAATTTTTGAATTGAACCTAAAAAGAAATCTTGCATTGCTTGCATTTATGAAGAGTTAAAGAGATTTTTTTTTTCTTTTTTCTGAAGCGTTCCTTAACACTCTTTTTCCATTGCAGAATAAGCTTGTTTTTCTTAACAACACTATTCATAAATTGCTTCATTATCTATTGAGTCTTATAACATAACCAAGTTTCAAATCCATAAACCTTTGAAATTAACATGTAATTTGAAAGAAACTAGACTTTTGTTTGTAGAGTATACAAACTAGTCTAGGATTAGGGCCTTGGATTAGGATTGGAGAGATAAATCTCTAAGGGAATTGAAAAAACATAGGAGTCTAATTTAGGGAGAGAGAATACCAATTGTCATATAAGCATATCCGAGAGCCTCCTCTAACATAGGACTTAAACACAAGGTCGTGTGAGGAAGAGTTGAGATAACTCCTCCAAAACTTGACTGAGCATAGTGCATTGATCATATACTAGGGTTTCTCTAGTACCTTTACCCCCCTAAGAGGAAACACTTTAGAAACTTAAGTATTTGTTACCTTTCCCATATGTTTGGTAACAATTATTGACTATACCCCTTGGACGTTGACTATGAGTTGGTATCCATAGTTTATTTTCCTAGGTATTTATGAGGTGACTATAGGGGGTTTCATGTGGTACCTAAGGAAGATGTTGTATCACACTATTAATACCCCTAGAGGGTGATCCGCTAAGCGAGGGTTACCTGCACCGACTAGGGATATTAAGTAGAGGTCTTGGTAATTTCTTCTCACACCTTCATTCTTCGGTTACGAGACATAATTAACTAGTGTCATTGTCCAGAAGGGCCTATACCTGACTTCTTTTCTACTGTAGTCTCAAGACCTAATCCACCCGAGATGGAGTATTGAAGAAGTATTTTGCATCTGTTGTTTCCTTAGGAAATTTTATAGTGGTGTGCTCTTTGTGTATAGACATCCTTAACAAGTTTTTTGGTGGCTATCTTGAATCATTGATTTCAAATGGCTGACCAACTATTTCGTCAATCTCGAAGGGTTCAAGGCCTTTTTCCTATAATATTTAATTCTCCAATGCCTCCTCTGAGGCATCGACTATACCAATATGGTGCTTTTGTAACAAATATTCCTATTAATATTTTTGAGATTGAGATTGCATAATTGAATGCTTTTTCACTGTAGGTTACACATATATCAGATCTTGAAGACAAAGGCTTTGCCAAACCTTTTAGCCCTCTATTAACTAGACTAGAAGATCATATTTTTTTGCATCTTATGACTTTCAAGTTAGGTAACACTAATAATCGTCCTCATTGGTGGGATGTCATGGAAAATGTTGTATATATGTTAGGGTCTGGGGACCCTTCAACCCCCACTTTAGCTATAGTCGGGGAAGGGATTTTACCCCCTTGTCCTTCCAGCCAGGTGACTAACATGAAGCAAGCCATGGTGGTTATGTTATTCATATGATCTATACCATTGATCATTGGATTAATCATCCTTTGAGTACGAATCCAACATTACCTTTTGTTTCTAACACCTTTTTATTTGGAATTTCATCGATAAGAATGCATAATGCTTTAGCGCATTCTCAGTCGATTACTTAGAATCTTAATTTTTGGGAAGAGAGTTCTTCAAATCCCTTGCAAGTTATTCCTTGGGGAAGGGGGAATATATCTCCACCATTTCCTTCACTTGGAAGTGGGTCTTTCCCATATTCTATCCCTAATCCCTTCATGGGATGGAGTTTTCCTATGAGAGGAGGATTTATATCCTCCGAAATGCCTTTGACTTCTAATCATTTCACTATGTTTTGTGGGTTTGCAAGAAATACCTTCCCTTGATTTGGGATGTTAGTAGGGGGTAATCCCTTCCAAATTCATTCGAATCCTATGCAAATGTCTTTCACATCTTGGATCACATCCAAGAGTGGTGGAGGTGGAAGAGGATGATCAAGGCCATGATTCCTCCTAAGTTCCTCCTTGAATGGTTTCTCAAATCCCTATTTTCATATATCTCCAAATATGTTACCACGTAGGGGGTATCCTCTAAGGAGGAAGCCATTTTTAGGGCCCAACAGTTAAATTTGATATATTATTAGTCTGGGATCCAGTACAAGATATTTCCAGATACACCATGGTCAAGTATTGACCCTAGGAAACCAAAGTTTGGACCACATGTCGATGACATTGTTGGTTTTTTCAACAATTCAACTACAAATATGGTTATCAGCTAGATGAAATAAATGGCTATTCATGAAAATATGAATGGTCAAGTTACGAATTTGATCACTCCCACTGTCCAATTGTCAAATGTATACATTATGAAATCGATAAATCCAAAGGGTAAACAACAACCTAGAGGAAAGAAGAAGGGTAAATATAAAAAAGGAGGTGGGAACAATACTAAAAACTTTAAATATGATGCTAATGTTGGGGGGGATAAGAAAGAAAATAGGAAGGTGAAGTTTCCATTTAAACTTTGTAAAGAAGATCACCCCACCCACCAATGCCCCAAAATGGAATAATCTCACCACTTGTTGATGCGATAGCAACCTATTATGTTGAAGAACCTGTTCCCTCAAGGAAACAATATGGTAGTGGGATATTCCAGTGGAAATATGCAAGGGAAAACCCAAAGTGTGTCCTTTCCAGAAGGTAATATGTCATTCATCAATATGGTGAGATTGGATATTAATGTGTCGACTAGAACCTAGGATTATGGTAACCCTGAGTCAACATCTAAAGGAAAGGAAAATTTTCATCCTAAGAACTCTCTTTATATAGAGAAGCCTAGAGGGATACAATTCCATGCATACCAAAAGGTGTGTATAAGCATTATTCCAACAAAACTAATGCTCAAGTTGCACCCAACTATTTGAATTTTGAGGATGTGGCCCAAATGCCTTGTGTAATGTTGGCCTTTGAGGTGCTCCAAAGTTTCCCCACGTAACAGAGCACATTGTTCTATTCGTGATAAGACCTACTAACTCCTCGATCTTATAGGTTATCAACTTCAATAATATGGATTTCAAGCCTCACCTTCCATACCACATTTCCTTCCAAATCAATGTCATGTATTCCAAGCATGTTATTGGAAGGATTGTTATCGATGAGGCTACTTCGACATGTGTGATTTCATTGTCTTGTTGGAAATACATTGGCTCTCTCGATCTCACTCCATCTCCTACTCTGCTAATTGATTTCAATGGACACTCTTTTAGGCCACATGGATTGAAATCCTCCTTACTTGTCTAGTTGGGGAGGGGGGACCATGATTCTCCATAGAAGTGGAAGTGGTCGATGCTCCAATTGACTACAACTTTTTGTTAGAGAGGAGTTAGACATATGTTATGACAACTATTGTGTCTTCAATATTCCAAGTTTTATGCTTCTCTCATGATGGTAAAATCATTACAATCGATTATATGTCATTTTCTCGCTCTAAGTTCACGGTGGCTACGGGGTCCACAATCCTCTTAATTGAAAAATATCAAATGAAAACTAAGAAAATTCGTGTTGGGATGTACCCTTCGTTGATGGGAAGTTTTAACTTATTAGTGCTAATTTTGTACATCAATGTTCTTCTAATTTTCTACCAACAGTCAAGCTCTTCGATCCCCGTGACTCAAGTAAGTTCATTTCGAACAACGTATTTCAGGGATACCTAGGTGTTACCCTCTATATGTGATTTTGTAGAATTCCTTTTGAGTGTCAGGATGTCCATGTCATTATCTATAGTTGAGATATCTTATCATGTGATTCAACAAGCTACTGCAGATTTTGATCCCACTCCTTCTTGGATAAAAGAAGTGGATAATATTACCGAACCTTGAATTCATGAAACTCACTCGATTGTCTTGATATTGTTTTTCCTTCTAATGAAGCTATTATTGAGTAAATAATAGGGAAATACAAGCCCTGGGAGGAATTACATCATCGATCTTATTTCCTCCTAGAACTTAGTCAAGTGGAGAAAGGAGAATTTCGATCAATTTTGAGTAGAGGTTTTGAAGGCCTCGTGAACCCATTAGTTAAAAATAACGTGTACGTTGAGGGAAACATGGAAAATGTATCAAATACTATTCTAATTGACATATCTAGAACCCATGGCATCATGGAGAATGTGTTTATTGGTGTAAATTGTTCCCAAGAAGAGATTTACATGTATGCCTCCCTATTTAAGGAATACAACAATGCTTTTTCCTAGTCATATGAGGAAATGATAGGTATAGACCTTGCATTTTCTAACACGAGATAAAAACATACGAAAATGTGAAACCTTTTCGACAAAAAATATGACCATTTAATTTGAAAAGGGCGTCAGGGATTAAGCTGGAGGTAGAGAAACTACTCAGTGTCAATTTCATCTATTCAATTCCCCTTACTAAATGGGTGTTAAATCCCATTCCAGTGGATAAAAATTAAGAAACCATTCAAATTTGTATGGAATTTCACGATCTAAACAAAGCATGTCCCAATGACAACTTCCCCACACTATTTATCGACTAAATTATCAATGAGTGTGCGGGAAATGAAATCTTCTCTTTCACGAACAAATTTTTGGACTATAACCAGATCCAAATCCGATCCAAGGATCAACATAACATGACATTCATATTTTCTTGGGGTACATTAGTGTATAAGAATATGCCTTTCAGCCTTAAAAATGTTGGGGCTATGTTCCAGTGGGATATGTCTTTTGCTTTTCATTATCTCAAGCATATCATCTAGGCTCATCTTAATGATCTTGATGTTCACTCTTGTAAGAGAGTAGATGTAATATCCCCAAGAACAATCCCCATTTGTATTTATGAATTGTAAACATGTTTTGTAGGCTGGTGAGCCGAGCAATTATAATATGGTAAGCTTATGTGTTATTAGGTCGGAGAGCCTAGGTGTTAAAGGCCATAAGCCTATTTTTGTACATGTAACTATTCATATCATTAATATAAAAACATCTCTTCGTGTAGACCGAACACGATAAAAGATAATGGGGGATTAAGCTCCACTAGTTTGGGTAAGGGAAAGGGGGATGAGAGGTTGGAAAGAGAGGTTAATATTAAGGGCTTAATTCCAAGAGAATAATATTTTTTTATTATTCCAAAAGATGATTAGAAGGATATGTTTTTATCCTAAGTTCCTTTTAGAGGACGGGGAATTCCAAATGGAAAGGAACGTGCTTCATGGGAGAAATGTGTCGGCTTAGGCACATGTAGTTTAAGATGAAAGTCATCTTGTTGGGGGCCTCGCTTCCCATTCTTCCATCATTTGCCTAAATCATTTGGCCTGCATCATCGACCTTTGCATATTTCACGCACCTCTGAAACCAGTAACCCGTGAAGTTGACCTGTGTTTTCCTGTGAAGCACAACGTATTTGTACTTTCCAGAGACATGTTGTACCTTATTGAATTGTAGTTGATGCCATCCCCTGAGATGTATTGAGCCTTGTTATTTTCCTCACTTGCTATAATTGAGTTGAAGTTGGTTGAAGAAGCAGGTTGTCAGGCCTGTGGTTGAAGAGGCAGGTTGTCAGGCATGTGAGTAGCTCTCTCCAGGTGAGAGCATTTGTTGGTAAGTGATTTTATCCTAGAGAGAGTCCATCACCAACTATAGAGCTCTGATAATTCCTGATCTAACCTGTTTCTGAGACCCTGAAAGGGAAGTGGAGCAGCCGATGGACTGTGGAACTATGAAGGTGCATATTCCCAAGGTGGAACATGAATGTGGGGAATGAGAATCTATGAGTAGTGGGCGTAAGTAGGCACTTGGAGAGAATCCTTCTAGTTTCATTGTGAAATCCTCTGTGACCTCAACCTAGTATAATATTACCTTGCCCTAGGTGGAGCTTAGTCCCAGCTCAGGGGTGACCCACTGCTAAGTGTGATGAGCAGCTTGGTCTAAGGCTGAGAGGTTCATGGAAGGCCTACACATAGTTGGTGTACTTCAGTTGAAATATAAGTACCCATTCCTATGTTCATTTACATGTTGTGTATATGTACATGTGTTATAATTGATGAATATTGCCTGTATATGTTGTTATATTATGGGTTTTCATGTGAGTATTGCATGTATACTTTTATTGTTATTTCTGCATTAATATATGTGTGAACAAAATATGTTGTCTATTTATGTTTATATGCATATGATAATTGTCATTTCTATGAGTAGCGTTTCTCGGCCTGTTGGTGGCCAGGGGTGTTACATATTGGTATCAAAGCCAAGGTTCAAGAACTAAGCCTAGATTGGACAGATAAGTGGTCATTAGAACCAAGGTTTCAAACAGAAATTGTGCTAAGAGGTTACCTTGGCCATGATTACGAATCTCAGGAGGATGAGCGATATGTAGAATCACAGCCGTCAGATCAAGAAAAAGGAGCATGAGAGTTAACCTCCAAGTCCTTTGGACTTCATGGCTTCGACGAAGTTATGGGTTGTAGAGCTAAAGAGGTCAAAGGCTCGAAGTCCGAAGTCCCCGAAGAGTATCTACACTATAGACCTGGGGAGAAGATCTCGACAGTTGGATCAAGCCAAGTTAGAAGGGGAAAACACAATGGTGAAGGGAGAACCTCCAGAGCTAATCCAAACCATCCATCAAGAGGGACACGTGTCAACACATTGGCTTGTTTAGGATTTATAAATTCAGGAGAATGAGTGTGTGCCGAGGAGAGAACTCCTGAAGACTGAAGTTTCGAAGCCCCGAAGAGCCGAAGTAGTGAGTCATGATGACATCACCTGGAGGTGACATGGACCTCTCCTATACCTGCCACGTGTCCCAAACTAGAATGTTGTCATCTATACTATGTGGTCCCTAAGGTTACATGACATAGTTAAAGGTCAGTGGACCCACACTAGCATTGATCATGATACATCAATATCGAAGTCCAAGAGGCATTTCGGGGACCCAAATTCCATGAGAGTTAATTTTCCAGGGAGGTCTCATAATCCAAACCATGGTTTTACCAGGGGGTTATGTGTTAGCATCAAAAAAATTGTGGGACGAAAGGTGGGTTACTCCAAACCGCAGATGCATGCCCCCACAATTTGAAAGGCGTTAAGTGATGTGACTATTTGGTATCTTAATTAAAGTATGGAAACCATGGGTCCCAATGGACTCATGCCACCAGTTGTGAATTCTAGAGACTTGACACTCTAGAAGAATGGTTCATAATGGAATGAAAGAAAAAAAATTCAAAAGTTTCGTAATGTTGAGTTTATGAGACGTAATGATGTCACCAAAGGTGACATGGAAGTGTTCGAAGATTAACGGTTTGAGTTGTTGGGGGTGTGTATATGTGAAATCCTCCGAAGTCCCAAAGCTCCAAAGATCCGAAGTCCTAGAGCTCATATGCTTGAGATTCCATAGTGAGTGCCAGTCATTGGATGCTGGGTAGTCGTGGACTATTGATCCACCCTAATTCGGGATTTTTTCAATCCAGAACTCAGAGAGATTTGATGTGATGTGATTTGAAAACTTCTGAAGCTGGAGGCCCGAAGTCCCGAATAAGAACCTTTCGACCTAGAGCTTGGCCACAACGTGTGGTCACATGGGTTGGGGGCTAAGATGAAGGGGCTAGTGCCCGAAAATTATTGCATAAGAGATCATATCTCAAGAAGAAAAGATCTGTGGGGATTCTTGATTGACTGAGAACTGTAAAATGAAATCTGAAAGTTTTATTTGAATTAGATTGGTTTATGAATACTGTGGAATTTGTTAAGGACTAATGGCCTGAAAATTTTTGGTTGAATGCACATTGTGTTTGCAGAGTTAACGGTCATCAAAACCAAACCAAAATGGAGGAGGCAAAAAATGATTTCAGTTCATAGAATGAAGCTAAGGGAATGGATTTCCATTTGGGAGTTGAAGGATCGAACTCCAATGGGCATGGAGAAGAGATAGATAAGGAGGGAAACATGATGAAAATCATTGAAATATTGTAGAAAGATGTCCAGACTCACCGAGAATATAATAGAAAGCTCATGAAAGCTAGGGAACAACTGGAGGAATTCAATGTAGAGTTGATACAGATCCTGGAAAGGATAGAAAATAAATTGGATAAGGAGAGTGACTCCTGTAAATCCAGAAGTCATGGGTCTCCTGATGAAAAGAGGAAATGAAGGAGTGTTGGTAGACACCATAATTATTCCCAAGGGAAATCTAAGAGGAGGCAACATAGTAGTTCAAGACAATCTCCTACCAAAAATCATAGGAGATCTAGAGTGGATGAACTGAAGGGAGCAATGAACAATATTAAACCTCCTACATTTGATGGAGAGCACTAGAAGGAGGAAGATGTTGAGACATGGATTCTTTCCATGAGGAAATATTTCCAACTGCAGAATTATTCCTCTCATTCAGAAAGAAGAATTGAAATGTATCAACTGAAAGGAAAGGCATCCATGTGGTGGGATCAACTTGTGCAGGTGAAACACATTAAATAGAAAAATGTTACGTGGAAGGAATTCAAGAAGTATTTCAAAAAAAAATACTTAACTAAGAGATACTATGACAGAAAGATGAAAGAGTTCTTTGAACTCAAGCTGGGTAGTATGTCCATTGATGACTATGAGTGAAGGTTTTTGGAATTGCTGAAGTATGTCCCTTTCATCAAAGATGAGACTGTCAAAATTCAAAGTTCTCTGAGTGGACTTCCACCTTCCATCAGTGACAAGATCCAGTATGATGATCCTAAAACTATGGAAGAAACTATAAGGAGAGAAAAATGCTTATATGAGCAGCAAAGAGAAAAACCCACTTTCCAGAAGGCTTGTGTTAGCACAAAAATTTGTAGTAGAAAATTTGGTCATTTCAAAACACTCTTGTTCTTGCTATTTGTATTATTCAAAAATTGGTGATTTTGTAGCACTTTGGATTTCGTAGTGCCAAGAGTTCATTGGCCATTCATAAGTGCCCAGTTGCCAAGATTGGTGCTATCTTACAAGATTGGCATATGAGAAAAATAAAGGCTTGATATCCTTCACAATTTTTTGAATTCATGATGGGTGCTACCAATTTTGCATGACTGTGTCACAGTGGCACTATCAAATCCACATAGCTAAATTCATGAAGGACACTTCTGCCAGTTTTGAGTGACTAACTTAAAACTTGTGAAGGTATTTTTGAAAACTGGAGGAGATTTTGTTCATCACATACCAAATAAAAAAAACCTCTCTTAGTTTTTTAAAGTGTGTTATGGTTAGAGATATATTATACATAGAAGTGGCCCTATGGAATGTGCTGCGGAAACTCTGTTCTAGACTGTTGAACTGATATTTTTGACCAGATTACTTCCAAGAGAATTTAACGGTGAACCAGGATGAATTTTAAAACTATGAAGGACTTTATTGTCAAGCACGGACCCATGAAAATTAACCTCTTTCATTTTTCACACAGGTGTCACAGATTGGGAGATTCGAAAGAATCTTTAAGCCCTATTTTTCAGTTTTCGTGATTTCCTGTTTGAGACATATTTTTGTGACACCTATTGCGGGCACATGGAAATGAATTTAATGAAATTGAGAGAGGTTTTTCTTCATAACGAGATTATATACAAAAAAAGTTCTCAAATTTTACACAGCTGTTATGGTTTGAGAATTACAAGTGGCTTTTTGAAGCCTATTTTTCATAATTTCGCCTCCTGAAAAGAAGGAAATCAGTTAAAACATGTCATTTTCTCTTTGTAGTTGTTTCTATTTTGGGAAAGGGGTTGGAGTTCGAATGGGTGAGATGGAAAGGACCTATATGGATATATATTCATTATAAAAGAGGGTAGGTGGGTTGGATTCATGAGACAAGACAGATGAGAAAGTTGTAGGAGACACTTTGCTTGTGATCATTATAACCCCGAGGGGCTTCTCTTTTTGTAAACATTTATGTTATTTAAGGTTCATGATATATGTGTTATCAGATCAAACCTCTTGTTTTCTTTTCCAACTTGTCTTCTTACTTGAATTAATTTTACACCTTAAGGATCATGGTTTCCTTTTATTAATGGATTCTTGAGCATTTGAGGATCTGATGTATTTTGCCTATTAGTCACTGTTTACATTCAAGTACCTTGAATTCATTTATGCAGAGAGGATATTTGCCTTATGGATTTTATTCTTTGTGTTATATTTTTATTCCTCTATTCAATAAACCTTTATCTGATATACAGATTGATTGCATTTAATGAAAAGGGTGTTTTCTTGACTCCATAGCCCAATGGTCCATCATTGATTTACAACAACTTGTTGTCCTTCCCCTTCCTTGTTTTATTTTTCTTAATCCACAAAACCAATCAAGTATTTTTATTTCTATGTTACCAATTATACTCTCATTTGCAGTATGGGAGTAACTCTTGGAGTGATAACATAAATGGTGTCATTGTCGAGGACAGATTTGAGCAGATTGAAGAGCTCCCTTGGAAGAATGACATAGATCCAACTTTTGATGGTAGAAAAGAGAGGGATACATAAAATTGACCATAATCATCTACCTAGAAACTCCACAATAAAAGACTCCATTGGGGAGGATCCGGTTGATAGAAAGATGAAGAGGCTAAATTATAAATCCAGGTATCAATTCATTAGTCTTCTACATGAAATTTTGTTTTTCTTTATCATCTCTTTCATGCTTTTCCCTTTGCATGTAAAAATGATCATTTTATGTTTTGTGTATTCGGATGATCATCATACTGCTTTTATACATCCATCTTTAGGAAAAAAGGAAATCTTATAGCCTTATGTTGTTAATGTTGTTCCTATATCCTCATCACAACCTGTTTCTAAATATGAGTTTTGCATTCCAATTCCTCCTGAATCTAATCATTCTTGTGACTTTGTGGAGGTTGAAATTGATTCAAAACCTACTTAGACTTCAACACCTTTTTCCTTAATTTTTGAGCCTTTCCATCAACTTCTTATTCCCCATAATCAACCCACTGCTTTTCAAACTAAAATCAGAATGAAGATGTTCAAGCCTTTGAGGTTGCCCTATATCCTTCATCCTTATCCTCTTGACTTCCTTGAGTATCTTCCTCGATTTTCTGGAGAGGATCATGTCACAGTTGAGAGTCATCTGGGGGCCTTTGAGAATTTTTTTGATCAATTTGAGATTGTTCATGATGATGCGCATGCGATTGTTATCTAAGTCTTTGTTCAAATATGCTTCTATTTGGTTTAAGGGTCTAAGATTTGATTCCATTGGCTCTTGGATCGAGTTATCAAATGATTTTTCGAAGCATTGGGGCGAGAAAAAATTTCTTGATTTGTATCTTGCTGATTTTTATGCTTTGAAAAGAGAGGAGGATGAGGCTTTGCTTGTCTTCAATCGAAGGTTCTACAACACTTATCATGATATGCCTTTAGAGATCTGGCCTACAGAGACTGTTTCCATGGTATATTATGTTATGGGGCTGCATTCAAAGCTTTCCCTTCTCTTGTTAGAAATGAAGTCTTCATCCTTAATACAATTGTTTGAAGATCCAGAAGAAGTGGAGGAGAACATCCGTGCTTCCAAGAGGATCCCTGATCGAGATTGTTTTGAAAATATGCATGCACATGAGCAAGCAAAATGTCAATACAATTCATATTTTGAGAAAGAGGATAATGAATGTGAAGAAGATTTGGAACAACAACAAGCATGTGAGCTTATTTCAGATTCAGATTTGAACTCTTCAAGATTTGCAGAGTATTCTAGAGACAGGTATGCATGTGAATTTTATAATCAATTTGCAAACGATGTTGAGAATGTGGTAACCGATGATTGTATAGGAAACTACATTTTCCTAGATGATCATAATCCTTGTCATTTAAACATTGCTCTATCATCATCTTATGATCATGATTATGAAGAGAGGCAAATTTCCATTTTTGATGATCACAAGTTGCTCTCAAGAGAACAAGAAATTCACTAGTCTTCTAGCAAAGAGGCTGTCATGGTTGAGCAGGTGTTTCTTTTTTGGATCATAATGTTTATGATCTTAGTTTCAAAGACCCAGTGGCAGCCTTCATGGAATCATACATTTCAGAGAACTTGAAAATTTCAGATTTCCTTAGCTTGCTAATGTTTCCGGGTGAGTATGGTTTGTTGAACAAGTTTTTATCACTTCTACTATATTTCATATATCATCTATTGATAGGTGTTATGGACAATATCTTTTCATTTTTGAAGTTACTTGAATGGTTGTTATGGAAGTCATCCTTAAATTGCAGATCTGGTTAGAGTAGGGTAGTGTAGTAAATAAGCTCTTTTCCCGAGCATTTCTTTTCTTCCAGTTTGCAGCAGAAGTAGCATTCAGTGTGCTAGAATAAAGGCATGCCTTGAGAATTTTTAGAGATCGATTGCACAGGCCAAATGACTCCATAGCCCAATGGACAAGGTAACTAGAACTACTAGGTTCTTGGAGCCTTGCAGGGAGGTCTCCTTCCCCATGGAGCCAAATGTTAGTACAAAAATTTGTAGTAGCAAATTTGGTCATTTCACAGTGCTCTTGTTCTTGCTATTTGTATTGTTAAAAAATTGGTGATTTTGTAGAGCTTTTGGATTTCGTAGTGCCAAGAGTTCCTTGGCCATTCATAATCGCCCAGTGGCCAAGATTGGTTCTAGCTTACAATATTGGCATATGAGAAAAATAAAGGCTTGATCTCCTTCACAATTTGTTGAATTCATGATGGGCGCTACCAATTTCACATGATTGTGTCACAGTGGCGTTGTCAAATCCACATAGATAAATTCATGAAGGACGCTTCTGTCGGTTTTGAGTGACTAACTTAAAATTTGTGTTATGAACAAATGGTAATGTATTTTTGAAAACTAGAGGATTTTTTTGTTCATCACATACCAAATAAAAAAAACCTCTCTCAGTTTTTTAAAATGTGTTATGGTTAGAGATATATTGTACATAGAAATGGCGCTACAAAATGTGTTGCAGAAACTCTGTTCTAGACTGTTGAACTGATATTTTTGACCAGCTGACTTCTAGGAGAATTTCTGGGTGAAATAGAATGATTTTAAAAATATGACGGATTTTATTTTCAAGCTCGGACCCATGAACATTAACCTCTTTCCTTTTTCACACAGGTTTCATGGATTGGGATATTCAAAAGAATCGTTGAGCCCTATTTTTCAGTTTTCGTGATTTCCTATTTGAGACATGTTTTAGTGACACCTATGGTGGTCAGCTGGAGATGAATTTAACAAAACTGAGAGAGGGTTTTCTTCATAACGAGCTTATAATAAAAAATCATTCTCAAATTTTACACATCTGTTATGGTTTGATAATTACAAGTGTCTTTTTGAAGCCTATTTTTCAGAATTTTGTCTCCTAAAAAGCAAGCAATAAGTTAAAATGTGTCATTTTTTGTTTGTAGTTGTTTCTATTTTTGGAAAGGGGTTGGAGTTCGAATGGGTGAGCTAGAAATGACCTATATTTCTATATATTCATTGTACGAGAGGGTAGGCGGGTTGGATTCATGAGCTAAGAGAGATGAGAAAGTTGTAGGAGGCACTTTGCATGTGATCATTATCACCCTGAGGGGCTTTTGTTTTTGTAAACATTTTTGTTATTGACAGTTCATGATATCAGTGTTATCATATTGTATCTCTTGTTTTATTTTACAATTTGTATTCTTACTTGAATGAATTGTACACCTTTAGGATCATGGTTCCCTTTGATTAATGGATTCTTGAGCATCTGAGGATCTGATGTATTTTTCCTATTAGTCACTGTTTACATTCAAGTACCTTGAATTCATTTATGTAGAGAGGATCTCTGCCTTATGGATGTTCTCCTTTGTGTTATTTTTTTCTTCCTCTATTCAATAAACCTTTATCTGATATACATATTGATTGCATTTAATGAGAAGGGTGTTTGCTTGACTCCATAGCCCAATGGTCCATCATTGATTTACAACAACTTACTATCATTCCCCTTCCTTGTTTACTTTTTCTTAATCCAAAAAACCAATCAAGTATTTTTATTTCTATGTTACCAAGATTAGTCTCATTTGCATTCTGGACTGACTCTTAGAGTGATAACAACTTGGGATGATAAGAAGAAGTTCAAGAAATAGTAGAGGCAGAAGGGAAACAAACCTCCTTTTTTCAGAAACAGTCCTCAAGGAAAACCATGTTTTAGAGAGTAGAGAATGGGTGAGGTAGGGGGACAAAGGCCAAGGAAGACTCCCATTCAATGTTGGGGTTGTCAAGGAGACAACAAGTACAAATAGTATCCCCACAAAAATGGAAAAGTGAGAGTTGTCCACAATGTTCAGCGAGAAGAAACAGTGGAGGACATGGGCATTAGAATACCAAGGATCCATGCAGCCCTGGACAACAAGAAATATGAGTTTCAATCACATTTGATTGAAGTGGAAGGTATGATCAACAACCAAACCATTACTATTTTCATTGATTCAGGAGCTAGTCATAGTTATATATATCCTAGAATGGTGGAAAGTTTGCATTTTCCAAGAATCAAGCATGAAAAATCTTGGTTAGTGCATCTGGCTATGGGAGCCAAGAGAAAGGTTGTTGAGTTGGTTAAGTCTTGTCCAGTGTACATGAATGGACTGAGCACAAGGGCTAAATTGAACATCTTACCTTTAGGTTCTTATGACTATCTAATTGGTATGGATTGGTTGGACTGACACCATGCCATCTTAGACTGTCATAACAAGGAATTCACTTGCTTGGACGAGGAAGGAAACCCAAGGAAATTGTAGGGAATCCCAAGGGAAGTTACTGTTAGAGAAATCTCAGCAATGCAGCTGAAGAAGTGTTACAAGACGGGATGCCAAATATTTGTAGCTCATATGGAAGAAGCACCTAAGGATAAGGTGTCAAATATTGAATACCATGCAGTATTAAAAGATTTTGAAGATGTATTCCAGGAGGTACCCAGACTACCCCTGAAGAGAGATATTTATTTCTCTATAAACCTGATGCCTCGAGCAGCTCTAGTGTGAAAAAATCCTTACAGAATGAGTACACCAGAGCTGAAAGAACTACAATTGAAAGTTGAAGAAATTCTGAAGAAGGGGTATATACGCCCAAATATGTCACCTTGGGGTGCCCCGGTCCTATTCATGAAGAAGAAAGATGGGACATTGAGATTGTGCATCAATTTCAGATAGTTGAACAAAGTGACTATTAAGAACAAGTATTCTTTTCCAAGGATCGATGATCTCTTTGATCAGTTGAAGGATTCCAAGATATTTTCAAAGATTGATCTCATTTCAGGGTACCATTAGGTAAGGATAAAGGATGAAGACATCAGAAAGACTGCCTTCAAAACAAGGTATGATCATTATGAATTCACAGTGGTGCCATTTGGGTTATCCAATGCACCGGTTGTTTTCATGTGACTAATGTATGGTGTATTCAGATAATATTTAGACAAGTTTTCCTTAGTATTTTTGGATGACATTTTGGTGTATTCCAAGTTGGAGGAAGAGCATGAGCATCATTTGAGGATGGTGTTGAAAGTGCCATGATAGCATCAATTGTATGCCAAATTGAGTAAGTGATCATTTTATCAAAACAAAATTCACTACTTAGGGCATATTATTTCAAAGGATGAGATAGCAGTGGATCCAGAGAAGATTGAATCCATTAGAGAATGTTTAGCACCCAAGAATGTGACATAAGTCAGATCCTTTATGGGTCTAGATGGCTATTACATGAGATTCATTGCAGGGTTTTCGACAATTTCTCACCCAATCACTTCTTTACAAAGAAAAGGGTTGAAATTTCAATGGACAAAGGAATGTGAAAAGAGATTCCAGGAATCGAAGCAGTGGTTAACCAGTGCTCCAATCCTGAGGTTTGCATATCCGAATGAAGATTTTGTAGTGTGTACAAATGCATGCAAAGAAGGACTGGGTGGAATCCTCAGTCAAAATGGGTTTGTGGTATGTTATGAATCCAGAAAGATGAAGGATCATGAAAAGAGATATCCAACTCATGATTTGGATTTCACATCCATAGTGCACACCTTGAAAAAATGAAGGCACTACCTCATGGGAGAGAGGTTTGAACTCAGGATATACCATCATAGTTTGAAGTATTTGTTTGATCAACCAAATCTGAAATCTAAGCAGAGTAGGTGGTTGGAATTCCTTTGTGAGTATGACTTTGATATCAGGCATATCAAAGGAAAGGAGAACAAAGTGGTCGATGCACTCAACAGAATAGTGCATGAACTACATGCTAAGATGATTAGCATGTATCAAACTGATATTAAAGGCATAATTTCAGAAGCTGCAAATGCAGATTTGAAGTACATGGAATTGGTGACAAAGCTACAACAAGGTAAGATGCTATAGAAAGTGGAAGATTATAAATTGGAAGCTGATGGAACACTCTTGTACAAAAACATAATTTATGTACCTAATTCCCAGGAGTTGAGAATTATGATCTTGAAATAAATGCATAATGTGCCTTATTATGGGCACCCTGGATATCAGAAAAAAGTGGCAGCCATCAAGATCCATTACTTTTGTCTAGGTATGAAGAAGGAAATTGTAGAATACATGGCC
This sequence comes from Picea glauca, assembly GCA_000966675.3. Classification (NCBI taxonomy): domain Eukaryota; kingdom Viridiplantae; phylum Streptophyta; class Pinopsida; order Pinales; family Pinaceae; genus Picea; species Picea glauca. The sequence continues at coordinate 40,958 of JZKD02S2265830.1, forward strand.
AGATGTATGGAGTGTCACAAGGTCAAAGCAGAACATAGGCACCCAGCAGGGTTTCTACATCCTTTACCCATTCTTGAGTGGAAGTGGGAAGTGGTGACAATGGATTTCATCACACGATTGCCTAGAACTGGAAAGCAACATGATTCCATCACGGTGGTGGTGGATAAGCTTACAAAATATGCCCATTTTATTCCATTGAAAACTACTCACAAGGAAGCTAAGTTTGTTGATATCTATATTAAGGAAGTAACATGATTTCATGGTATTCCCAAGACAATTGTGTCTGATAGAGACCCAAAATTTACCTCAAAGTTTTGGAGAGGGTTATTCAAAGGGTTCGGAATGAATCTGAACTTCAACACAACCTATCATCTAGAGTTTGATGGGGAGACAGAGAGGGTGAACCAAGTGATAGAAGATATGCTAAGGATGTATGTGATGGAAAAACCATTTAAATGGGAAGAATACCTACACTTGGTAGAATTTTCCTACAACAATGGGTATCAAGCTTCACTGAAGATGAGCCTGTTTGAAGCACATTATGGTAGAAAGTGCAACACCCCAGTAAGCTGGGACAACCCAGCTAATAGGGCGGTGGTTGGGCCAGATTTGCTCAAGGAAATGGAAGAGAAAATGTTGAAGATTAAGCATAATTTGAAGGTTGCCCAAGACAAAAAGAAAATTTATGTTGATAAGAACAAAACCCACAGGGACTTTAAAGTGGGTGATCATGTTTTCTTAAAAGTGAAAGACAACAGAAGTTCCTTGAAGCTGGGAAACTGTTGCAACTTGGCGGCCAGATATTGTGGGCCATTTGAAATCGTAGAAAGGATTGGACCAGTTGCATATATGCTTGCATTTCCTGCATCCATGATTGTACATAATGTGTTTCATGTTTTATTTCTTAAGAAATATATACTTGATCCTAATCATGTGATTGATTGGAATGTGACTCAGGTGGAGAAAGAAGGCGTCTTGCAGGTGCATCTGGTGCACATATTGGAATGAAAGAGAAAACAACTCTAGAATCGAGCCATAGGGATTGTAAAGGTCCAGTGGACCTAGTACGGTCCTAAGGACACGGCATGGGAGCATGAGGATGCTATGCGGGGAGAATACCCGCATCTTTTTGAACATTTTGAAAATCTTGTTGATGTTGTGTAAATATGTTGCACTAAGGACAAGACAAAAATAAGGGGAGGGGATTGTAATATCCCCAAGGATGAGCCCCAGTTGTATTTATGAATTGTAAACATGTTTTTTAGGCTGGTGAGACAAACAATTATAAGATGGTAAGATTATGTGTTACTAGGCCGTAGAGCCTAGGTGTTAAAGGCCAAGAGCCTATTTTTGTACATGTAACTATTCATATCATTAATATAAAAACATTGTTGCATGTAGACCGACCATGATAAAAGAGAATGGAGGACTAAGATCCACTAGGATGGGTAAGGGAGAGGGGGTTGAGAGTTTGGAAAGAAGGACCAAGCTTAAGGGCTTAAGTCCAAGTGAATAATAATTTTTTATTATTCCAAAATCTGATTAGAAGGATATGCTTTTATCCTAAGTTCCTTTGGGAGGGTAGATGACTTCCAAATGGAAAGGAACGTGCTTCATGGGTGACATGTGTCAGCTTAGGCACATGCAATTTAAGATGGAAATTCATTTTGTTGGTGGGGTCGCTTCCCATTCTCCCATCCTTCGCCTAACTCATTTGTCCTACATCATCGACCTCTGCATCTTTCACGCACCTCTAAAACCAGTAACCCATGAAGCTGAACTATGTTTTCCTGTGAAGCATAATGTATATGTACTTGCCAGAGCTGTGTTGTGCCTTATTGAATTGTGGTTGCTGCCATATCCTGAGCTATATTGAGTCTTGCTATTGTCCTCACTTACTGGAATTGAGTTGAAGTTGGTTGAAGAAGTGGGTTGTCAGGCCCGTGGTTGAAGAGGCTAGTTGTCAGGCCTATGAGAAGCTCTCTCTAGGTGAGAGAGTTTTCTAGGAAGTGATTTTCTCCTAGAGAGAGTCCAACACCAGCTATGGAGCTCTGAGAATTCCTAATCTGTCTTGTTGTCAAGACCCTGAAAGGGAAGTGGAGCAACCGATGGATTGTGGAACAGTGAAGGTGCATATTCCCGGGGTGGAACAAGCATGTGGGGAATGAGAGTCTGTGAGTAGCGAGCGTAAGTAGGCACTTGGAGAGAATCCTTCCAGTTGCACTGTGTAGTCTCCTGTGACCTCAGCCTATTCTAGGATTCCCTTGCCCTGGGTGGAGCTTAGTCCCAGCTCGGGGGTGACCCACTACTGAGCATGATGAGCAGCATGGTCTAAGGTTGGGAGGTTCATGGAAGGTCTGCATGTAGTTGGTGTACTTCAATTAAAAGATAAGTACCCATTCCTATGTTCATTTACATGTTGTGTATATGTACATGTGTTATAATTGATGAATATTTCTTGTATATGCTATTATATTATGGGTTTTCCTGTGAGTATTGCATGTATGATTTTATTGTTATTTCCGCATTAATATATGCATGAACATAATATGTTGTTTTTTTATGTTTATATGCATATGATAATTGTCATGTATATGAGTAGCATTTCCTGACTTGTTGGTGGTCAGGGGTGTTACAATAGATCATTCGACTCATATTTGAAATATGTTAGTACTATCATATTCGATTAAATCCTAATAAGTTCATATTTTGTTTCCAATGGGAGGTTCATGTTTGATTTTTTGTAGGTTGAGGAAATAATTCAGTTGCCTCGTTTGCAAAACATTCATCCACTTCAAATTTTGCAAGGAAGAGCTAATTGTATTCATTGTTTTATTTCCAATTATGCTGACATCACCAAGGGCTTCATGCACTTATTGAAAAAGGGGGTCCCTTTTATTTGGGATGAGTTCAGGCAATGATATTTTGATGCACTCAAGAACACTCTTGTTTCTTCCCCTTGATTAGTCCTCTGAACTATGGAAAATATTTATTCTTTTATTTTGCAACAATGGAATCTAGTATTAGCATGGTTTTAGTTCAGTAAGATGATGTGCTACAAGAATATGTCATTTACTATCTCACTCACAATTTGATTTTTCCTTAACTTAATTACTCACATGTTGAGAAGTTGGCTTTGGAAATTGTGCATGTTGTCTAGAGGCTTGAACATTATATTATTTTTCATAATATCATTGTAATTGTTGACATTAATCCATTCCAATACATCCTCACATGGTGAATAATTGGGGGAAAATACAATAAATGGATTTTCATATTACAAGAGTTTGATATGGAATTTGTATCTTCCAAGTCTAAGAAATTTTTAGTCTTAGAAAATCGCATCTTAGAGTTTCCTAGAGAGGGTGAGGAAACCATTATTACAGACTTGTTTCCATATGAGCATATCTTCCTTATTGCTTCCATTGATCCTTGGTAAGGGGATGTATTTGTATATCTCCAAACTTTGAAGTTATTTTCACATTATTCACGAGATGAATGGTGTCGTATTCACCATAACATGAAGAATTACCTTATTATAAGTGACACTCTATATCGCCAGGGAGTTGATTTGATACTCTGTCATTGATTAACTCATGAGGAAGAAGAGAGTGTTCTTAATGATTGCCACAATGGAGAATGTGGTGATAATATTTCTAGGTTGGAAACAATGAAAAAAAGAATGCGTTCCAGTTACTTTTGGTTGACAATCTTTAAAGATTGTGTTGAGGCAATCAAAAAATGTCACCCTTGTCAAATATTTTCTAGAATTATGTGAGCACATGTTTCTCCTTTGTTTCTTGTCATCATCATTGGTCCCTTCATCAAGTGGGGGATATATTTCCCAACATGCCACCCTCCTTCAGCTAGGGGACATCATTATATAATCATGGCCATTGACTACTTTACAAAGTGGGCGGAGGCCATGCCAATGTTTGTGAATGATGGTGAGACTGCAACATTATTCATATTCAATCAAATCATTTCTATGTTTGGATTTTTGAAAGAGATTGTCATTAACAATGGAAGTCACTTCTAGAACTGAATGATGATGAAATTAGCATCAAAACTGGGTTTCAAGAAAAATCATTTGTCTCCTTCTTATCCTTGGGTGAACGGTCAAGTAGAGGCCGTCAACAAGTCTCTTAAGACCATCCTTCAGTGGACTGTCAATGCACATAAATAAAATTGGCATATGATGTTTTATCTAGCATTATTGGTGTACCAGACTTGAGTTAAGAATACTATAGACTTCTCTCCTTTCCAACTCATTCACAAAGTGTAGGTAGTGTTGTCAATTGAGTGTGAGATACCTTCATTGAATATTTATATCAAGATTCTTCCCAACGTGATTGAATTGGAAGCACGTATATTTCACTTGGAACATATCGATGAGTAGCATCGTGATATGGCCACAATGAATGCAACACAAAAAATTCATGTTAAGAGTCAATGCGATAATTTTGTTTGTCCAAGGATATTTTCATAGGGAGACCTTGTTTTAGTATGCGATCAACATAAAGATGGTTTAGGAGAAGGAAATTTTAACTAAATGTGACATGGTCCTTACATTATGAAGTGTGCCCTATGGAAGGGAGCTTATGAGTTATCATATTATGAGGGTGATTCACTTCCATAGCCTAGAAATGGGATCTATCTCAAGATGTACTATGCTTGAATGTAAATGCTTGAACATATGCCCCTTTCACTTCCATAGCCTAGAAATGGGATCTATCTCAAGATGTACTATGCTTGAATGTAAATGCTTGAGCATATGCCCCTTTGTAATTATTGTGTATTGGTAGTATTCAAGACTAATGTAGTTCATTTTCTTCTTATTTTGGCTTTCTTATGGTGCTTCTTCTTGGTTGGAAGATGTCTTTGGATTTTTTAGTCTACATAGGGTTCATTGATGGTGCTAGCCATCACACTTGGGACCTTGTTTTTGTTGCATGGGTGATTTACTCTCCTTTGGGCCAACTGGTAATTTCTAGAAGTTCTCGTATGGGGCCAACAACCAACATTGTGGCCAAATGTGACACAATGATTGAGATTCTTAGGGATTCCATTTCACATGGTAACTGGTCTCTTGAAGTTCACCTAGATTCCTAGTTGGCAGTGTTGAAGTTGACTGGTGTGTACCGTGTTCACAATCCTACGCTTCTCCCATTATTCCTCCAGGTATGTCTTCTTGAACATTCTTTTGACTACATTACTTGCATTCACATTTCTAGGAGTGATAATTTAGTATCCAATGCATATGATAATTATGTGTTACATTGTCATTTGTTTCATAATTAACATCATAAGAACACACACATGTATATAAAATTATTTCACATTTGCACATAACAACATAAGTATACCAAAGAAAAAAGGTGTATATATATTTATTTAATATTCATTAAGTACAAAAATGTGGGTCAATGTTACAAAATTAGGCTCCTAGCCCAAAATGTCTGTATCTACATCCTGGTACATGAAATACTTAATATCTATGCTGAGGGCCCTACCCTCACATGAGTGTCTCAGAATAATACTACAACAGTGTATACATGAAAAAAAAGTCACACTCAAGCCCTTTGCACTACGAAGAGATGTTGTTTCATATTCTTTGGCAAGTCCTCTATCTGTACCATAGGAACTTAGTGTGTCATGAGGTCTAGATTCCCCTGGAAGTTCTGAAGTACTCTCTCGTATCTCTTATAATATCCACCAGGATTATCCATGTTGCATCCTCTTCGTCAGTGAAATGGGTATCTCTTGACTATTCTCGGTCCAATATCTACACATTCATGTCATTTTGTTAGCATTGTTTTTTTTAAGTAAAAAAAATACATCGATCCTATTGTATTCACTGCCAAAATGTACAAATATGCTTGGTCTACCATTTGTCCCACCGAATTAATGGAAACCGTAACAACTGGTAGCCTATGTTGTCCATGTCAAAAAGTAGGAGGCCATCTTTCTTGCCCATAGGAAACCAAGGCAGATGGAAACCCCTAGCTTAAAGATGAACCAGAGATATTGAAAATAAATAAAGTTTAAACTGTAATAGTTGGAGAGACATAGCTCTAAACAAAACTAAAATTCTAACTAGAAACATTAATGAAAACAATTACCCTGTGGCTTCTGAGGTGGCCATGTTAGCATTGCCTTCCGGCATCCCCGCTCTAGCTGGCAACTCAAAAGGTTGTGTGCATGTTAGGCATCATTGCCCTATTGACTCATTGGATTATGCATCGTATAACATATCAATGCATTGGCTAATGAGGATGGCATGATGGACTTTGCAAGATACCAGATATATATAATATGCAGAACAGAAACGAAATGCTAGAAATAACAGAATAACAGTGAAATATCCAGCATAATCTTCACAATACACAGAAATGATATACGAAA
>JZKD02S2265830.1:102291-135180 GCA_000966675.3 Picea glauca
GACAAATTCACTTTCCTTCATCTCATTATTCCATAATTAAGCATGGGTTCTCTTACTCCACAAAGTGTCTTCCTGTGAGGGATTTCACCATAAGGGGACCACTTTGGAGTTCATCAATATTTACTTATCAACCATGAAAAAACAATAATGAGTCATATTTACATAAAATAATATTGGGTCCATTACCCAAACCTTTGTGCTACAAGGATTTCTTCAAGGGTTGACATCAATGAGAACCAACCTTAATCAACAACACATGCAATAAAACCTGTAAAATAACACATAAATGACAATGCAACATGTAAATTAATCACATAACTGGTACTTATCTTGGTAGGAATGCCACCAACTGCGTGCAGGCTATCCACGAACCTCCTAGCCTTAGACTACACTGTTCATCACTCTCAACAGTGAATCACCCCCGAGCTAGGACTAGACTCCACCTGGGTAAGGGATTCCTAACTAGGCTAAAGGTACATGGTCAACCGGAAGGACTCCCTATCATGTGTTCACTCAACCACAACCTACATCCTATCCTTCCCCACATGCCTATCCCACCCAAGGAAGTGTGTCCCTTCTCTACTCAACAATCCTTCTACCCCACTTCCCTTCCAGGGATTTAGCAATAGGCCAGACCAGAAGTCTTAGAGTGTTGTAGCATAGTTTATCACCTTCAGGAAATCAATCCCCAACAATTCTCTTACTTAGAGAATTGCTCATGGGCCTGACAACCCGCCTCTTCAATCTCGCTCCCAACCTAATATGTACACCAATAGGAATGGTTATCGATCTGGTCTAGGTACGATGGTAGGAATATATGAGGATAGATCAAGGACTGACAGAATGTATCCTAGATATTGGTTCTCTGGTCGAAGGGAAAATGATAAAATTCTCATCAATTCTTCCACCCCTCTCTTCTCCCCCACAATGGTCGATCCCCCCAAAGGAAGTAAGTCTCGGAAATAAGTATGCATGTCTCCAACTTGACACTTGTCATGTTGGAAGCTACTCTGATACACTTGTCTCCTACTTTAGGACTTAGGATAAATTAATTATACATACTTTATGTTTTTAATAAATATTAATATAATATTTATTTTCATCTCTAAGCTCTATAGCTTAGCCATGTTCCTAACTTTAGGCCCTCCCTATCCCTATTGGGTGGAATCTAGTCCCCTTTATCTTTTATCATGGTTGGTCTGTGCACAACGATGTATTTTATATTAATCATGAGACATATACAAAATAGGCGCACTAGCCTTTAACATCTAGGCACTTTGGCCTAATTCCAAAACATAAGCATTCTGGCTTATAATACTAGCTGAGCAACCTATAATTCATACAATATACATAAAGGTTCATTGACCTTAATATTGCGTGCACTTTAGTTACTGAGTGCGGTATCCTCTGACCTCAAGGTTGCGTGCTCTTTAGTTACTGCGCGTGGTATCCAGAAATGTGCACACTACATCACTTTACTGCGCAGTATATGCATGCACCATGCCATGAAAGGTGTATTACAAAAATGATGTCTAAACAGCTCACTATCTTAAATATACTTGGATTACATTTTCATTTGGGTTTGACCGAGGGATATTACAATACCCTCCCCTTATTTATGCACTATCCTCAGTGCATCATGTACCCATATACAACAAAATTTTTAAATTTTAATTTTTTTCAAAAAGATGCAGGTATTCTGCCCGCATTACATCTTCATGCTCCCAAGTAGCGTCTTCAAGTCTGTACCAGGTTCATTGGACCTTTACAAGCCCTATGGCTCAATTCCAGAGTTGTTTTATTTTCTGGTCCAAAATGCACACCGGATGCACTTGGAAAGCACCTTCTTGCTCCACCTGAATAACATTCCAATCAATAACATGATTAGCATCAAGTATGTATTTCTTTAGAAATGATACATGGAATACATTATGAACAGACATAGATGAAGACAATGCAATCATATAAGAAATTGGACCAATCATCTCTAGGATTTCAAATGGTCCACAAAATCTGGCTACCAACTTGGCACAGCTTCCCAACTTCCGGGAACTCCTATTAGCTTTCACTTTCAGGAAAACATGATCACCCACTTTGAATTCTCTGTGGATTTGTTTTTTATTAGTATAGCTCTGTGTGTCTTGGGAAGATTTCAAATTCTTCTTAATTTTTTAACATTTGGTCCTCCATCTCCTTGATCAACTTTGGCCCGACTACTATTCTATCAACTAGGTTATCCCAGCTTACTAGAGTATTGCACCTTCTGTCATAAAGTGCTTCAAATGGGCTCATCTTCAATGATGCCTGATACCCATTGTTGTAAGCGAATTCTACTAAATGTAGGTAGTCTTCCCATTTTGATGGTTTATCCATCACATACATTCTCAACATATCTTCTATCACTCTATTCACCCTCTCTATCTGTCCATCAGACTCAGGATGGTAAGTTGTACTAAAGTTCATATTCATTCTGAATCCTTTGAACAATCCTTTCCAGAAATTTGAGGTGAATTTCAGGGCTCTGTTAGACACAATTGTTTTAGGAATTTTGTGCAATCGTGCCACTTCCTTCATGAAAATATCAACGACATCTGTTACCTTGTGAGTAGTTTTTAGTGGAATAAAATGGATATCTTTTGTAAGCTTTTCCACCACCACCATAATCGAATCATGTAGCTTGCCTATTCTGGGCAATCTCGTAATAAAATCCATTGTCACCACTTCCCACTAACATTCAGGAATGGGCAAAGGTTGCAGCAATCCTCCTGGGTGCCTATGTTCTACTTTAACTTTCTGGCATTTCATACATATTGCGATGTATTTTTCTATCTCTCTCTTCAAACCTAGCCAAAAGTTTTGGCTCTTGACAGCTACTACATTTTTCTGATATCCAGGGTGCCTTGCATAAGGAACATTATGCATCTCATGAAAAATTATACGTTTCAAGTCCTAGACATTTGGTACAAAAATTATGTTCTTGTGAAAAAATATTCCATCTACTCCCAACTTATAAATATCCATATTTTGTGGTGTCTTACCTTGCTGTAATTTTGCTATCAATTCTTTGTATTACAGGTATGTATTTGCAGTCTCCATAATTTTTATTTTAACATCATTCTGGTACATGCTGATGGTTGTAGCACGTAGTTCATGCACCCTCCTACTGAGTGCATCAACCCCTTTATTTTATTTCCCCTTGATATGCTTTATATCAAAGTCATATTCACTTAGAAATTCTAACCATCTACTTTGCCTAGCATTTATATTTGGCTGATCAAATAAATATTTCAAACCATTGTGGTCTGTTCTTAGCTCAAACCTTTTCCCCATGAGGTAGTGTCTCCATTTCCTCAGGGCATGCACTATGGCTGCCAACTCCAAATCATGAGTGACATAGTTTCTTTCATGCTCCTTCAACTTCCTTGATTCATAACATATCACAAATCCATTTTGATTGAGGACTCCACCAAGTCCTTCATTACATGGATCTGTGCATACAATGAAATCTTCATTTGGGTATGCAATCCTTAGTATTGGAGCACTTGTCAATAATTGTTTCAAATGTTGGAAACTCCTTTCACAGTCTGACGTCCACTGAAACTTCATACCCTTTCTTTGCAAGGAAGTTATTGGGTGTGCTATCTTTGAGAATACTCCAATGAATCTCCTATAGTAGCCTGCAAGGCCCATGAATGATCTGACCTCTATCACATTCTTTGGTGTTGACCATTCTCTAATGGCTTCTATCTTCTCAGGATCCACTTCTATCCCATCCCTTGAGATGATATGCCCCAAATAATGAATTTATTTCTGATAAAATGAGCACTTTCTCAATTTGGCATACATCTGATGCTCCCTTAATACTTGCAACACCATCCTCAAATGATGTGCATTCTCTTCCTCTGACTTAGAGTATATAATAATGTCATCCAAAAAGACACTGACAAACTTGTCTAAATATTCTCGGAAAAGACCATTCATTAAGCACATGAAAACAACTGGTGCACTTGACAACCCAAATGGCACCACTGTGAACTCATAATGACCATACCTTGTCCTGAAGGTGGTCTTGTTGATATATTCCTCCTTAATTCTTACTTGATGGTATCCCGATCTGAGATCTATCTTTGAAAATATCTTTTCATCCTTCAATTGATCAAAATGATCATCGATCCTTGGCAGAGGATACGTGTTCTTTACAGTCACTTTATTCAACTGTCTGAAATCAATGCACAATATTAATGTTCCATCTTTCTTTTTCACAAACAAGACTGGGGAACCCCAAGGTGATACAGTTGGGTGTATATACCCCTTTTTCAGAAGTTCTTCAAGTTGCATTTGCAACCCCTTCAATTCTGGTGTACTCATTCTGTAAGGAGTCTTTGACACGGGAGCTGCTCCTGCTGTCAGATTTATTGAAAAATCAATGTCTCTCTTTGGGGGTAGTCCTAGTACTTCCTTGAATACATATTCAAACTCTTTCAGGATAGCATAATCCTACAAATTTGGCACCTTGTCTTTAGGTGTCTCATCCATATGAGCTGCCAATATTTGGCATCCTCTTCTATAAAAATTCTTCAACTAAAATACTGAAATTTATCTAATGGTTACTGCGCTCGGAATTCCCTACACTTTCCTTTGGTTCCCTTATTCATCCAAGCAAGTGAATGCTTTTTTATGACAATCCAATAGAGCATGATGTGGGTCCAACCAATCCATCCCAATTAAACAGTCATAGGAACCTAAAGTTAAGATGTTCAAATCTACGTTGGTGTTTAGTCCATTCATGTCCATGAGACATGACTTAACCATCTCATTAACCATTCTTGTGGTTCTTGTAGCCAGCTGTACCAGCCAAGATTTTCCATGCTTTCTTCTTGGCATTTGTAAACTTTCTACCATCTTAGGATATATATAAGTATGCATAGTTCCTAAATGAACTAAAATAGCAATGGTTTGGTTGCTAATCATACCTTCCACCTCAATCATGTGTGACTGATATTCTCCTTTCTTGTTATCCAGGGTTGCATAGATCCTTGGCACATTTTTGCCCATGTCCTCCACTGTTTCAACTTGTTGTACATTATAAATAATCCTTCCTTTTTCACCTCTGTGAGGACAATCTCTGAATCTATGATCTCCTTTACAACCCCAACATTGAATAGGTGGTTGCCTTGGCCTTTGGCCTTCTGCCTCTATTGTTTTGGTCTCTTTAGGAGTTTGTTGTCCCTATGGACTATTTCTGAAGAATAGTGGTTTAAATCCTTTCTTCCTCTGATCCACCTTGAATTTCTTTTTGTCTTCCCAATCTTTTTGGAAAGTTGGCCTTGCTTTCTGCTGATCATATAGACATTTATCTCACCTTATGGTCTCTTCCAATGTCTTGGGATCATCATACTGTATTTTTTCGCTGATCAATGATGGCAATCCACTCAAATACCTTTGAATTTTAACTATCTCACCCTTGATGAGAGAGACGTACTTCAACATTTCTAGGAATCTTCTTTCATATTCATCTATGTTCATGCTTCTAAGCTTGAGTTCAAAGTATTGGCTCTTGACCGCTTCTACATTTTTCTGATATCTAGGGTGCCTTGCATAAGGAAAATTATGCATCTCATGCAAAATTATACATTTCAAGTCCTGTACTTTTGGTACAAAAATTATGTTCTCATGCAACAGTATTCCATCTACTCCCAACTTATAAATATCCATGTTTTGTGGTGTCTTACCTTACTGTAATTTTGCTCTCAATTATTTGTATTGCGGGTTTGTATTTTTAGTCTCCATAATTTTTATTTTAACATCAGTCTGGTACATGCTAATGGTTGTAGCACGTAGTTCATGTACCCTACTGCTGAGTGAATCAACCCCTTTATTTTCTTTCCCCTTGATATGATTTATATCAAAGTCATATTCGCTTAGAAATTCTAACCATATTCTTTGCCTAACATTTAGATTTGGCTGATCAAATAAATATTTCAAACCATTATGGTCTGTTCTTAGCTCAAACCTTTTCCCCATGAGGTAGTGTCTCCATTTCCTCAGGGCATGCACTATGGCTACCAATTCCAAATCATGAGTGGCATAGCTTCTTTCATGCTCCTTCAACTTCCTTGATTCATAACATATCACAAATCCATTTTGACTGAGGACTCCACCAAGTCCTTCATTACATGCATCTGTGCATACAATGAAATTTTCATTTGGGTATGAAATACTTAGTATTGGAGCACTTGTCAATAATTGTTTCAAATGTTGGAAACTCCTTTCATAGTCTGACATCCACTGAAACTTCATATCCTTTCTTTGCAAGGAAGTGATTGGGTGTGCTATCTTTGAGGATCCTACAATGAATCTCATGTAGTAGCTTGCAAGGCCCATGAATGATCTGACCTCTCTCACATTCTTTGGTGCTGACCATTCTCTAATGGTTTCTATCTTCTCAGGATCCACTTCTATCCCATCCCTTGAGATGATATGCCCTAAATAATGAATTTGTTTTTTATATGTCCATGAGACATGACTTAACCATCTCATTAACCCTTATTTTGGTTTATGTAGCCAGCTGTACCAACCAAGATCTTCCTTGCTTGATTCTTGGCAATTGTAAACTTTCTACCATATTAGGATCTATATAACTATAACTAGCTCCTAAATCAACTAAAATAGAAATGGTTTGGTTGCTAATCATAACTTCCACTTCAATCATGTGTGACTAATATTATTCTTGCTTGTTATCCAAGGCTGCATAGATGCTTGGAACATTTCTACCCATGTCCTTCATTGTTTCAGCTTGTTGTACATTATAAACAATCCTTCCTTTTCACCTCTGTGAGGACAATCTATGAATCTATGATCTCCTTTACAACCCCAACATTGAATAGGTGGTCGCCTTGGCCTTTGGCCTTTTGCCTCTATTGTTTTGGGCTCTTTAGGAGTTTTTGGTCCCCGTGGACAATTTCTGAAGAATGTTGGTTTAAATCCTTTCTTCCTCTGATCCACCTTGAATTTTTTTTTGTCTTCCAAGCTTTTTGGAAAGTTTCCCTTTCTTTTTGTTGATCATATAGACATTTAGCTCACCTTATGGTCTCTTCCAATGTCTTGGGATCATCATACTATATTTTGTCTCTGATGAACGCTGGCAATCCACTCAAATACTTTTGAATTTTAACTATCTCACCCTTGATGAGAGAGATGTACTTCAACATTTCTAGGAATCTTCTTTCATATTCATCTATGGTCATGCTTCTGAACTTGAGTTCAAAGTATTGGCTCTTGACCGCCGCTACATATTTATGATATCTAGGGTGCCTTGCATAAGGAAAATTATGCATCTCATGGAAAATTATACATTTCAAGTCCTGGACATTTGGTATAAAAAATATTTTTTTCTGCAACAATATTCCATCTACTCCCAACTTATAAATATCCATATTTTGTGGTGTCTTACCTTGCTGTAATTTTGCTATCAATTCTTTGTATTGTGGGTTTGTATTTCCGGTCTCCATAATTTTGCTTTTAACATCAGTCTGGTACATGCTGATGGTTGTAGCAAATAGTTCATGCACCTTACTACTGAGTGCATCAGCCCCTTTATTTTCTTTTCCCTTGATATGCTTTATATCAAAGTCATATTCGCTTAGAAATTCTAACCATCTGCTTTGCCTAGCATTTAGATTTGGCTGATCAAATAAATATTTCAAACCATTATGGTCTATTCTTAGCTCAAACCTTTTCTCCATGAGGTAGTGTCTCCATTTCCTCAGGGCATGCATTATGGCTGCCAACTCCAAATCATGAGTGGCATAGTTTCTTTCATGCTCCTTCAACTTCCTTGATTCATAATATATCACAAATCCATTTTGACTGACGACTCCACCAAGTCCTTCATTACATGCATCTATGCATACAATGAAATCTTCATTTGGGTTTTCAATTTAGTATTGGAGCACACTTCAAAAAATTGTTTCAAATGTTGGAAACTCCTTTCACAGTCTAACGTCCACTGAAACTTCATACCCTTTCTTTGCAAGGAAGTGATTGGGTGTGATATCTTTGAGAATCCTCCAATAAATCTCCTGTAGTAGCCTGCAAGGCCCACGAATGATCTGACCTCTACCACATTCTTTGGTGCTGACCATTCTCTAATGGCTTCTATCTTCTCAGGATCCACTTCTATCCCATCCCTTGAGATGATATGCCCCAAATAATGAATTTGTTTCTGATAAAATGAACACTTGCTCAATTTGGCATACATCTGATGCTCCCTTAATACTTGCAACACCATCCTCAAATGATGTTCATTCTCTTCCTCTGACTTAGAGTATATAATAATGTCATCCAGAAAGACAATGAAAAACTTGTCTAAATATTCTCGGAAAACACCATTCATTAAGCACATGAAAACAACTGGTGCATTTGACAACCCAAATGGCACCACTGTGAACTCATAATGACCATACCTGGTCCTGAAGGCAGTCCTGTTGATATCTTCCTCCTTAATTCTTACCCGATGGTATCCCGATCTGAGATCTATCTTTGAAAATATATTTGCATCCTTCAATTGATCAAAATGACCATCGATCCTTGGCATAGGATACTTGTTCTTTACAGTCACTTTATTCAACTCTCTGAAATCAATGCACAATCTTAACGTTCCATCTTTCTTTTTCACAAACAAGACTGGGGAACCCCAAGTTGATACACTTGGGCATATATACCCCTTTTTTAGAAGTTCTTCAAGATGCATTTGCAACTCCTTGAATTCTGGTGTACTCATTCTGTAAGGAGTCTTTGACACGAGAGATGCTTCTGGTGTCAGATTTATAGAAAAATGAATGTCTCTCTTTGCGGGTAGTCCTAGTACTTCCTTGAATACATCTTCAAGCTCTTTCAGGACTACATAATCCTACAAATTTGGCACCTTGTATTTAGGTGTCTCCTCCATATGAGCTACAAATATTTGGCATCCCCTTATATAACATTTCTTCAGCTGCAATGCTGAAAGGTTTTTAAAGGTTACTGCCTTGGGAATTCCCTACACTTTCCTTTGGTTCCCTTCTTCATCCAAGCAAGTGAATGATTTGTTACGACAATCCAATAGATCATGATCTGGGTCCAACCAATCCATCCCAATTAAACAGTCATAGGAACCTAAAGGTAAGATGTTCAAATCTGCCTTGGTGTTTAGCATGTTCATGTCCATGAGACATGACTTAACCATCTCATTAACCCTTCTTTTGGTTCCTGTAGCCAGTTGTACCAACCAAGATTTTCCATGCTTGATTCTTGGCAATTGTAAACTTTCTACCATCTTAGGATCTATATAACTATGACTAGCTCCTAAATCAACTAAAATAGCAATGGTTTGGTTGCTAATCATACCTTCCGCTTCAATCATGTGTGACTGATATTCTTCTTTCTTGTCATCCAAGGCTGCATAGATCCTTGGCACATTTCTGCCCATGTCCTCCATTGTTTCAGCTTGTTGTACATTATAAACAATCCTTCCTTTTTCACCTCTGTGAGGACAATCTCTGAATCTATGATCTCCTTTACAACCCCAACATTAAATAGATGGTTGCCTTGGCCTTTGCCCTTCTTCCTCTATCATTTTGGGATCTCTAGGAGTTCATGGTCCCTGTGGACTATTTCTAAAGAATGGTGGTTTAAAACCCTTCTTCCTCTGATCCACCTTGAATTTCTTTTTGTCTTCCCAAGCTTTTTGGAAAGTTTCCCTTGCTTTCTGTTGATCATATAGACATTAAGCTCACCTTATGGTCTCTTCCAATGTCTTGGGATCATCATACTGTATTTTGTCACTGATGAACGCTAGCAATCCACTTAAATACCTTTGAATTTTAACTATCTCACCCTTGATGAGAGAGACGTACTTCAACATTTCTAGGAATCTTCTTTCATATTCATCTATGGTCATGCTTCTAAGCTTGAGTTCAAAGTATTGGCTCTTGACTGCTGCTATGTTTTTCTGATATCCAGGGTGCCTTGCATAAGGAAAATTATGCATCTCATGCAACATTATACATTTCAAGTCCTGGGCATTTGGTACAAAAATTATGTTGTTGTGCAACAGGATTCCATCTACTCCCAACTTATAAATATACATCTTTTATGGTGTCTTACCTTGCTGTAATTTTGCTATCAATTCTTTGTATTGCGGGTTATGATTTCCAGTCTCCATAATTTTTCTTTTAACATCAGTCTGGTACATGTTGATGGTTGGAGCACGTAGTTCATGCACCCTATTGCTGAGTGCATCAACCCCTTTATTTTTTTTCCCCTTGATATGCTTTATATCAAAGTCATATTCGCTTAGAAATTCGAACCATCTTCTTTGCCTAGCATTTATATTTGGCTAATCCAATAAATATTTCAAACCATTATGTCTTTTCTTAGCTCAAACCTTTTCCCCATGAGGTAGTGTCTCCATTTCCTCAGGGCATGCACTATCACTGCCAACTCCAAATAATGAGTGGCCTAGTTTCTTTCATGATCCTTCAACTTCCCTGATTCATAACATATCACAAATCCATTTTGACTGAGGACTCTACCAAGTCCTTCATTACATGCATCTGTGCATACAATGAAATCTTCATTTGGGTATGCAATCCTTAGTATTGGAGCACTGGTCAATAATTGTTTCAAATGTTGGAAACTCCTTTCATAGTCTAACGTCCACTGAAACTTCATACCCTTTCTTTGCAAGGAAGTGATTGGGTGTGCTATCTTTGAGAATCCTCCAATGAATCTCCTGTAGTAGCCTACAAGGCCCATGAATGATATGACCTCTCTCACATTATTTGGTGCTGACCATTCTCTAATGGCTTCTATCTTCTCAGGATCCACTTCTATCCCATCCCTTGAGATGAAATGCCCCAAATAATGAATTTGTTTCTGATAAAATGAACACTTTCTCAATTTGGCATAAATCTGATGCTACCTTAATACTTGCAACACCATCCTCAGATGATGTTCATTCTCTTCCTCTGACTTAGAGTATATAATAATGTCATCCAAAAAGACAATGACAAACTTGTCTAAATATTCTCGGAAAACACCATTCATTAAGCACATGAAAACAACTGGTGCATTTGACAACCCAAATGGCACCACTGTGAACTCATAATGACCATACCTTGTCCTGAAGGCAGTCTTGTTGATATCTTCCCCATTAATTCTTACCCGATGGTATCCCGATCTGAGATCTATCTTTGAAAAGATCTTTGCATCATTCAATTAATCAAAATGATCATCGATCCTTGGCATAGGATACTTGTTCTTTACAGTCACTTTATTCAACTGTCTGAAATCAATGTAGAATATTAACGTTCCATCTTTCTTTTTGACAAACAAGACTAGGGCACCCCAAGGTGATACACTTGGGCATATATACCCCTTTTTTAGAATTTCTTCAAGATGCATTTGCAACTCGTTCAATTCTGGTGTACTCATTTTTTAAGGAGTCTTTGACACGGGAGCTGCTTCTGGTGTTAGATTTATAGAAAAATGAATGTCTCTCTTTGGGGGTAGTCGTAGTACTTCCTTGAATACATCTTCAAACTCTTTCAGGACTGCATAATCCTACAAATTTGGCACCTTGTATTTAGGTGTCTCCTACATATGAGCTGCAAATATTTGGCATCCTCTTCTATAACATTTCTTCAGCCACAATGTTGAAATTTTTATAACGGTTACTACCCTGGGAATTCCCTGCAGTTTCCTTTGGTTCCCTTCTTCATCCAAGCAAGTGAATGCTTTGTTATGACAATCCAATAGAGCATGATCTGGTTCCAACCAATCCATCCCAATTAAACAGTCATAGGAACCTAAAGGTAAGATGTTCAAATCTGCCTTGGTGTTTAGTCCATTCATGTCCATGAGACATGACTTAACCATCTCATTAACCCTTCTTTTGGTTCCTGTAGCCAGTTGTACCAACCAAGATTTTCCATTCTTGATTCTTGGAAATTGTAAACTTTCTACCATCTTAGGATCTATATAACTATGACTAGCTCCTAAATCAACTAAAATAGCAATGGCTTGGTTGCTAATCATACCTTCCACTTCAATCATGTGTAAATAATATTCTTCTTGCTTGTTATCCAGGGCTGCATAGATCCTTGGAACACTTCTACCCATGTCCTCCATTGTTTTAACTTGCTATACATTATAAACAATCCTTCCTTTTTCACCTCTGTGAGGACAATCTTTGAATCTATGATCTCCTTTACAACCCCAACATTGAATAGGTGTTTGACTTGGCCTTTGGCCTGCTACCTCTATCATTTTATTCTCTTTAGGAGTTTGTGGTCCCTGTGGACTATTTCTGAAGAATGGTGGTTTAAATCCCTTCTTCCTCTGATCCATCTTGAATTTCTTTTTGTCTTCCCAAGATTAAGCTGCCTTCGCTTTCTATTGATCATATAGACATTTAGCTCACCTTATGGTCTCTTCCAATGTATTGGGATCATCATACTATATTTTTTCAGTGATGAACGCTGGAAATCCACTCAAATATCTCTGAATTTTAACTATCTCACCCTTGATGAGAGAGACGTACTTCAACATTTCTAGGTATCTTCTTTCATATTCATCTATGGTCATGCTTCTGAGCTTGAGTTCAAATTATTGGCTCTTGACTGCTGCTACATTTTTCTGATATCCAGGGTGCCTTGCATAAGGAAAATTATGCATCTCATGCAAAATTATACATTTCAAGTCTTGAAAATTTGGTACAAAAATTATGTTCTTGTGCAACAGTATTCCATCTACACCCAACTTATAAATATCCATCTTTTGTGGTGTCTTACCTTGCTGTAATTTTTCTATCAATTCTTTGTATTGCGGATTTGTATTTCCAGTCTCCATAATTTTTCTTTTAACATTAGTCTGGTACATGTGGATGGTTGTAGCACGTAGTTCATGCACCCTATTGCTGAGTGCATCAACCCCTCTATTTTTTTCCCCTTGATATGCTTTATATCAAAGACATATTCGCTTAGAAATTCTAACCATCTGCTTTGCATAGCATTTAGATTTGGCTGATCAAATAAATATTTCAAACCATTATGGTCTGTTCTTAGCTCAAACCTTTTCCCCAGGAGGTATTGTCTCCATTTTCTCAGGGCAGGCACTATGCCTGCCAACTCCAAATCATGAGTGGCATAATTTCTTTTATGCTCCTTCAACTTCCTTGATTCATAACATATCACAAATCCATTTTGACTGAGGACTCCACCAAGTCCTTCATTACATGCATCTGTGCATACAATGAAATCTTCATTTGGGTATGCAATCCTTAGTATTGGAGCACTGGTGAATAATTGTTTCAAATGTTGGAAACTCCTTTCAAAGTCTGATGTCCACTGAAACTTCATACCCTTTCTTTGCAAGGAAGTGATTGGATGTGCTATCTTTGAGAATCCTCCAATGAATCACCTATAGTAGCCTGCAAGGCCCATGAATGATCTGACCTCTCTCACATTCTTTGGTGTTGACCATTCTCTAATGGCTTCTATCTTCTCAGGATCCACTTCTATCCCATCCCTTGAGATGAAATGCCCCAAATAATGAATTTGTTTCTGATAAAATGAACACTTGCTCAATTTGGCATACATTGGATGCTCCCTTAATACTTGCAACACCATCCTTAAATGATGTGCATTCTCTTCCTTTGACTTAGAGTATATAATAATGTCATCCAAAAAGACAATGACAAACTTTTTTAAATATTCTCGGAAAACACCATTCATTAAGCACATGAAAACAACTGGTGCATTTGACAACCCAAATGGCACCACTGTGAACTCATAATGACCATACCTTGTCCTGAAGGCAGTCTTGTTGATATCTTCCTCCTTAAATCTTAACTTATGGTATCCCAATTTG
Organism: Picea glauca; assembly: GCA_000966675.3. Lineage (NCBI taxonomy): Eukaryota > Viridiplantae > Streptophyta > Pinopsida > Pinales > Pinaceae > Picea > Picea glauca. Next base: position 116,203 of record JZKD02S2265830.1, read on the forward strand.
AGATCTATCTTTGAAAATATCTTTGCATCCTTCAATTGATCAAAATGATCCTCGATCCTTGGCATAGGATACTTGTTCTTTACAATCACTTTATTCAACTATCTGAAATCAATGCACAATCTTAACATTCCATCTTTATTTTTCACAAACAAGATTGGGGCACCCTAAGGTGATATGCTTGGGCATATATACCCCTTTTTTAGAATTTCTTCAAGATTCATTTGCAACTCCTTCAATTCCGGTGTACTCATTCTGTAAGGAGTCTTTGACACGGGAGTTGCTTCTGGTGTCAGATTTATAGAAAAATGAATGTCTCTCTTTGGTGGTAGTCCTAGTACTTCCATGAATACATCTTCAAACTCTTTCAGGACTGCATAATCCTACAAATTTGGCACCTTGTATTTAGGTGTCTCCTCCATATGAGCTGCAAATATTTGGCATCCTCTTCTATAACATTTCTTCAGCTGCAATGCTGAAATTTCTTTAACGGTTACTGCCCTGGGAATTCCATGCACTTTCCTTTGGTTCCCTTCTTCATCAAAGCAAGTCAATGCTTTGTTATGACAATCCAATAGAGCATGATCTTGGTCCAACCAATCCATCCCAATTAAACATTCATAGGAACCTAAAGGTAAGATGTTCAAATCTACCTTGGTGTTTAGTCCGTTCATGTCCATGAGACATGACTTAATCATCTCATTAACCCTTCTTTTGGTTCTTGTAGCCAGCTGTACCAACCAAGATTTTCCATGCTTGATTCTTTGCAATTGTAAACTTTCTACCATCTTAGGATCTATATAACTATGACTATCTCCTAAGTCAACTAAAATAGCAATGGTTTGGTTGCTAATCATACCTTCCACTTCAATCATGTGTTACTGATATTCTTCTTGCTTGTTATCTAGGCTGCATAGATCCTTGGTACATTTCTACCCATGTCCTCCATTGTTTCAGCTTGCTGTACATTATAAACAATCCTTCATTTTTCACCTCTGTGAGGACAATCTTTGAATCTATGATCTCCTTTACAACCCCAACATTGAATAGGTGGTTGCCTTGGCCTTTGGCCTTCTGCCTCTATCATTTTGGGCTCTTTAGGATTTTGTGGTCCCTGTGGACTATTTATGAAGAATGGTGGTTTAAATCCCTTCTTCCTCTGATCCACCTTGATTTTCTTTTTGTCTTCCCAAGCTTTTTGGAAAGTTGGCCTTGCTTTCTGCTGATCATATAGACATTTAGCTCACCTTATGGTCTCTTCCAATGTCCAATGTCTTGGGATCATCATACTGTATTTTTTCACTGATGAACGTTGGCAATCCACTCAAATACCTTTGAATTTTAACTATCTCACCCTTGATGAGAGAGACATACTTCAACATTTCTAGGAATCTTCTTTCATATTCATCTATTTTCATGCTTCTAAGCTTGAGTTCAAAGTATTGGCTCTTGACCGCTGCTACATTTTTCTGATATCCAGGGTGCCTTGGATAAGGAAAATTATGCATCTCATGCAAAATTATACATTTTAATTCTTGGATATTTGGTACGAATATTATGTTCTTGTGAAACAGTATTCCATCTACTCCCAACCTATAAATATCCATCTTTTGTGGTGTCTTACCTTGCTGTAATTTTGCTATAAATTCTTTGTATTGTGGGTTTGTATTTCCAGTCTCCATAGTTTTTATTTTAACATCAGTCTGGTACATGCTGATGGTTGTAGCACGTGGTTCATCCACCCTACTGTTGAGTGCATCAGCCCCTTTATTTTCTTTCCCCTTGATATGCTTTATATCAAAGTCATATTCGCTTAGAAATTCTAACCATCTGTTTTGCCTAGCATTTAGATTTAGCTAATCAAATAAATATTTTAAACCATTATGGTCTGTTCTTAGCTCAAACCTTTTCCCCAGGAGGTAGTGTCTCCATTTCCTCAGGACACACACTATGGCTGCCAACTCCAAATCATGAGTGGCATAGTTTCTTTCATGCTCCTTCAACTTCCTTGATTCATAACATATCACAAATCCATTTTGACTGAGGACTCCACCAAGTCCTTCATTACATGCATTTGTGCATACAATGAAATCTTCATTTGGGTATGCAAACCTTAGTATTGGAGCACTAGTGAATAATTTTTTCAAATGTTGGAAACTCCTTTCATAGTCTGACATCCACTGAAACTTCATACCCTTTCTTTTCTAGGAAGTGATTTTGTGTGCTATCTTTGAGAATCCTCCAATGAATCTCATGTAGTAGCCTACAAGACCCATGAATGATCTGACCTTTTTCACATTCTTTGGTGCTGACCATTCTCTAATGGCTTCTATCTTCTCAGGATCCACTTCTATTCCATCCCTTGAGATGATATGCCCCAAATAATGAATTTGTTTTTGATAAAATGAACACTTGCTCAATTTGGCATACATTTGATGCTCCCTTAATACTTGCAACACCATCCTCAAATGATGTTTATTCTCTTCCTCTGACTTAGAGTATATAATAATGTCATCCAAAAGGACAATGACAAACTTGTCTAAATATTCTCAGAAAACACCATTCATTAAGCACATGAAAACAACTGGTGCATTTGACAACCCAAATGGCACCACTGTGAACTCATAATGACCATACCTTGTCCTGAAGGTAGCCTTGTTGATATCTTCCTCAATTCTAACCTGATGGTATCCCAATCTGAGATCTATCTTTGAAAATATATTTGCATCCTTCAATTGATCAAAATGATCATCGATCCTTGGCATAGAATACTTGTTCTTTACAGTCACTTTATTCAACTGTCTGAAATCAATGCACAATCTTAACGTTCCATCTTTATTTTTCACAAACAAGACTGGGGCACCCCAAGGTGATACACTTGGGCATATATACCCCTTTTGTAGAAGTTCTTCAAGATGCATTTGCAACTCCTTCAATTCTGGTGTACTCATTCTGTAAGGAGTCTTTGACACGGGAGCTGCTCCTGGTGTCAAATTTATAGAAAAATCAATGTCTCTCTTAGGGGGTAGTCCTAGTACTTCCTTGAATACATATTCAAACTCTTTCAGGACTGCATAATCCTACAAATTTGTCACCTTATATTTAGGTGTCTCCTCCATATGAGCTGCAAATATTTGGCATCCTCTTCTATAACATTTCTTCAGCTGCAATGCTAAAATTTCTTTAACGATTACTTCCCTCGGAATTCCCTGCACTTTCCTTTGGTTCCCTTCTTCATCCAAGCAAGTGAATGTTTTTTTATGACAATGCAATAGAGCATGATCTAGGTCCAACCAATGCCTCCCAATTAAGCATTCATAGGAACCTAAAGGTAAGATGTTCAAATATGCCTTGGTGTTCAGTCCATTCATGTCCATGAGACATGAATTAACCATCTCATTAACCCTTCTTTTGGTTCCTGTAGCTAGCTATACCAACCAAGATTTTCCATGCTTGATTCTTGGCAATTGTAAACTTTCTACCATCTTAGGATCTATATAGCTATGACTAGCTCCTAAATCAACTAAAATAGCAATGGTTTGGTTGCTAATCATACCTTCCACTTCAATCATGTGTGACTGATATTATTCTTGCTTATTATCCATGGCTGCATATATCCTTGGCACATTTCTGCCCATGTCCTCCGCTGTTTCAACTTACTGTACATTATAAACAATCCTTCCTTTTTCACCTCTGTGAGGACAATCTTTGAATCTATGATCTCCTTTACAACCCCAACATTGAATAGGTGGTTGCCTTGGCCTTTGGCCTTCTGCCTCTATCATTTTGGGATCTTTAGGAGTTTGTGGTCCCTGTGGACTATTTCTGAAGAATGGTGGTTTTAATCCCTTCTTCCTCTAATCCACCTTGAATTTTTTTTTGTCTTCCCAAGCTTTTTGGAAAGTTGTCCTTGCTTTCTACTGATCATATAGACATTTAGCTCACCTTATGGTCTCTTCCAATGTCTTAGGATCATCATACTATATTTTTTCACTGATAAACGCTGGAAATCCACTCAAATACCTTTGAATTTTAACTATCTCACCCTTGATGAGAGAGACGTACTTCAACATTTCTAGGAATCTTCTTTCATATTCATCTATGGTCATGCTTCTGAGCTTGAGTTCAAAGTATTGGCTCTTGACCGTTGCTACATTTTTCTGATATCCAGGGTGCCTTGCATAAGAAAAATTATTCATCTCGTGCAAAATTATACATTTCAAGTCCTGGACATTTGGTACAAAAATTATGCTCTTGTGCAACATTATTCCATCTACTCCCAACTTATAAATATCAATCTTTTGTGGTGTCTTACCTTGCTGTAATTTTGCTATCAATTCGTTGTATTGCGGGTTTGTATTTCCCGTCTCCATAATTTTTCTTTTAACATCAGTCTGGTACATACTAATGGTTGTAGCACGTAGTTCATTCACCCTATTGCTGAGTGCATCAGCCCCTTTATTTTCTTTCCCCTTGATATGCTTTATATCAAAGTCATATTCGCTTAGAAATTCTAACCATCTGCTTTGCCTAGCATTTAGATTTGGCTGATCAAATAAATATTTCAAACCATTATGGTCTGTTCTTAGCTCAAACCTTTTCCCCATGAGGTAGTGTCTCCATTTCCTCAGTGCATGCACTATGGCTTCCAACTCCAAATCATGAGTGGCATAGTTTCTTTCATGCTTCTTCAACTTCCTTGATTAATAACATATCACAAATCCATTTTTACTGAGGACTCCACCAAGTCCTTCATTACATGCATCTGTGCATACAATGAAATCTTCATTTGGGTATGCAATCCTTAGTATCGGAGCACTGGTCAATAATTGTTTCAAATGTTGGAAACTCCGTTCATAGTCTGACGTCCACTGAAACTTCATACCCTTTCTTTGCAAGGAAGTGATTGGGTGTGCTATCTTTGAGAAACCTCCAATGAATCTCCTGTAGTAGCCCGCAAGGCCCATGAATGATCTGACCTCTGTCACATTATTTGGTGTTGACCATTCTCTAATGGCTTCTATCTTCTCAGGATCCACTTCTATCCCATCCCTTGAGATGATATGCCCCAAATAATGAATTTGTTTCTGATAAAATGAACACTTGCTCAATTTGGCATACATCTGATGTTCCCTTAATACTTGCAACACCATCCTCAAATGATGTTCATTCTCTTCCTCTGACTTAGAGTATATAATAATGTCATCCAAAAGGACAATGAAAAACTTGTCTAAATATTCTCGGAAAACACCATTCATTAAGCACATGAAAACAACTAGTGCATTTGACAACCCAAATGGCACCATTGTGAACTCATAATGACCATACCTTGTCCTGAAGGCAGTATTGTTGATATCTTTCTCCTTAATTATTACCTGATGGTATCCCGATCTAAGAAATATCTTTGAAAAGATCTTTGCATCCTTCAATTGATCAAAATGATCATCGATCCTTGGCATAGGATACTTGTTCTTTACAGTCACTTTATTCAACTGTCTGAAATCAATGCACAATCTTAACGTTCCATATTTATTTTTCACAAACGAGACTGGGGCACCCCAAGGTAATACACTTGGGCATATATACCCCTTTTTTAGAAGTTTTTCAAGATGCATTTGCAACTCCTTCAATTCTGGTGTACTCATTCTGTAAGGAGTCTTTGACATGGGAGCTACTCCTGGTGTCAGATTTATAGAAAAATGGATCCTTTCTTCCTTTGATCCACCTTGACTTTCTTCTTGTCTTCCTAAGCTTTTTGGAAAGTTGGACTTTCTTTCTTCTGATCATATAGACATTTATCTCGCCTTATGGTCTCTTCCAATGTATTGGGATCATCATACAATATTTTGTCACTGATGAACGCTAGCAATCCACTCAAATACCTTTGAATTTTAACTGTCTCACCCCTGATGAAAGAGACGTACTTCAACATTTGTAGGAATCTTCTTTCATATTCATCTATGGTCATGCTTATGATCTTGAGTTCAAATAACTCTTTCATTTTCTTGTCATAATATCTCTTAGTCCAGTATTTCTTCTCAAAATACTTCTTAAATTCCCTCTAAGTAACTCTCTTCTCTTTAATGTGTTGTACCTGCACAAGTTGATCCCAACACATGGATACCTCTCCTTTGAGTTGATAGATGGTAATTCTACCCTCTGCATGAGAAGAATAATTGTGTAATTGAAAATACTTTCTCATGCCCAACAACCATGTTTCTGCATCTTCATCCTTCTTGTGCTCACCATCAAATGTAGGAGGTTTGATTTTGTTCATTTCTCCTCGTAGCTCATCCACCCCAGACCTCTTATGTTGTCTGACAAGGGATGGACTTGTGTTTCTACCTACTCTTTTATTGGAATGCTTTGGGGAGTGACGATGTTATCTGCTAACACTTCCTGATTTCTTTTTCTCATCCAAAGGTTTGTGAATTCCATATTTTCTTGAGTCACTTTCTTTTTCCAATTTCTTTTCTATTATGTTCAGACTTTGAAATGACTTCATGTTGAAGTCATCCTACCTCTCTTTGTATATCATAAGCCTTTCATTATCAGCTTTATGTCTTTGGACATCCTTTTGCAAATTTGTAATGGTCTCTACCATATTTAGGTTTTCATCCCTTTCCTCTCCATGTCCATTGGAGTTTGTTCCTTCAATGTCCAAATGGACATTCATCCCTCTTCTCCCATATCTAGAAAAGTATTTCGATGCCCACGCAACTGAGGTATATGGACCCATTTAAATCCAATGAGACTGGTTATTCGGGCAACATGCTAAATTTTCCTGTGAGTATGAAGGTAAAGGTAGTCACGTAGATACTGGCAACTAAATTTCACACAGTACCTGTTACTGATTTGAGATTGGAAATTAGGATAAATCCAATCATGAGAGATTTGGTTATCAACAGACCAGCTGCTAAGAAGAAATGAAGCAAGCGACAGAAGAAAGAACCCGTCCCTAAAGCGGATGAAAGTGTTGGAGAGAATCAACCGGTCTGGTCAGATTCTTTAAAGGAGGAGCTAGCTAAGATGAAATGAGCCCTCAAATAAAATTGAGTATATTTCAATGATTTTTGGATAGATGGTAGCAGAGGTAAGGAACTCCAGAGATGATAGACCTGTTCTTGTATGGTCTCTTTAAATAGGGCAACTACTATTTTGAATCATCCCCTTTTGTAATTTCGGATTTTAAATGAATATATAAGTGCAAAAGAGGATTTTGTACTGCTTATGACAAGATTCTAACTGATGGCGATATGAATCTTGTTTCCTTTAATATTATGTGTCTTGTTGTAACTTATATTTCACTTTCAAATGTCTAAATAAAACTCATAATTCATCTCACTCACTTGACTCAATTTAAATAATACTTCAATGCAGTTGTGTATTCCTTTTTCTTTGAATACTATGTAAATTTTCTATTAAACTCAGGCTCGTCGTCTTAATTAGCCTTTCAAACGATTTTTGCGTGTACAAAATTCAACCTGTGTTATTTTATTTATCATGCAAAGTGACTTTATAAGGTAAATCATGCTTCCATGCACCTGTATCTACTATACATTTCCTCTTTGTTGCACCAATAACTTGCGCGCACTACCTCTGCGTTGTGCACCAATATCCACTGCGCATTGTTTATGTATCGCACTCAGATATTCCATATGCATTTCACTCTATGCATTGCACCATCATAAAGTTAAATATGTCTTACCATGTATAATAATATGTATGCCCCATCGAATAATCTGTTGCTACCTCGCACAACCACCTGCATACACCCTTGCATCCACTGTAGTGATACAACTCATACTCATATTGTGTGCACACCAACCAAAATTCATTGTGCCTTACCATACTGCACACACCACGTGCACCCTTACTATGTGTATGCACACATCGCAATGCTAAATTTAGTGTGGGCATCCCTACATATTATTCTTCCTCGCGGTGGCTCAATTTTCCATGAATGCAAATATACTGTATACCATACTGTAATCGATACCATACTGTAATATCGTTTCCATTCAACTTGTTTGGCCCATTCAGGGTCAGTGTCGAAAACTGACACTCTAATACCATACTATAACATACCCCCGACCACCAACAGGCTAGGGGATGTCACTACTCAAACACTTAACTTAGTTCTGACAACATATTGTAACACCCAAGTATTCAACTGAGTTATGTCACATAAATTTTTCTCTTCAAATACATATATATACACACAGGCATACATACATATTGAACTGCATGCAATTAAACATATACATACAACTCTCTAATGGAAGCTTCACATATAAAGCATAAAAAAACAATTGCATTCTGTAAATATACAATTTTCAGGCTGAATTAATAGTAAACACAAACATGCATCGTACACAAGGGGTATACCCTTAAACATATGGACAGTTGTGACCACACATACAATAAAACCCATAAAATAACACATAAATGACAATGCAGCATGTAAATTCATCACATAACCGATACTTATATTGGTAGGAATGTCACCAATTACGTGCAGACAGTCCACGAACCTCCCAGCCTTAGACTACATTGTTCATCACTCTCAACGGTGAGTCACCCCTGAGCTGAGACTAGATTCCACCCAGGTAAGGGATTCCTAACCAGGCTAAAGGTACACAGTCAACCGGAAGGACTCCCTTTCAGGTGTTCACTCAACCACAACCTACAACCTCTCCTTCCCCACATGCCCGTCCCACCCAAGGAAGTGTGCCATTCTCTTCTCAACAGTCCTTCGGCTGCCCTACTTCCCTTCCAGGGCTTCAACAACAAGTCAGAACGAAAGTCTCATAGCATTGTAGTCGCAGTTTAACACCTTTAGGAAATCGATCTCTAGTAATTCTCTTACTCAGAGAATTTCTCATAGGCCTGACAACCCGCCTCTTCAATCCCACTCCCAAGATGACAGGTACACCAACAGGAATGGTTATCGATCTAGTCTGGGTACGGTGGTAGGAAGATATGAGGATATCTCAAGGACTGATGGACTGTATCCCAGATATTGGTTCTCTGGTCGAAGGAAAAATGGTAAGATTCTCAACAATTCTTCCACCCCTCTCTTCTCCCCCCACAATGGTCGATCCCCCCAAAGGAACTAAGTCTCAACAATAAGTATGCATGTCTCCAAATTGACACTTGTCATGTTGGAAGCTACTCTGATACACTTGTCCCCTACTTTAGGACTTAGGATAAATTAATTATCTGTACTTTATGTTTTTAAGAAATATTAATATAATATTTATTTTCGGCTTTAATCTCTCTAGCTTAGCCATGTTCTTAACTTTAGGCCCTCCCTATCCCTATTTGGTGGAATCTAGTCCCCCTTCTCTTTTATCATGGTCGGTCTGTGTGAAACGATGTATTTTATATTAATCATGAGACATATACAAAATAGGTGCACTGGCCTTTAACATCTAGGTACTCTGGCCTAATTCCAAAACATAAGCATTCTGGCTTATAATACTGGCTCACCGGCCTATAATGCATATCATATACATAAAGGTTTGTTGACCTTAATATTGCACACACTTTAGTTACTGTGCACGGTATCCGCTAACCTCAAGGTTGTGCACTCCTTAGTTACTGTGCGCGGTATCCAAAAATGTGCACACTACATCACTTTACTGCACAGTATATGCGTGCACCATGCCATGAAAGGTGTATTAGAAAAATGACGTCTAAACATCTCACTAGCTTAAATATACTTGGATTACATTTGCATTGGGGTTCAGCCAAGGGATATTACAGTCTTCTTTTCATTTTTTGGAAGAATTTGAGTCTCCTTTGAACAAAGATCCAAGGTTTTAGTCTATGTCTCAAGAATTTAGATTCAGTATGGATTTAGGAAATTGAACTTGTTACATAGATTTTTTACTCCTCCAACTGATTATTCTTCCATTCACTATGGAGAGTTTGTCAATTCCTCCTGTTTCACAGACTTATGTAAATGTTCATATTTCATTCCATGTTTCCTAAGTCACTCTATCATGTCATGTTTTTTTTCAAAGGGAGTTTTATCCTATGTCGGTCATTCCTTAGAATTATTGACTTTACAAGTCAACCTTATCGTATGTCAAGTACTTCTCAAAATCACATACATTTTTTTCCTATACTCATGGTAGTATTGAAGGTCCCCATTGACTTCCTGCTGGAAAGTCAACTCTTATCGATTATGACTCATTACTCTGAGATTTTGACCTAGAGTTTCAACCTAACCCTATTTACATCATTGATAGGTGACCCTGTGTTCAACGAATGAATTCCATAATTGGTTGTTGATTGAGTGGTTTACCTTGTGTTTGATGGAAATAACATTATTCACAAATTGGAATTCATGTAGTACCTTGGATTCCATTTGTCCCCATTGGTGGTTTCATCGCCTCTGTCATCATTTTTCATTATTGGATACTATTCATAGGGTCACTTTTGTATGTTATTCCATTCAGTGCACATGAGAGACCTACTTAGTGGTGGGTCCTTTCAAATCTTTTATTTTGAGTTCTTCCAAATATTTGGCCTTATGTTGTTCCTCATGTTGGATGATGGGGGATTCTTTAACGACCTCCTTATAATGAATCTCTTCCTATCGAATTCACCATATATTGATCTGGGATGGGGATCTAGAGTATTTACTAGTAATTTAGGGCTTGGAGTCATCAATGGCAGGTTCCATTGCTATTGACAATGAGAATACATTAATGTCTCCTAATTGATAGATTCTATAAGTGTTTAATGTCAACTCCTTTATTCACACTTGTTATAATTTACTAAGTACCTTGATGCCCATTATCATTATTGGTGGGTTGTATTTCGTTTGTTAACGATATACGTCAATTACCAATAATCATACAATGTCTCACTTTGTTTGACTTCATCTCATATATTCACATAATGTAGACTCATACCATCGATGGTTGATTTGAAGAAATCAGGTTTGTATAACATCACATCTTTTATGTTTTTTCCCGAGTTGCATTGATAGTACCACTTTCACTCTTGACATTGGTACTTGAGGGGGATCCATTTGTTCAGTTATTGTTTCTAGATATATCCTCCTATGATTCTGAGACATATCCACTATGAATCACTTTTGTAGCTATCATATATTTTTACATAGATCCACTCTGTATTCATTTTTGTGGCCATGATTATTGTTTCTATATATACATACTTCATGGATCTGTAGTGTACTTGATTTAGAAGCCATGATTTTGTCACTCCTAAGCATGGGTATGCCCCCATAAGGAAGAGAGTATTCTTACTTGTTTTCTGTTGTAGGTTCTGTTCTTGGACCAGATTTTGGTGACCTTCTCTTGGGCCCACTACATTATCACTTCTGGATTTGTAATTTATTTCAGATATATGTTGATCTTATGACATCATGTGTTAGGGGGAATCTATTATAGCATTAATTTCCACCACATATGCATTGATTACTTGTTTGTCCTTTCATTGTCCTATGTGTGGACATTAATCACCTTTACATCCTCTTGATTATTAAAAAAACAATATTTTTGACATGTACATGCCTTAACAACTATGCAAGGCATGTATATACGTGTTTATCCAATGAAAGTCATGTACATATCATTTTTTTCTCAAAAAATAATAATTTTTCACATTTTTTGGCAGGGTTCATGGCTTTACCTAATTCCCGACCTCATGTTTCCCATACATAACTAATTGTAACTAATCCAACCACTTGGAAATGGTATAAATTTACCATAAGGAATGAGGAGAGGAAAATCATACTTGAAATAAAGTTATGTTGGATATGTCCCTCCTTGTCTGCAAGCCCTTATTTCCTTGCTAGTGATTCATATCCTCACACCTAGAAACCCTTGTTTATGTTGATGTTTTACTTATTCAGCTAGCAATTACAGTTCTTATTTATTATTACCATCATTTAGCACATTAGATGTATAAATAAGATAATTGAAATAGAGTAAATCACATAAACAATAGAGACACATAAATTATCCTCGGAAACCCTCATGGGGAAGAAAACCTAGAAAAAACATCCTCAATATTGATAGACCAAAAACAAAGTAGAAGATCCTCCTCTACTCCTTCACTAGGAAAGAGTAGCGCACCACTTAACCAAGAGATACCAATAGATAGACCAAAATCTTACTTGATATCATCCCCAGTTGCAACAACTACTCCTCCAAGAATTGCACACTTTTTCCTCTTGTTGCAGAGCACATGAGTGAGTGTACAAATGAGGTGTTGAACTCCCTTATAAATAATGGTTTGGACAGCCTAAAATTAGGTCTTGTCCAACCTGTCATTTTACCCTCTTAATTTACATTTAAATTTTTATGGCACAATAGGGATGAATTTTATAAAGGCACGATAGGGCCTAATTAACAAATATAATATAAAAATATTACTCAACACTCCTTATTAGCTAGAGTATTCTTCGAAGTTACAATATTTCAACACTCCCCCTTAACAAGAAGGGTATTCTACTGACAACATCAATAACAAATGATTGGACTCAATACAACATCAAGAGAAGGAGAAATCGTCATAAACATCTAGAACAATGTATGTCATATCTATAAATCATCAAAAAAAATTATCATCATCAACATCAGTAGAAACTGAGAATCGTCATCATATGCAATGCAGAGCTTGACAAACATCATTATCATCAACAATATGAAGCTGGAACATCAACATCAACAACACGAAGTTGGAACAATAACATCAATGGCAACAAAATGAGATAGGATCATCATCACCATCATCATCATCAACAACAACAACAATGGGCACTCTGATAGACTGTCCATCCGAACCTTACGGGACCTATCCAGAGATAATAAAATCCCCTATAATATATATCCTAATGATTTTCCACACTACTGACCACAAAAATTATATACATAAATAGGAAGTCTGACATATCAGCGATCTAGACCTTACGCAATATGTCCAGGGATGATCAATCCCCTAGGATATAAATTCTAACAACCTTCCCTGATGGTATTCAAGATACGATAGTATCATAAGCGCCACTCCCCCTTTCAAGGGAAGTCCTTTCAGACTACACCAAGCTTGTCTTAGAAGTACTCAAACTTCACATGAGACAGGGGATTAGTCAACACATCTACTACCTACTCATCTATGCTAACATACTGGAGGTTCACAACTCCCTTCTGTACCATATCATGAATGTAGTGGTACTGTATCTCAATTTGCTTTGTCTTATCATGGAACATTGAGTTCTCTTTCATCTTTATGCAACTCTGATTATCACAAAAGATCACAATATCATCCATCTCTAGGTCAAAATAGACCTGTCAACAACTTATGAATCCATATGGCCTCACAACTAGTGGAGCATGCTGCAATGTGCTCTACTTCTGCCATATTGAGAGAAATACTAGATTTATTCCTTCTTTACCATGAAGTCATGGCTGACCCCAAACTGAAACAACATCCTAAAGTGATTTTTATGTCTGAAGCCCTTGCAGCCCAATCTGAATCAGTATAGCCATACAATCTGAAGTCACAATCTCCAGTATAATAGAGGCCATAGTCCAATGTGCCCTTAAGGTATCTCATCACATGATTTGAATATACAAGGTGAACACATCTGTGCTCCATCAAATATCGACTCAAAGTGATCACAACAAACCATATATATGGTTTGGTATTCGTTAGATACATCAACAAACCGATCATTTCTTTGTATAGAGTAGCATCAACTATTTCCAATGAAGTATCAACCAATAACTTTAGATTCGTCTCCATAGGAGTGGACATGGTTCTATAGTCCATCATGTCGAATCTCTTCATAATTTCCACAACATACTTTCCTTGACTAAGAAAAATCTCTTCTGGGCTCTACCATAATTCAAGACCTAATAAATAGTGCATCGGACCTAGGTCCATTTTTCAAATTGAATGACAATCTTCTTCTTATAATCTATGATGAGATTTTCTTCGTTTGTCAAGAATAAGCCATGTGTTGGACAACTGAGATGGGGGGGGGTGAATCAGTTGTCACCGAGCTTAAAAAATTATGCTTATTTTAAACTCTTTGCACAACACTGAATGACAATCACAATAATGAAGGGAAGTAAGAATTAGAACATTCAACATCATTCACACATATGAAATATACAGAGATAGATATTTCCTGAGGAAACCCATAAAAGGGTAAAAACCTATTCTTCTTTATATGATAATTAATCTTTACATTCTGTACATTATCATAGTTAGCACCTAATCATAATGAGGCTACAACCTCTGTTTTGCAAGTTGCAACTTGCTGAGAGCACCAACTCTCTGTTTTCTCTAGCACCTACTAGAAGGAAGCACCAACTCCGTGGTTTCTCTAGCACCCACTAGAAGGAAGCACCAACTCCCTAAGTGTTCTAGCACCAACTAGATGGAAGCACCAACTTCCAGTCACACAAGCACCAACCTATATAATAGAGAACAACAGTTCTCCCTTGCACCACCCTACCACCCTGGTTTCTCTAGATGCAACCAGATGGAAGCTACAACTCCCTATGTTCAAGCACCCACTTGAACCTCTGAGGACAACAGTCCTCCCTAGCACCTCCCTTCCACCCTGAAATATAAAGTTATATATATATATAAATTTATCATAGTGATACAATATTTATAATTGGCTTACCAAGCTTATCACTGTTCTACTATGTTTCTCTTCTCTCCTGTATCAGTGTCTCTCTGTCTGCATATTCATGTGATTTTTGATCTTCTATTTTCTCTACAAGATTACCTCAGCCTTCCTTTACTGTCTCACTGTCTTGCTACACACACCTTGCGCTTTCTTTGTTTCTTCCTTTTATGCTCTGTGTCCCATGTCCATTCAATGCACCATTCCTCTTCTCTGTACTTCAGCTGTTGCACACTCCTCCTTCTACACTCTTGAATCCCTCTAAACAATAGCTCCCATCCCTTCTTTCTTCTACCTTCTTATAGTCTCTGTGCACCTTGTGCATTCCCTGTGCACAATGCTTCTGCATGCTCTTCATGTCGAGTGCTCTTCCTGTTCATCATTGCAACTCTTCAGCTTCTCTAGCTGTTAAACCATGTGTCCGTCATCACTGGGTGTTATGATCAGATTCCTTAGCCTCTCCAACAGTCGAGACTCTTTGTCTTCTCTATCACAGTCAAGCTCATCCTCTTTGTTTCAGTTACAGGCTTCAACACTCATCCATTTTTCAATTGCCTCTATGAATAGTCTTCATTCCACTGGCAAATTCCTTGAGACTCTTCAGCTCCTCTGGCAATCACACAGAAGTCTCTTTGAGTCCTGTGGCAAAAACCATTAGTGGTTTCTAGCAGTTACACTGTGAACCTCCAAAGACCACTTCAGCAACTGAATCGCCACTGATAGATTAAGTGTGAAGAGCAACAATAGCCCTTCGATCATATTCCTGAATAACCTACATCGTTGGATCATAAATGATGGGTCTCGCGCTTATTTCGCCATTTCGCAATTTGACCTTTTGGCGTTTTGGCATTCCAGGATTCGACTTTTTTGCATCCCTGTGGTGAGGCATCTCGACTCTCCATGTCCCAAACTCCGAAATGGAGCTTATCTCTTTGAGCTCTTCTCTACAACTCTTCGACGATGTGACCACCGGCAATAACCATAACCTTATTCGAAAATGCATTTTGGCATTTCTGTTGCAAAGTGTTTCGACACTCCAACTCCTGGTATTCGAAACCAACACCAAAAGGTTTTTTTCGCATTTCGGCATTTCGACATTCCAGCATTCCTTGTGATGAAGTGTTTTGATGCTCCATCTCCCGGTATCTAAAATCTACACAAAAAGGGTTTTCGGCGTTTCTCATTTTGCGACTTCGGGACTCCTATGATGAAGGGTCTCGACTCTTGACTCCTCCAACTCCCGGTATCCAAAACTCCGGTTGATGAGCCTATTTCTGGATTTTCAGCGTTTCACATTTCGGCACTTCGGGACTCATGTGTTGAAGAGTCTTGACTCTTGACTCCTCCAACTACCGGTATTTGAACCTCCGGTCGATGTTCCTATTTCATGTTTTCAAGGTTTCACATTTTGCGATTCTAGAACTCCTGATGATGAAGAGTCTCGACTCTTCCAACTCCCGGTATCCGAAACTATCCTCCTACTTTCGGGATTTTGGTGTTTCACATTTCGTGATTCTGGGACTCCTGATGATGAAGAGTCTCGACTCTTCCAACTCCCTATATCCGAAATTGTCCTCCTTCCTTATAGATTTCATAACCCCACTTCACCTTGCTCTTTAAAGAATGTGCAGGTTCTCCTAGATCCAACGTCAGTCGGACCTCAGGCTAAGATCTGACGTTCATCGGGAATTCTCAATGGGATCCAAAGATCACTGTCGCTTCTCCTCCTGGGCTTACACATCCTCTTAACTTGGAATAATTTCTAAGTGTCAAAGGCCTCAACCTTTGATCTGTCTAAGATCCTGAGTACTCTATCTCTCTTGAGCTTTGGCAATGACTTAACCTTGTCCCTGGTGCACACCTACGCATTGTGTGTGACTTTGCGCTAATCCTCCTGAGCTTACGTTGTCCCTATTTTTCCATCACTGCATACTCTAATCTTGCCATCAAAGACAAGAACACCTGCCTATAAACATGCCAACAATATCCCCCTTTGGCATTGATGGAAACCCTGAACGACTACACTAATATGTTTGGACCTCCAACTATAGAATCCATTCCGGACCACTCTTTTTCTCCCCCTTTGACATCAATGTCAAAGAAAACATGCTCCCCCTGAGTTGTTGCAGTATTTCTAGGACGTATCAGAGATTCAATGAATACAAAACTCCCCCTAATAGGATGGACTCTCTTAGGTGTGAGACGAGATGAAACCCAGCTTCTGTCGGAGATATTCAAATGGTGTTTTGGCTAGGGGTTTAGTAAAGATATTTGTAATTTGTTCTGTGATTGGAATGTAATGGACCTAGACAATCTGATTGGTGACCTTCTCTCTCAGAAAATGGTATTTTATGGGAATATGCTTGGTCTTGGAGTGGAATACAGGATTCTTGGATACATTGATGGCACTAGTGTTATCACAATGAATTGGGATCAGTGCAGTGTATTTTACCTCCAAGTCTACAAGTGTCTGAATCATCCATAATACCTGATTGCAATAGGTAGCAACAACAATGTAGTATGCCTCTATAGTTGATAAAGAAATGGAGCCTTGCTTTTTACTCAACCATGCTACTAGAGAATCTCCTAAGAAGAACGCACCTCCACTCATTCTTTTCCTTTCATCCACGCAGTTAGCCCAATCAACATCTGAGTAGACTGATAATTGAAAATTTTGATTCTTAGGATACCATAGGCCATAGTTCATTGTTTCTTTCAAATATTTGAATATCCTTTTGACAGCTAGCAAATGACTTTGTTTTGGTGCATAATGATATCTTCCTACCAGCCCAACAACATGCGATATGTCTGGATGAGATGTTGTGATGTACAACAGACTGCCTATCATTGACCTATATGAACTTTGATCAACATCAGATGAGCCATCATCCTTGCTTAATTTGCATCCAGTAACCATAGGTGTGCCCACAGGTTTAGAATCTTCCATTTGAAACCTTTTCAACATTTCTCTTAGATGTTTTTCTTGAGAAATGAACATCCCTTCAGACCTCTGAGTAATTTGTAGACCAAGAAAAACTGACAGTTCACCTATCATAGACTGTTGGAAATATTGTCATTGATGGTAAAGGATGAGGCAAAGGAAGAAGAAGAGTTTTTCATGTATAGTTGAGTTTTGGATGGGTGCGTATGATCGTTGAAGCAGATACCCGACAGTCGTCAAACCTACAGAAGCTGCGCAAAGGTTAAGTGCAGGAGTAGGCATGCAGAAGAAGTGATATGAGCAGTCATATTGGAAGCAAATACCCGTCAGTCACCGGATCTACAGAAGGTACACGAAGGTTAAGCCTCAGGGGGAATGCAGAGAGGGAGAACAGATCTGAGCCGTAGGATCTGAGAAGAAAACCCGACAACCATCGGATCTGTAAGAGTCGCGTAGGGGTTAAGTCCTATTATGCAGGGGAGAAATCCTGGACAAGTCATCGAGATATTGGAGAGAGAATCCTAGCCATTGATCTGGGCAGGACATGCGTCAGCATTCTGGTGAGGCATCGAGAAATCGAGGATCCCGGTGACAAGTGAGTCGAGACATCGAAAGTCTCGAAATCCCGAAGGAATAGGGATCGTCCATATGCAAGGACAGGTGGCAAAGGATCGGGCGCCATCGGAGCTTTTCTCATCGAAGAATCGGGAATCAGAGTTTCACGAGTACCGTGATCAATTACAACAGAAACCCCGAAATCGCGATGAAAGAAATCCCGACTGAACCTGAACCATCAGATCAACATGTGATCTAGACACTATATCCAACTCACGACAGCAGACCACGTTAGTTAGGGACACGTGGCACAACCAGGTAATGACATGTGTCAGGGAGATTCAACAATTCAGGCACATGTAAGTCACAAATTAGAGTGACACGTGTCAGTATTTAACACGTGTCAAACCACGTGTGATGTCAGCAGAGTATCGGGGATCGGGGATCGGGACTTTGGAATGTCAAAATCTCTTGACAACGAAAACCCTGAAATCGCGATACGCAATATCCCGATAGCAGAGTCATGTGGGCCACAGGTGGAACTAGTGGTGGATAGGTGTTAGCAACCTGGGAATAGTTGGCATCGGGATATCGAAGATCCCGGGAGCAAGGAGTTCATGCACTTTGAAGTCACGAACCGCAAAACCCCGATCAGTGGGGAACAACTGTCATCACAACAGAGGAAGAGACCGGGAACCATCGGTGGACAGGTGCATCGTGGTATTGAAAACCCCGATCAGTGGGGGCCATCTATCAGTGTGAAAGGAGCGTCGGGATTTGGACGATCGAGAATCACACGGGTGTATGC
>JZKD02S2265830.1:140329-179709 GCA_000966675.3 Picea glauca
CCAAGACCAAGCACATTCCCATCAAATACCACTTCTTACGAGAACATGTGCTTGAGCAAAAGGTGAAATTGGAGTATGTTCCCTCCAAAGAACAAGTTGCTGATGTATTTACCAAACCTCTACCCAGGGAAGCATTTGAATATCTCCGACAAAAACTAGGAGTCGTCTTTGCCATGTAGAATATCAGGTCTACTTAAGTACAGAAGCCTCAATTGGTTGCAAGGTGTTGATGAGCATGGTCATATGGAAAGGATTTTTATAAAGATGCAGCATGATCTCAGGGGGAGCATGGTATTGTCCACTCTTTTCCATTGATGTCAAAGGGGGAGGAAAAAGACAGAGGAAGAGTATTTCCATCAATGACAAAGGGGGATATTGTTGGAAATATTGTCATTGATGGCAAAGGATGAGGCAAAGGAAGAAGAAAAGTTTTTCATGTATAGTTGAGTTTTGGATGGGCACGTATGATCACTGAAGCAGATACCCGATAGTCGTCAGATCTGCAGAAGCTGCACAGAGGTTAAGCGCAGGAGTAGGCATGCAGAAGAAGTGATCTGAGCAGTCAGATTGGAAGAAGATACCCATCAGTCACCGGATCTGCAGAAGGTACATGAAGGTTAAGCCTCAGGAGGAATGCAGAGAGGGAGAACAGATCTGAGCCGTAGGATCTGAGAAGAAAACCTGACAGCCATCGGATCTGTAAGAGTCGCGCAGGGGTTAAGTCCTACTGTGCAGAGGAGAAATCCTGGACAAGTCATCGGGATATTAGAGAGAGAATCCTAGCCATTGATCTGGGCAGGACACGCATCAGCATTCTGGTGAGGCATCAGGAAATCGGGGATCTCGGTGACAAGTGAGTCGAGACATCGAAAGTCTCGAAATCCCGGAGGAATAGGGACCGTCCAGCTGCAAGGATAGGGCACCGTTGGAGCTTTGCGCATCGGAGAATTGGGAATCGGAGTTTCACAAGTCTCGTGATCAATTACAACAGAAACCCCGAAATCGTGATGAAAGAAATCCCGACTGAACCTAAACCGTCAAATCAACATGTGATCTAGACCGCCGATCCAACTCACGACAGTAGACCACATCAGCTAGGAACATGTGGAGCAACCAAGTAATGACAGGTGTCAGGCAGATTCAACAATTCAGGCACATGTAAGTCACGAATCAGAGTGACACGTGTCAGTATTTAACACGTGTCAAACCATGTGTGACATCAGCAGAGTATCATGGATCGGGGATTGGGACTTTGGAATGTCAAAATCTCTTGACAACAAAAACCCTGAAATCATGATACGCGATATCCCGATAGGAGAGTCGTGTGGGCCACAGGTGGAACTAGTGGTGGACAGGTGTCAGCAGTCTGGGAATAGTCGGCATCGGGATATCGGAGATCCCGGGAGCAAGGAGTTCATGCACTTTGAAGTCGTGAACCATGAAACCCCGATCAGTGGGGAACAGTTGTCATCACAACAGAGGAAGAGATTGGGAACCATCGGTGGACAGGCGCATTGTGGTATTGAAAACCCCGATCAGTGGGGGCCAGCTGTCAGTATGAAAGGAGCGTCGGGATTTGGATGATCGAGAATCACGCGGGTGTATGCATTGAGGCATCACAAACCCTGTAGCCCCAACGGGGTAAATATGTGGTCACGGAGTGACGGTCACGTTGACCGGGAACCAAGCTCAGGAGGGCTATTGTATGAAAATGTCGAAACCCGAAAGGCGCGCGTAAGTGTAATTCAAATTTTTATGTGGGACCCGATTTCCCCAGAGAAATAAATGCAGACCCAGGTCAATAGGGATCGTGGGAACGGTGAACGTTTTTCACCCATGGTCTTAAGAAGGGGTCAATGCCCGTTTTCTAAGTGAGCATTGGTAGGGAAAAGTAGAGCGGTTGCTGCAGTCATTTGTCCAGGCTGCAGGGAAGGTTTGAGGTGGGAGGAACCTCATTGTGGCAGTTGGGTGGCATATCTACATTGACAGAGAGTTCTCTGCAATGGGTTTAGCAACTAGAAGAGCAGAGGCATCATCTCCAGGTTTATTGTCTTGTTTAATAAGTGTTTAGGAGACTTTTGCAGCTACCTTGCAGTCAGTAGATCTGTGTTTCCTTTAGAGATAATTGCAGTTGTTGTCATAGCCACTAGAAAATTCTGTATTGATGTTATTTCTGGATACAAGTATTAATAAGATTCCAGAACTGTCTCTTCTAAAATAATATGATGGCCAGCGCATAGAACACATGTAAATCCAGGGTTGAAACTGCCTGATCCAGTGTGAAAATAGATGAAACGTGGTCAGCAGTGAGTCTGAGGATTAAAGCCTTCAGTAGAAGTATCCTACCAGTAGAAACTGGTGCTATCTTCAGAGGGTTGAAGCTCCCTTCCAGGAAAGGCTGGTAAATGAGAGAAGGTTGGAGCCTTCTGCAGGTAGAAGCCTGCGTACTAGTATGAGTCTGAACTAGTACAATGTTGTAAAATGTTTTCTTAATAATAATTATTGAAGACAGAGACAACAACAGCGGTGGTTTTCTCCCGATTTGGGTTTCCACCTTAAATCCTGGTGTTCATGTGTCTTACTCATGTGTGTTGGTTTATTCATTATCTACTGCACTGAATTACTGCTTAATAGACATCTGATTAATGAAGAAATTCATAATAAGATCTCTGAATGCACTCTTGTTTTCTTAAGATGACACAATATCTGGTCTCTACAAAGTAGCCTAAGGTTCTCAGTGAAAGAAAAGATAAAACCAATTGATTGCTCTAAATACTGATTCACCCCCCCTCTTAGTATTTCTCAACATAGACATTTCAAACTCAGACTCCATGGCAGAAGCAAACCATTGTACCAATGAATCCTTATTACATCCAAAGATGATGTCATCTACATAGACCAACATGATGAGCAAATCATTATCCTCTGTTTTGACATATAGATTGTTGTCAACTATTCCTCTCTTGAACCCTTTGTCTTTGAGATACATATCCAGTCTTTGATACCAGGTACGAGGGGCTTGTTTTAACCCATTTAAAGCTTTCTTCATCTTTCATACTAAGTCAGGATTATCAGACAGTTCAAAACCCTCTAGTTGTTCCATATAGACTTCTTCATTTAAATCTCCATTTAGAAAAGCTGACTTGACATCCATTTGATAAACTTTAAACCTTTTATGACAAGCATAGGCAAGAAATATTTTGATAGCTTCTAATCTTTCTATGGGCAAAAATGTTTCATCAAAATCCAGTCCTTCTATTTGAGCATAGCCTTTATAGACCAATCTTGCTTTGTTCTTGACAACTTGTCCCTGCTCATTGAACTTATTCTTAAAGATCCATTTGGAACCAATGATATGTTTACCTTCAGGTCTATGAACCATTTCCCACATATTGGTTTTCTCAATATGATCAAGTTCATCATTCATTGCTTTAACCCAATGGTCATCTTTGCTAGCTTCATTAAAATTCTTGGGTTCTAGCATGGATATGAAAGCTATATCTGATTGTTCGGTGTTTTTGACTATCTTTCTCTAGTTTGTACACCTTTGTCTTTTTCACCAATTATCTGACTTGCAGGATGATTCTTTTGAGTGATTCTAGAGGAGGAGTTTGAAGTTGTCTACTGATTTGAGTTTGTCTAAGTATCTGTGTCTTCATCTGATTTAGAGTCTTCATTTTCTGATTCTTGGACCTGTTCATCTTCTGCTTTAGCTGTGTCCTCTGTAGAAGACTCATTTTTGTACACCTCTCTTGATGGGATTCCTTCATCAACTTTTACGTCAATACAGTCAACCATTTTATGAAAACTCTTATTATATCATTTGTATCCTTTACTGTTTGTAGCATACCCTAAGAAGATACCTTCATCAGCCCTATCATCATATTTTCCAAGGTTCTCATCATTATTCTTTATGTAAAATTTACTCCCAAAGACTTTGAAGTGTTTGATTGAAGCAGGTCCCCCATACCACAGTTCATAAGGTGTCTTGTCACTTTGTGGTCTGAGGTGGGCTTTGTTAAGAACATGGACTACTGTGTGTATTGCTTCTACCCAGTAGGTTTGACCAATGTTCTTCTCATTCATCATTGACCTAGCCATTTGCTGAACTGTTATGTTTTGCCTCTCAACTACTCCATTTTGTTGTGGAGTTCTTGGGATTGTGTATTCTCTCTTGATCCCATGTTTATCATGGAATTCCTTGAAATCACTTGACATAAATTATCCTCCTCTGTCTGATCTTACTGCCTTTAACCTCTTTCCTATTTGATTCTCAGTTAAAGCCTTAAATTTTTTAAATTTCTCAAATGCTTCAACTTTTTCCTTGAGAAAGGCAACCCAAGTAATTCTGGAGTAATCATCAATAATCAGCATGAAATAGTTTTCTTTCCCTATGCCTTCCTGTCTTGATGGTCCACATAAATCCAAATGAACTAGTTAGAGTGGTTTCTCTGTTGAAGTAAAGCTCTTGGACTTAAACTGTGTCTTGATTAGCTTTCCTACTTGGCAGGGTTTACACATAGAATCTTGGGGCTTTGATATTATCGGAAGATATTTTACTGCCTCAAGATTTTTGAGCTTGATTAAGTGGTCAAATTTTATATGTCCAAGTCTCCTATGCCATAACTAGCTTTCATCATGTTTTCTTAGATGACACTCTTCTCTATCTTCTTTCAGCACATATACATTATTTTCTGTCCTTATGCCTTTGGCCACCACTTGTCCTGAGTTTACAGACTTTATCTTGTAGTCCTTAGACGTGAACACCACTTCACATCCTCTATCACACATTTGACTTACACTGAGCAGATTATGTTTCATCCCATCTACAAGTAGAACATCTTGGGCTTTTCCTTTTCCATTACTTAAGCTCACCATCCCTTTACCCTTTATTTTACCTGGAGCATCATTTCCAAAGGTTACGTTTCCTGATTTTCTTTCACTTAGAGATAGAAACTTACCTTTGTCCCGCGTCATATGTCTGGATCATCCATTGTCTATATACCAAGGGTTCGTTTGTCTTTGAGCTGACAACACTAATCCACACTTGTCACTTTCTTTCTTCTTCCAAACCTTGACATTTTTAGCAGGGGAATTCAAATATGGTTCATAGTTCCTTAAGCGACAGTCAATAGATTTATGTCCATAGTTATGACATATGTAACATTCTGGTTCATCGAATAAAGGATCATAACGATTGTTATACTTAACCTATGTCCTTTTCCCATCCATCAAGTGATTTGCAGTCTGTGGTGGTTTTTTACTTGGCTGTCTCATTCTTTGTTGTGGTAGATATCTATACCTTGAATGTCTTGATTGCTCATAATTTAATTTTAAAGAACAGTTTACAGCTTTATGACCAAAGTTAGAGCAAAATAAATAATATCCATAGAAAAAACATTGGTACCTGGAAAAAGTCCATCTTCTTTGAGGGGGTCGATTTCTTTCATGCCAATAATTTCTATGATCTACAGATTCGGTTCTGGTACTTTTTCTTTCATTCCTTCTTGGTGGCTGATTTTCTTTCTTTGTTTCTATAGAGTGATTGTTGTCAATGTTTGAGGATTTGACAAACTTGATAGGTTCTTTGTTTCTTGGCTGACCATTAATTGATCCCTCTTCATAACCCAAATCCATTTTCAGCTTTGGATTCCTTTGTTGATTCAGAATGGTGGCTAATCCTTCTGAGGCTTTGATACTTGACAGATTCTGATGATACAAGGCTTGAAACCTCTCCAACTCTTTTCTAGTTTTCACTACTTCTTCTTCTAGAGCTTTACATCTTGCCTTCTTTTATGATAACTGTTGTTTTAGAATGTCCTTGATTTTATTTGCCTCTTCTAATTCCACTTTTAGCAGGGAAAAGTCTTCATCAGGCTATTTACTGTCTTTCTCGAACTGTATCAGCAATATTTTTTTCTTTTTGTTCTTAATTATGAGTCTGTCAATCTCTTCAAGTGCACTGATCAATTCTCCTTGTATATCAACCACAGCTTCTTCTTCAGTAGCCTCACTTCCTGTGCTTTTATTATCATAGTCCTCTTTGGCCATAAGTATGAAGTCATTTAGTTTATCTTCAATAGAGGAGTCATTGTCTTCATCATCTAAAGGATCATCATCATTGTTTACACAAAGACTTTTATTCTTAAAATTAATCTCTTTAAATAAATTTATGTGTTTGTGCTTCTCCTCATCATCACATGTCTGATCATTTCTTTTGCAAGGACATTTATTTGCAAAATGACCTATCTTGCCACATTAGAAACATTTTAAAGGCAGTTTACCTTTGTATTTGCCTGATCCCTTCTTCAGTCTCTTCACAAATTTTGCTTCAATTTCATCAGGCTCAGAATCCTCATTCTTATCTGCCTTAAATGATGCTTCTCTGGAGGTGGGTTTATCTTTAAATATTCTCATTTCATATGCAGTCAATGTTCCTAGAAGTTGATTAAACTCCAAGGTTTTTAGATCATTAAGTTCTTCTATAGCAGAGACCTTTGGGTTGAACCTATCTGGTAGAGATCTCAAAATTTTCTGGACTAAAGAAGGTTCCTCAATTTTTTCACCAAGTGCTTTCATTGCATTTACTAGTTCTTCAACTTTTAGAAAGTATTTTTCAATAGTTTCGTCTTCTTTCATCTTCATCTATTCAAACTGTACTCTATAGGTTTGAAGCTTGGCATCCTTTACCTTCTCACTACCTTCATAACTGCTAATGAGTTTGTCCCACATTTCTTTGGCAGTTCCTAGGTGCATAAATTTTACGAATTCTTCTTCTGCAAGCCCTCTCAAGATAGCATTCATAGCCTTAGCGTTGAAGCTAAATTCTAGCTTGTCATCCTTATTAGCTAGGTTAACTAGATTTTCATAACCAACATCTACCACATACTAGACATCTGCACCTAAATCCATAATGTAGGTTCTCATTCTAACTTTCCAGAAGGTAAAGTTTGTTACATTGAACAGAGGGGCCTTATTGGTTGAATTTCCTTCATGGCTTGACATGTTTAAGCTCTAGGATCTACCCTTAGATAAAAGGGGTCGGCTCTGATACCAATTGTTGGACAACTGAGAGGGGGGGGGGTGAATCAGTTGTCAACGAGCTTAAACAATTATGGTTATTTTAAACTCTTTGCAGAGCACTGAATGAAAATCACAATAATGCAAGGAAGTAAGAAATAGAACATTCAACATCATTCACACATATGAAATATACAGAGATAGATATTTCCTGAGGAAACCCATAAAGGGTAAAAACCTCTTCTTCTTTATATGATAAGTAATCTTTCATTCTGTACATTATCATACTTATGAGCACCAACTCATAATGAGGCTACAACCTCTATTTTGTAAGCTGCAACTTGTTGAGAGCACCAAATCTATGTTTTCTCTAGCACCTACTAGAAGGAAGCACCAACTAGAAGGAATCACCAACTCCCTAAGTGTTCCAGCACCAACTAGATGGAAGCACCAACTTCCAGTCACACATGCACCAACCTGTATAACAGAGAAGAACAGTTCTCCCTTGCACCTCCCTGCCACCCTGGTTTCTCTGGCTACAACCAGATGGAAGCTACAACTCCATGTGTTCAAGCACCCACTTGAACCTCTGAGTAAAACAGTCTTCCCTAGCACCTCCCTTCCACCCTGAAATATAAAGTTTGCTATATATAAACTTATCACAGTGATACAATATTTATCATTGGCTTACCAGGCTTATCACTATAGTGCTATGCTACTCTGCTCTCCTATATCAGTGTCTCTCTGTCTGCATCTTATTTCAATTTATGATCTTTTTTTTTCTCTACAAGAGCACTTCATCCTTCCTTTACTGTCTCACTGTCTTGCTGCACACACCTTGCACTTTCTATGCTTCTTCCTTTTATGCTTTGTGTGCCATGTCCATTCAATGCACCATTCCTCTTCTTTGTATTTCAACTACTGCACAGTCCTCCTTCTACACTCCTGAATCCCTCTCAACAACGGCTCCCATATCTTCTTTCTTCTTCCTTCTTATAGTCTTTGTGCACCTTGTGCATTCCCTGTGCGCAATGCTTCTATATGCTCTTCATGTCAAGTGCTCTACCTATTCATCATTGCAACTCTTCAGCTTCTCTAGCTGTTAAATCATGTGTCCATCATCACTGGGTGTTATGCTGAGATTCCTTAGCCTCTCCAACAGTCGAGACTCTTTGTCTTCTCTGTCACAGTCGAGCTCATCCTCTCTGTTGCAGTTACAGGCTTCAATGCTCATCCATCTGTCAATTTCCTCTACGAACAATGTTCATTCCACTAGTAGATTCCTTGAGACTCTTCATCTCCTTTGGCAATCACATAGAAGTCTCTTTAAGTCCTCTGGCAGAAACCATCAATGGTTTCTAGCAGTTACACTATGAACCTCCAAAGACCGCTTCAGCAACTAAATCGCCACTGATCAATTAACTATGAAGAGAAACAATATCCCTTCGATCATATTCCTGAATAACCTGCACCATTGGATCATAAATGATGGGTCTCGTGCTTATTTTCCCATTTGGAAATTCGACCTTTCGGCATTTTGGAATTCCAGCATTTGGCTTTTTGACATCCTTGTGGTGAGGCATCTCGACTCTCCATGTCCCAAACTCTGAAATGGAGCTTGTCTCTTTGAGCTATTCTCTATAGCTCTTCGACGATGTGACCACTGATGGTGACCATAGACTTATTCTAAAACGCATTTCAACATTTCTGTTGCAAAGTGTTTTGACACTCCAACTCCCGTTATCTGAAACCAACACCAAAAGGTGTTTTTCGCATTTCGGCATTTCGACATTACGACATTCCTTGTGATGAAGTGTTTTGACGCTCCATCTCCTGGTATCCGAAATCTACAAAAAAAGGTGTTTCGATGTTTCTCATTTCGCAACTTTGGGACTCCTGTGATGAAGGGTCTCAACTCTTGACTCCTCCAACTTACGGTATCCGAAACTTTGATTGATGTGCCTATTTCAGGATTTTTTGGCGTTTTTCATTTCGGCACTTCGGGACTCCTGTGTTGAAGAGTCTCAACTCTTGACTCCTCCAACTCCTGGTATCCGAAACTTCGGTCGATGTGCCTATTTCAGGTTTTCGGGGTTTCACATTTCACTATTTTGGGACTCCTAATGATGAAGATGCTTGACTCTTCCAACTCCCGATATCTGAAATTGTCCTCCTTCTTTCAGGATTTTGGTGTTTCGCATTTCACGATTTCGGGACTCCTGATGATGAAGAATATCGACTCTTCCAACTCCCTGTATCTGAAACTGTCCTCCTGCCTTCGGGATTTCGTAACCCTGCTTCACCTTTCTCTTTAAAGAACATGTAGGTTGTCCTGTATCCAATGCTAGTCGGACCTCGGGCTCATATCTGACGTTCAATGGGAATTCTCAATGGGATCCAAAGATAATTGTTACTTCTCCTCTCGGGCTTACACATCCTCCTAACTTGGAATAATTTCTAAGTGTCCAAGGCCTCGACCTTTGATCCGTCTAAGATCATGAGTACTCTATCTCTCTTGAGCTTTGGCAATGAGTTAACCTCATCCCTGGTGCACACCTACTCATTGTGTGCGCCTCTGCACTAATCCTCCTGAGCTTATGTTGTCCGTGTTTTTCCATCGTTGCATACTCTGATCTTGCCATCAATGACAAGCACACCTGCCTGTAAACATGCCAAAATCATGCACATATAGAAACAATATAATGGGTCCATCATTCTCAATCTTGAAGTAAAGGTTGGGATCAACTTTAGTCTTAGTAAAGCCCAAGCTCATCATAAATCTATTAATCCTACCATACCAGGATCTTAGAGCTTGCTTCAACTTGTGTACATGAGTCTTCCTATCCTATACTTCGAAAAAAAAATTTCACATCACATTGTACCAACCTAGTACACTTTCTCATCTACAACTCAAGCTACATAATCATGCGTTGGTTCTATGTTCTTTCTGCAAAGAACTATTTGTCTCACTGCCTGAGAGTATGTCCTCTATTTTTTCTGCAACTGTTCCTGCTGGAACTAGGACTTTTCACCTACAGTTGTTATTTCTGAAGATAAGAATGACTTCTCTATTCTCACTGTAGCTACTAAACTATGAGAGTAGATCCTCTATTCTATCATGGTAACAACTTCATTTGAAACTGAGAGTTGTTGATACTGAAGGTAACTTTTCTTCTTTCATGGAGGTAACTCAACACTCCTTATAACAATATTATTCAACACTCCTTAGGTTGAATAATATAACAATATTATTCAACACTCCTTAGGTAGAATATTCTTCAAAGTTATTATATTTCAACAATTTCTAGCCTTTTTCATGATTTACCTATATGGCTAGAAGTTTCTCTTGATCTTCTCTGGGTCTGCATAAGAATCAGAGTTGGAAGTGCATCTTATAGCTAATGGCTTGGGTTGAGATACCTAGAGTCTGACCTCAGAGCAGTGCCACAGTAGGTGCAGGTGATAACTACCTACATTCTATTGTGAAATAATAAGAGACCTCTTTCCCATGAAATATTTGTGTTCTAATATATGATGATCATGTCTGAATATCTTATCTTTTCGAATACTAATTGTTGCAATCATCTTCATTTTTCGTTCATTTTCATAGAAGTTAGTTACTATATAATTGTTTTCCTTGCATTTTTCCACCTTAATGTTTTACAATTTATCAAAGGAACAATTTGGAAATATCATGACAGGTTTCAACCATGGGATCTTCATCAGATGTAAGACACCCAATATGTCTCTTTTTACTTAATATTACTAGTTATTTAATTGTTCGAGTTAGTTATAAATATTTGATTGCATTCTTGGGATGTGGTTTGATATTTAAACAGTCAGTTCTCTATTGTGGTTTTAACCCATATCCACAAGGGATTTTCCTTGTAACAATAGATTTATGTGGGTAATTCCCCACTGCCCCTCCCTCCTTCAGAAATTTAAGACAAGATGGTTCTTTCATATAAGACCTAAAATGATAAAGTACCAAAATTCCCCATGTCCAAAATTAAAATCCTTACCTTCATAAAAACATTAATTTATGGTTATAACATCATAAATAGACACACCAAAATTCCCTTAAGAAAACCTTAGAGCTTTAGGAGTTCCCACCTTTCAAGATTTTCCCTCATATATCTTCAAACTCCTGGTGTCTTCACTCTTCAAAAGTCATTATGGTTTCATGGTATCTAAAAATATCTATATGGGATACCTTCCCTTCCATTCCATCATAATATACCTCAATACCATACTTATCGACATAGACTTTTTCCTTTTTCTTAGAGTGAGGCAAAATAGGAGAATTCTTCTCCCTTTCATGATTTCTCTTCCAAACCCTTTTTTCAAAGGGAATATCACAGTCTCTCAAGGTATGAACCAACTTATAACAAAAAAATTATTTGAATGGGATCCCATTGTAATCCGAAGGTTGAACATAATTATTTTCCACTTTATGAAGAGTGATATCAGCTACTATACCCGCTTTGATATCTAGACCTACCAATATCTGTGTAACTGAAAGATTACTAGAGTTTAAGAAAATAAAATCAACTTCAATAAAATTCCCAATGGAGTTCCATATCTCTTTGAAAAATTAAGGGGACCATTATTCCAATGGAAACCCCATAAGCTTCACCTAGACCAAGAGATAGTCTACTATTTGAGGGTGTGTCAAAATTTGACATGAACCACTTCAAGAAAATGGGTGTAGAATCCCATTTCCAGTCCAAGGTGAAGAGTCGATATGCATTGTTGCTTGAATTAATTTGAGTCGATAACCAACTCGAGGAAAAAAAAAAGAGTTTCAACTCATAGAAAAGAATAAGAAACTACTCAGCCTTCACCCACCTTATAAGACTATTGTCACTCCATATTTACCTGAGAAACCTTCTTACGAGCACATGGGATGCCATACCCAGTACATCGTTCATTTTATATCTTCACCCAATACTAGATTGATAAATGAGGCCCTTAATTTTATGTGTTTATTTCTTTTTCTACCAGAATCTCTTGACCGCCTCTCAGTATAGCTACTAAAGTCACTTTTTTCCACTGTATTGGCCTCTTCACCTATATTAACTCCTTCAATGACATAGATCCAATGTGAATTTATTTTGTGGCTATCATATATTTTTACATAGATCCATTGTGTATTCATTTTAGTGGCCCTGATTGTTGCTTCTATATATACATACTTCATGTATCTGTAGTGTACTTGATTTAGCAGCCATGATTTTTTCACTCCTAAGCATGGGTATGCCCCTATCAAGAAGAGAGTATTCTTACTTGTTTTCTTTTGTAGGTTCTGTTCTTGGAACAGATTTTGGTGGATTTCTCTTGGGCCCACTGCATTCTCACCTCTTGGATTTGTAATTTATTTCAGCCATAAGTTTCTCTTCTGACCTCACACATAAGGGGGCATCTATTATAGCATCAATTTCCACCACATATTCATTTATTACTTGTTTGGACTTTCATTGTATTACGTGAAAACATTAATCCCCTTTACCTCCTCTTAATTATTCAAAAACCAATATTTTTGGCATGTACATTCCTTAACAACTATGCAAGGAACATATACATGTGTTTGTCCAATGAAAGTCACATACATCTCATTTTTCTCGAAAAATAACAATTTTCCACATTTTTTGGTGGGGTTCATGTCTTTACCTGATTTCAGACCCCTTGTTTCCCATACATAACTAATTACAACTACTTCGACCACTTGGAGATGGTACAAATTGACCATAAGGCATGAGGAGAGGAAAATCATACTTGAAGCAAAGTTATGTTGGATATTTCTCGCCTTGTATGTAAGCCCTTATTTCCTTTCTAGTGATTTATCTCCTCAGACCTATAAACCCTTGTTTCTAGACTTTTGTGTGCTTTACTTATATGGCCAGAAGTTTCTCTTGATATTCTTGGGGTCTGCATAAGAATCAGAGTCAGAAGTGCATCTTATAGCTAATGGCTTGGGTGGATATACCTAGAGTCTGACCTCAGAACAGTGCCACGGTAGGTGCATGTGATAACTACCTACATTATATTGTGAAATAATAACAGACCTCTTTCCCATGAAATATTTGTGTTATAATATATGATGATCATGTTTGAATATGTTCTCTTTTTGAACACTAATTGTTGCAATCATCTTCATTTTCATTGATTTTCATAGAAGTTAGTTACTATATAATTGTTTTCCTTTGTAGTTTTACACCTTAATGTTTTACAATTTGTCAAAGGAACAATTTGGAAATATCATGAAAGGTTTCAACCATGGGATCTTCATCAGACGTAGGACACCCGGTATGTCTCGTTTTCCTTACTATTACTAGTTATTTAATTACTCGAGTTAGTTATAAATATTTGATTGCATTCTTGGGATGTGATTTGATATTTAAAAGGTTAGTTCTTTATTGTGGTTTTAACCCATAGACACAAGGGATTTTCCCTATAACAATAGAGTTATGTGGGGAATTCCCTGCCACCCCTCCCTCCTCTAGGAATTTGAGACAAGATGGTTCTTTCGTATAAGACCTAAAATGATAAAGTCCCGAAATTCCCCATGTACAAAATTAAAATCCTTACCTTCATACAAATATATATTTATGGGTATAACATCAAAAATAGACACACCCAAATTCCCTTAAGAAAACCTTGGAGCTTTTGAAGTTCCCACATTTCAAGATTTTCCCTCATATATCTTCAAACTCCTAGTGTCTTCACTCTAGGAAGGTCAGTATGTCTTCATGAGATATAAAAATAACTACTTATGGGATACCTTCCCTTCCATTCCATCATAATATACCTCAATATCATACTTATCGACATAGACTTTCCCCTTTTTCTTAGAGTGAGCCAAAATAGGATAATTCTTATCCCTTTCATGCTTTCTCTTCCAAACCCTTTTTTCAAAGTGAATATCATAGTCTCTCAAGGTATGAACCACCTTATGACAAAAAAATCATTTGAATGGGATCCCATTGTAATCCAAAGGTTGAACACAATTCTTTGCCACTTTATGGCGAGTGATATTAGCTACTAGACCCACTATTATATCTAGACCTACCAATATCCTTGTAACTGAAAGATTACTCTAGTTTAAAAAAAACAAGGGGACCATTAATCCAATGGAAACCCCATAAGCTTCACCTAGAACAAGAGATAGACTACTATTTTAGGGTGTGTCAAAAGTTGACATGAACCACTTCAAGAAAATGGGTGCAAAATCCCATTTTCGGGCCAAATTGAAGAGTCAATATGCATTGTTTCTTGAACTAATTTGAGTCACTAACCAACCCAGGATAGAAAAAAGAGTTTCAACTCACATAAAAAAAATAAGAAACTACTCAGCATTCACCCACCTTATAAGACTATTATCACTCCATCTTTACCTAAGAAACCTCCCTACAATCACATGGGATGCCATA
Organism: Picea glauca; assembly: GCA_000966675.3. Taxonomy (NCBI): domain Eukaryota; kingdom Viridiplantae; phylum Streptophyta; class Pinopsida; order Pinales; family Pinaceae; genus Picea; species Picea glauca. The sequence goes on from JZKD02S2265830.1 coordinate 154,780, forward strand.
CCCACTACCTCATTCACTTTTATGTCCTCACCCAATACTAGATTGATCATTGAGGCCCTTAATTTTATGTCTTAATTTTTTTCTACCAGAATCTCCTGTATTAACTCCTTCAATGACATCTCACCCTTCTCCAATAACCTACCTTAATTCACCTTTAATGAGCCTTGGGCCTATAATTCCTTCATCCAAACTACTTCCTTATAATATTATTCTCTAAATGAATTATTCCCTGAACCTACACCACCACTATCTCGACCCAATCTTTCCAAAGACTATCCTAAGCTATTCTAAATGAAGTTAGATCTCCATAAAAAGGAGTTAAGAAACTTACCAAATTCAACTTTGCAAAATTAAATCCCCACAAATAGAACATATACCTCTATCCCTTTGATGAGAGGATACTCCCCAAAAATCAAACCAAAGCTTAGATTCCAAAGAACCACCTTTCAAATCTATCTTCAACTCAAAAAGGAAGGACCCTTTCTTAAAATCCTCGTATATAGAAGAGACCTTAAACAATGAAAAATCCCTTCGGGTTTTACTTGAGAAGGCATTGAATTTTGTTGGAATTGTTCTTCTCCTAGCTCCTAAAAGCTTTCACATGCCGAAACTAACTGAGATCAAGCAACCTCATCTTCAAACCTTCTCTTTCCAAAACATTCCTCATTCTTTCTTGAAATATGGGAGGAAGATCTAAGTCTATCTAATTTTGTGAGAGATACCTTAGAATTGTGATGTGAATTGTTGGACCCCATGAATTACAAACATACTTCTCCTAAAAAATATTTAAATTTTGTGAGAAATACCTTAGAATTGTGATGCGAAGTGTTGAAACCCATGAATTGCAAACATACTTCTCCTAAGAATTTTTTAAAGGGATGAAACTTTTATTTCACCTTTCAGAGAAAACATCCCTTCCACCTGAAAAAACGAAAATATCCTATTCATTCAAAAGGTCTTCAATATAATCAACTAAGTCCAAGTACCTATCCATCTATCCATCGTAATAGGGTTAAACCCCTAAAACCTTAATATTCAATCAATTTACATGTCATAGTTGAAATGTGAAGAAAAACTTTAATTATATTAAAATACATGATTTATTTTTCAATATTATATATAAAACACATGTGGCATGTGATCTTTTTTCTATCCTAAATTTTAAAGACATTTTGTTTTTTAAAATACAATTGGAAATTTTATTTTAAATATCATTATTTTTCTTCACTTATTACAACACATTAAATTTAATACTAATCGAATTAAATGCAATATAGATAAAAAAAAAAAAAATGAAACATTGTTATGGACTTATTCTCAAACATTCTTGTGTATGGGATCAAATATTTTAAAGGATGCTCAATTATAAACCTTTGAAAACGTGAGAAAATAAAAATAATGATGGTGGTATTTGAAAAAGTGTTAAACCTTTGAAAACGTGAGAAAATAAAAATAATGATGGCGGTATTTGAAAAAGTGTGCAAGCATGTGAGCTTTATGCTACACTTTCAATGATGACCCCTAGCTCGCAATTTCTGGGACTAATTTGTCCCTAGAAAACAAACACGAAACAGGTGGGGAAACACTAGTAAATAAAAGGAAAAACATTTCAATGTGAAATTATAATATGATAATCATTAGTATAAGTTTAAAACAAATTATATATAAATTTTACATCATTTGTTGAAGAACTTACTTTTCCCTTTATTTTATTTTATTAGCCCTCGACTGTGCACAAAACCCTTTCTCTTTTTTCGTACCTATATCCTCTTTATTTCTAAACATGATGGGCCATAATCCCTTTGTAAGATCAATGGTCTACATTGCCATCGACCATAAGGGATTGGGGCTTGTGGGAAACTATTACATTGCGCTAGTTATTATGTCAAATGTAAAGCATATTGTATCACAAAAGTTGGGAGAATAATAGTTTACAAGTGTTAACATTGGAGGGACAAGGGAGGCTTACATAGGGTTCAACATACTAAGAGGCCTAAGATTGGATCCATAAGAAGGAAGGTGTCCAAGGGTCTCATCTCTAAGTGTGAGTTGAGGATTGTGTTTCAAAATTATAATGGTTTTGGTTTTCTTCAAATTTTAGGGGGTGAAATAAAGGATAAGGAAAATAAAACAAATTTTAATTTAAGCAACTATAAATCACAAAGTATAGTGAAAAGAAATGAAACAATCTAAATTAATTTCTATCGCAATGTGATTGTAACATACCCAATCATCTCCACTCAGTTACTTTTGTACACCAATTGAGGTGACATAGTGCTCCAAAAAAACTTCAATTACATCATACATGCATTTTTATGTAGAATTTAATGCAAGAATAAGAAGAAAATTCAATTTATGAACGTGTAACTATGAATGCAACTTGCCTTTGTAATTCATCTCATACAAAATAAATGAAACTCATTTAAGCATAATCAAACTAGAAAATAACCAATGATAGATACACATGTATAAACATTAAAGTTTGCATATTCATAAAAAACTAAGAAGTATTTATCTTTCTAAGAATTATTCACCAACTAGCTACAAAAAAAGATCATTCCACCCAACAATACGCTCTATGTCACACATATTCTCTCTATAACATAGGCCACCCTTGATCTGAGGATATGAATACATAAGGGTGAAACTCTATGTCTTGTCTCTAATATCTTTCACTCAACCCAATACCCAAAATTTCTCAAGGTATTTTCTCACTACAATAATCGAAATCAACTAGCCTTCTTCCCCCTCAATCTGCGCAACATTAGGAATGGGATCCCCTCTTTGTTAAAAAGTCCCTTGAGCTATCCCACTTCCCTCTAGTGCTCCAATATAGGATTTCCAAGGAACCTCTATTGTTGGGAATCGAGGAATTTTAGGTGTATGTTTATTTCCTCTTTATCAACATTTCCCATAACTCAGTTACAATTATCACAAGGTTTCATGGTAGAAAAACTATGGCATCATAACAAAAGAGGAGAAAATACAAAGGAATAATGAGTGGGAATGAAATTGTATGCGCAAAATCATATATTGTATTTGCAAGGTAACAAGAGACAATGTACCTTCATGAGAAGTCCATGTATCTCTCTCTTGGGCAACTAATCGAAAGGTAGGTGAATGGTTTAAAAATCACAAATCAATGGTTATAGGACTTAGGATAAATGTGAGTAGCAATAAAATAATATTATTTTCTCTTATACCCCTAACACCCATTTCTCCCCCTCTTGTGGATTCCTAACCCCATTGTTTTTCCTTCTCAATTTTTATCCTTAGTGGTATTTTTATTATATTTCAATGTACACAATTACAGGGTCAATGGTCATTCTTTACTTAAACCACATATGTTTGACTTGTATCCATTTCATCGGTATAAATTCATTAATAATCTAGGGTTCAAAACTAGGTTATTACAGCTGTAAAAATGAAACAAGCAAACTTGTAATAAGAGAAGGGAGAGTAGGATCTTGGATGTTGTTGGGATGTAAATTCCTACAAGCATTTGTTGAATGGATGGTTGGTGCAACATTAGCTATGATTGGAGAAGTTCCACTAAACCAAGGGGAAGAGAGCATGATAAAATATATGGGGTGCCTTAGAACATATATTGATCTAGGTGTACATCAATGGCCACCCACCTATTCCACTAGCTCAAAATTCAATTTCCATCCTAGCATTTTTTCTACGGTTTTGGGCTCATCTTTGACACATTTTCCCACCATAAAATTACCTAATGTTTTCTTTTGACCATATTTAATAGTTAGTCATGGGTATTTTGTATGTTTATTAATGAATGCATGGTTGAGGTGGATTTTTGTGTATAATATGCCTTTTTTTGCTAATGTTTTTGTCAAAAGACATGTATTCCACCAACCAGGTCGAATTGTAGGAGTAAAGGGCGCCAACCTCCTAGAAACATTGTATTTTGTCTCCCTCAAGGAGCTTCCAGCCAAATATCAATAGAAATTGTCCCTATCTACCTCCAAGAGCACTCCTTGTGCATTAATGACCACTTCTCATCAACATCAGTTGAAGATACATGTGTAAAGGGCTGGGATCCCTCATTTACCCATTTATCTCATTGATTTAGGAAAGGAGGTCGAACTCTCTAGCTATATATAGACCTCTATTCTAGGAAAGAGGGAGATAGAGAATTTTTGGAGAAGTGTTCTGTGGAGACTTTGTGAAGACTTGTATTGAGAACTCGGAGCTTTCCTTCTCTTGATGTATTACTGATATTTATGAAATAAAGATGGTTTTGGTTTTAGTCTATTAAGGTTTCTTTTAGGCTCCTTTTTCTTCTTAGGTAGGTCCCATACAAGAGGGCCCAAGGACCTTACTACTATTTATGTAGTTCTCATGCATATTAGTTAGTTCCTAGATAATATCTCATTCTCTCTTGAAGTTTTATATAGTTTTCCATGATCAATTTCAATTTTTGTTAAGGTTATGACTAATTGGCCAGTTGTAGCAGGATCCTGTAGAAATGTTAAATAACCTTTTGGAACCACTCCTAGGTGCATCCTAAGGCTAATAACCTTAGATTCACTTGATTTATTTTTAGTCTAGCTTTGTTCATACTTTTAAAGACTTGCACTGCTTTTTTAGACTCCATTTTGCTTCATGTAGGAGTTTCCTATAGAAATTGTATAGTTCCTGTAGAAATATCTTGGAGGCATGTTTTAGCTTCAGATATTAATTTAGTTTAATATTATTTTTCATAAAAACATAAATAAACAATAAAGAGGCATTTGGATTTTTATTGATCAAAGGGTTAGACCATTAGCTTGCTTTATTCATGCATTAATGTAGTTTTACTTCTATTATATTTTTTTGTCATAGTTTAGATTGAATTCATCTTCTTACCTTCAATTTGATTTTATTGATTCAATAATATTTATAAGTTATTTTCATACAATCTAGATTAATTGTACTTTCAGATTGGTTTATTTCCTTCAAGCAATTAGTTCAAAACTGTTTTCTGTCATTTTATTTTTCCTGCACATTTTTCATCCTTTGATCATTTTCAGACCTTTTCTACCGACAAATGCATACTGCACATACAGTGAATAACACATCTTAAGTTTGTATGAACCCTGATTTGACAAGTAAAGTAGGAAACCAAGGGTACAATTAATCATTGTTGATATTCCTAGGACCATCACGTTTTGGCACCATTGTCGGGGAGGTGTTGAAGTCTGCACGCTATTTTTTTGTTTTCTTTTGTGTGACTTGGAGAAGTGAAAAAGATATCTTAGTCACAAAGAAAAAAATTTCTATAGCATTTTTGTAGTGAAACATTCCAATTTATTTCACTTCGTGTGAGTATTGATATCTATTTGTCACACTCTTTCTTTTTTTTCATTAAATATATAAAAAAAAAACCCACTTTCTTTTGATTTCATGAATGGCTAGACCTAGAGATAGGAAAATAATTTTTTTACCAAAAACCCCCACCACAAAAATTGGTCCAAGTAATCCAAAGATTGGTCCTAAAATAGTAGAAATTTTCTTTGAGAGGGAAGCTAGAGAATTTGAAAATATTTTAGAAGATTTTCAGTCCTCACCTTGTGTCATGGCTCGTGAAGAAGAGATGGTAGAAATATTTGAGTTCCCTATTCAGGAATCTGATGGAGAAACCAAGATGAAACTATTAACCCTTCTACCTTACCCATTTTTCTGGGCTTGTTTATGAAGATCCTGATACTTTCTTGTTTGAGTTTGCAGTTATATGTAGAACATATGATTATATCACTAATGGAAATAAGCTCAAACGTTTTCCTTCTACCTTGAAGGATTCAACTCTAAGATGGTTTATGAGCTTCGAGGGAAATAGTATCACAACTTGGGATCAAATGTAAAATACCTTCAATGAAAGATACATAGACTATTGTAGAGTAATAGATACAAGGAATGAGATTTTCAAAATGACACAAGGACTTGATGACTCTCTAGAAGACAACTTTGGAGAGAGATTTCAACTAAGCTATGAGCAAGCTCAAAATTGCACTCTAGACGAAAAATAACTCAAGCTTGTCTTACTCAGGAGAGTAAGAGAATATCTGATGTAAACATTGAATCTCATGTCCAATCTATATATCTATCAGTTAGACTAGGTTCATATCAAAATAATATTCAAGAACCACTCAAGGTTGTCAAGAAAGAAAGGTAGAAGTAGTAGAAGTTTGGCATATCAATCTTCTAACCCTACAACTCATATAAAAAATGAATTAGGAGGATTAATAGAGGACATTAAAACTGATATTTTACACTCTTTATCCATGCAAATGGATACTTTCTAGATCAATAAGAAACAATAGGAAGCTGAGAAGAAATTGGTTTTCTATTGTCCCAAATGTACTAAAATGCATCCTAGAAATGCGTTCCCTTTAGACCTTATAGATAATTGTGGTATTTGTGCAGAAAATCATCCAACTAACACATGTCCTTCTTTTCCAGGATTGAAAGCTACATTTCAAGGAGTAGAGGAGAATATGGAATCACTATACTTCATCAATCAAAGGAGGTCTGGAGCACCATGACCATTTCAAACAAGTTTGAACATCGATCCTACTCAAAAATTTAGTGCATATAATTCTCAAATGTCTCCTCAACCATGGTATAACCCATCACCTTGGAAAAATCCAAATCCTTGGTAGTACCAAGGTGATCCAGATTTACGAGTGGAATGAAATGAAAATACAGATTTATAATATTAACGCAAAGACACAGTAAATAATAACAAAGATACAATGAAACTTGACTTCTATTAAATGAGAAATATGTTGAAACTGTAAAATGCATACTGAAAAAAGCTTTCTAGAATGGTGGTAGCTTATATCTGAGAAGAGATGTGACGGCTGTTAGTATTAACTTTGCTTTTGATTAAGTGAGTGTCGCTAAACCTTAGTCCTCCCTACTTATGCTTTGTTGCCTGAAATTTAATTTTTACCCCTTGGTTTGATTTGTCATGTTTTGCAATTTTTGCACCTCTCAAATGATTTTCTTAAGTTTTTTAAGGTTTAGGATTTGATTTGATGAATCTTGACACATCACTTGTCTATTCATTTTTGAATTTTCAAAATTTCTGCCAAGTCATGAATGGTGCTATAGGAATAACGCTATTCCTGCAGCACTAGGGATAATCATGTTTTTACATGCACGAACTCGCCCCAATCACATCATAATTTCTCAAATTGTGATCAAAGGATCTGCGTGCCTCTCCACAATCTCTTCTTGGGTTGATACTGCAATTATAATAACTATATGTGATGGATTGAGTTGTACCTTCCTTACCCGCATAGAATCACCATGTTTGGATATCATTAACAGAACCATCACCTTCTATTTTTACTGTGTCGGGTGTCTTGTGCAAAGATCAAATTGAAGGAATAAGAGATTCTTAGTTTATAACAACCCACAGGAACTGAGAATTCCAATCAACAATCCTCGTAGATCTATTTACAAGACCATATTAGCAACACGACATTGAAGAAGAGTGGGCAGATTATTAGACTGGAACCTGAGGGCACAAAATTACTTGAAGCATACCCCCAAATGGCGCAGAGATTTAAAGATGCAGGCTGGTTTGAGTTTTTCACAACCTTCCAGGGACAGGATGAATAGATTTCATTGGTCTTCACACAAAATTTTGATGGCTTTGAAGCTATAATTTGGAAATTACTGATGATGGTAATTGAACATTCAATTGCTAGAGCCTGTAAATTGCCAGTTGGTGGAGAAAGGTGGTGGAAGAAGGAGAATTTGGTTATGGAATTTGTTGTAATGTCCCCATTTTGGGACATTATAACATTACAACATTTCAAAGTGTTATGCCTACCCAAGTAGCTAGATAGGGGTGACAGAGAGTTCAGGAGATGCTGAGGGGTTTATTTGGGTCTGACTTGCATTGTTCATCATCAGGATCCATTCCACACAACTTGGCTTTGGTTTCGCTTCATTCCGACGATTTCCGTAATTTTGAGTTATTATGGGTCATATCTTAATTAAATTCACTAAGAAGGTCATAATGGGAATATTACTTGGAGAAACCTCTTAGTGTGATAGCTCATCGGAATCGGGAAGAAGAGCACTATAGGATAAGATGGTGAGAAGTGACTTTCAGTGGGTGGAGAAGCCATAAGGATGGATAAATCACTTTTTAGAGGTAAAATGGTTAATTAATTAATTAATTAAGTGATTTAATCATGGAATAATAAAATAAAGTAAAAGTCACTTGGCGGGAAGAAGTCAACAGTGAATTAGGGTTTCAGCATTGATTTAGGGTTTTGGAAGTCAATAGTGAATTAGGGTTTCAGCAGGGATTTAGGGTTTTTGGAAAGCTATAAAGGAAGGGCCAGCGACCTAATTCATCATTATGCAGATTATGACTTGTCATTGAGGAGAAGAGGTGCATCTCAGGAGAGATAGTTTAGAGTATTCCAGGAGGAATACACTAGTTGGTTGATTTTGGTGTTGAAAGACACACCCTAGTCACTAGGAAGGTCATCTAGGTCTTCCATCATTCTTCATTGTTTCCGCAGTGCTCCCATATTTTGGGTATTATCTTTTAGTTGCTTATTTGTATTTCGTCTAAGATCCTTTTGTCTTTTGATCTAGCCGAGTGTTGTTATTTTATTCAACCGCGGTTGCTTATTTATATTCCGGCTAAGATCCTTTGTATGTTGATGTAGTCGAGTATTGTCAGTTATTCAGCTACATTCGACCATTTTGTAATCCATAGAGATATCATAATAGAAACTTTGCAGTCCTTTGTCATGTTTATTATTTGTATGATCATTTATATGTTGTAAACATTTGATCCTACACACACATTAGAAATGTTTCCTAGACTAGCCAAGTCAGGAATATTACAGTGGTATCAGAGTTGGTTTTCCTGCCAGCCTAAGGGAAAAATCAAATAAGGATGTAGATACATCATTACCAGTGAGTGGATTGACAGGAGCACAGATGGATCCTACACCCATTAGATGCAAGGAGCATTGCTACAGTTGCAAAGTTCCTTGGAATCCAAATCATCGATGCAGGGGTAAAGGGAAGGTGCACATTGTTGAGGTGCACAATGACAATGAGGATGAAGAGATGCATGTGAATGCAACCATAGATGCCTATTTAGAGTAGTTTGATAAGGGTAGTGAGTCTTGCGCATCTAAGGGACAGTTGGAGGGACATGATGATATCACATATCCTTCATCTTCCCCATCAAGTAATGTTGAGGATTCAACACTTCAACATAGTGGTGACACTTGTGAGGATTCATATGTGTTGGCACTTAAACATGATGAGCTTAGGAGGTTGGATGACCTACCGGTGGGTGTAGACATGGCTTCCAGGAAGTCATGTATGGAGAATGATGAGCTTCCTATGATGAGTGAACCACATTTTTCATCTTCTCAGTCGCCTATGCTAGCTACGACACATGAGGATATCAATGGCATTCTTGATATGGTAGAGGAGCCTTGTGTGGGGATTGTACACAAAGAACATATGGATATACAGACCCAGGAGGAGAGGTATGGCTTGGAGATAGTTGACCTTACACATACCTATCAGTATGAGGAGAGAGAATCACCACTCTTGGAGATTCCATTGATGGACCAGGTTGTGGAGAGTGACAACTTGTTGGGACACTCACTCCCAAGATCAATCTACAGTGATGAGGATGCACTCTTTATTGGTCAGAATGACCATAGCACGTGTTTGGACACATTTGTATGGGATCCAGGCGCAGATGATATTAATAGGGTGAGTGCACAGGAGGATACGGCTTCCCATACAGGATATGGTGCGATTCAAATAGAGTCCGCAGTTGGTGATGGCATGCAGTGGCATGCAGGAGGACTTAGTAGCACAGGGGACAGTGAGAAGTTTAGTGCCTTATATTTTGAGGAGTGTGTTTTGGGGGATTCCATTGTTGACACTAGCAGTGAGAGGCATGAGGTAGCACCTTAGTAGGATTGTGACTAGGAGTCACGACACTTGGCAAGAAAGTTGAGAGTCAGTGAGGACATGATCATTGCAGCCACTAGATGCATTGATGATACACATGCATTGGTGGTAGGTTATTGTTGGAGGGCCTCGATGGCACAAGATAGTTTATATGGAGGACTTGTCATTGATGACTTCCATACACTCAAGGAGAGAGTGATTGTGATGAGGGTCGACTACCAACAATTGTTGATGGATAGGGATTACCTATTGGAGGTTGGCAAGATGCATCATAGGGAATTGAGGGAGCAGGAGGTTGAGGTGGACCGACTCACTCATGAGTTGGTGAGAACACGAAGATTCTTGGAAGGCACACAGAAAACCCTTCAGGAATCAGAGTCCAGATCAGAGGAGCTCGTTGAGGAAACTAGACAAAAATCCACTACACCTATTTCAGCAAAGAGTCAGATACATCCCTTAGCCACATTGTGAGAGGATGTTGGTGGTTTAGCAGTGGAGCACTAGTTGAGGGAGGAGCATGAGGAGTACCCAGGATCATTGATGAGTATGGAGAGATATGATCCAGAGATACATGAGGATATCCATAGGTCACAGGGACCACCCTTCACGTGGGGTGGTGAGATAGTTGGGCACACAAGTACACATGGGGATTCCAGAGCTAGGGGCATTTTTTAGGACACTTCCATTTATTCTCCAGGATTGGTTGACCTTCATGTAGAGGATGACCTCGTAGTACACCCAGGATCCATGATGTTGCAGGTGTATACATGAGATCACATGAGTATGCAAGGGCACACGATGATGAGTGGTAGTTCATAGAGACATACAGAGGTGTACAGTGGGATTCAGAGGGATGCACTGGATGGCAGGGAGGATATGTACTCAGTAGAGCATGGGGATTCTTCTCCCTTGCAGTAGTATACAGATCTGGGAGATCACCTTCACCGTAGAAGTAGTTGCGTGAGTGATTATGGATGGAGAATGATTGACCTACAGTTGGTAGATATACCTACTGTTGTACCCAATGGTTGGTGTTCAGTGATGAGTACAAGTGATTATTTACCATGGATGTCGATGGATGAGATTTTGGTTAAGACCTTTGGATTGACCAAAGCATATGATACTTTCCAGTCCTATAGTTGGTTGCAGATATTTATGATGTCCTTTCCCGATACTTTCATCATTGATAGCAGCATAGGGGGAGCTAGACAGTGGCAAGGGGCATGGAGAGTTGGTAGGCCGAGACCACCTAATAGGAGTGTCTTGTTTGCATACATCAATACATGGGTGGATCATCAGGGGCAGACAGTTGAGGCCTTGGGCATGATGGAGAGTATACTAGGCCATGGGACAGAGGATATCTCAGAGGTTGCTACATATTCAGACTCTCATTGGGATGAGGGTGGAGTGATTTTGACAGTTACTGGTAGGGCACATCAACAATTAGTGGGGATTGGAAGTGATGAACTTCCAAATTTGACATGGGATCTAGGAGTCCATTTGGTCAATCATGTGTTTCATCTTATGAGGATCCAGGAGTGGATACTTTGATTAGACAGTCATGATCAAAGTAGAGCATCATTAGCATGATGGTCCTTGCTAGAGACTAGCATGGGACCCTGGGATTACAGGGTTGGGAATTTCATTGACTGATGGAAATGAGTGGACCTTTGCAGGGGGAAGTCCCCTTGATTTTCCATTGAGTTTTAGTATTGGGGAGAGCACATCACTGGTTGGTGATTCGTTGAGGTCTTGTAGTACCTCAGTATGGCAACAACATGTTCAATCGATGGGGGGTGTGTTGGGTTTGGTATGGTATGGTAGGATAGACTCATTTCAATTTGAGATAGTGTGTTATTTGTAGAAGACTCATGGTAGTGATATGTTAGAGGATTATATCTCACGAGGCATTACAGTTCATATTTTGATATGGGATCCAGGGATTGGAATTCTTGGTAGTTCAGCGTTTGATGGAGTTGAGTTTAGAGTGGAATGGAGTTGATTGAGATTATTTGGCCATTGATTATTCTACTCATCAGGAGCATGTGGGTGTCATGCGTGGTGAGCACTTGGAGAGACCACATCTTGAGGGGAGTCTACCTTGTGTCACACAGGTGGATATGGGACCCTGGTATCATATGTAGTTGGATTCAGTTATTGCTTGAGGAAAATCAATCTTCCGACAGGGAGGATTGTAATGTCCCCATTTTGGGACATTATAACATTACAACATTTTAGAGTGTTATGCCTACCCAAGTAGCCAAATAGGGGTGACAGAGAGTTCGGGAGATACTGAGGGGTTTATTTGGGCCTGACTTGCATTGTTCATCATCAGGATGCATTCCGCACAGCTTGGCTTTGGTTTCATTGCATTCTGATGATTTCTATAATTTTGAGTTATTATGGATCATATCTTAATTAAATTCACTAAGAAGGTCATAATGGGCATATTACTTGGAGAAACCTCTTAGTGTGATAGCTCATCGGAATAGGGAAAAAGAGCACTACAGGATAAGATGGTGAGAAGTGACTTTCAGTGGCTAGAGAAGCCATAAGGATGGATAAATAACTTTTTAGAGGTAAAATGGTTAATTAGTTAATTAATTAAGTGATTTAATCATGGAATAATTAAATAAAGTAAAAATCACTTGGAGGGAAGAATTCAACAGTGAATTAGGGTTTTAGCATTGATTTAGGGTTTTGGAAGTCAACAGTGAATTAGGGTTTCAGCAGGGATTTAGGGTTTTTGGAAAGTTATAAAGGAAGGGTCAGCAACCTAATTCATCATTATGCAGATTATGATTTGTCATTGAGGAGAAGAGGAACATCTCAGGAGAGATAGTTCAGTGTATTCCAGGAGGAAGACACCAATTGGCTGATTTCGGTGTTGAAAGACACACCCTAGTCACCGGGAAGATCATCCAGGTCTTCCATCATTCTTCATTGATTCCACAGTGCTCCCATATTCCGGGTATTATATTTTAGTTGCTTATTTGTATTCCGGCTAAGATCCTTTTTTCTTTTGATCTAGCCGAGTGTTGTTATTTTATTCAACTGCAGTTGCTTATTTATATTCTGGCTAAGATCCTTTGTATGTTGATCTAGTCAAGTATTGTCAGTTATTCAGCTACATTCGGCCATTTTGTAATCCACAGAGATATCATAATACAAACTTTTCAGTCCTTTGTCGTGTTTATTATTTGTATGATCATTTATATGCTGTAAACATTTGATCCTACTCACACATTAGCATTGTTTCCTAGACTAGCCAAGTCAAGAACATTACATTTGTGAATCAGTTCCTAATTCCAAAGAAACAAAACCCTAACTGGAAAAAGGGAATACCACATAGATGGGTAAAGAAGGAATGACATACTACTTTGTTGATCATCCATAAGTATATCATGTGCGAGGGAAGGTTTTCACTAGTTTATCTTTACCATATTAGACTGCTAATTCACATTAATGGTGATTATCCTCTCAATTTACCCTACTTCTTACTTAAGAGTTTATCTAAAATGTCCAAGAGGGTGCAGTCTCATCCTGCTATAGCTAAAGGCAGTCTTTTTCACCAGGGTTTAATAAAGACATTGGAAATCTTCTCTTTAAATGAAGTCCAGAGACCTTGGGATTGGTTAATATAGTATTTAGGAAATTATTCATAGTCAAATAAATCCAAAAAGGCCAAAGGGAAGAAATCAACCCAACAAAAACAGACTGGTAAAGCCACTGAATTCCTTATTAAATAATAATCATATGCATATAGGGTAACCCAGGCAAGCAAGAGGAAGATGCAAACTCACCAAACCTTTGGATATGTTCCTGTAGGTAAAGGTCAGGAAGAAGCTATAACCAGTCGAGTCAAGAATCTAAACCAGATCAAGACATTGACCTATTTCTTAATCCAGAGATAAAAATGGAAATTGATGAGGATGAGGATTATTTTATGAACCCAATTCATTCCCCAGTCAAACAGAAACATAAATCTACAAGTAATAAATGTGCAAAGGGAAAAAAACAGAGGAAAAATCCCACACCTATGCCTAAGTGCCCTAGGAGAAAATCCACCAAGGCTGTCAATAAATTCAGATTAAATTCAAAGGCCATGTTTGATCCATCTATTAAAAAGGAGAATCTTATTGTTATAGAGGATAATTCAGAAGATTCCAAAACATACATCAAGAAACAAGAAGAGACACCTTCTTTGCACAGGAATGGGAAAGAAACTGAAAACATGGGGAAGAGACAAGAAAAAGGAAAACAAGTTTCTTAATACTCCAAGAGACCTATGACAAGAGAAACCAATAGATCTACTTCAAAATCTGAAGCTGTATTTAGAGGTATAGGCATGCTTTCTGATGACCAAGATGATCATTATGAAGAACCAAATCATATTTCAGACCTTCCAGAGAACAAGGATCCAGATAACACTAATGATGAAGATCATAGCTCTCGATTATCTTCTAGATACTAGATCAAATTAAGAAAACCTCAGGTTTCTATCAACTGAACCTACCTACACCTATAGAGGAATTCCTAGAGTTTAAAGTTAAAGTTAGAAGTGAAAAAGACAGAATTAAGGAGCTACAGGAAATGGTGAAGAAAATAAAGAAAGAAAAAACTCAGGTGGAGAAATGGAATGCCAGACAAAAAGAGAAGATACATGATTTCAAGAAGAAAAGAAAGGAACAAAAAGAACTTCTTAAGGAGCTACAAGAATCTAATTTCAGGTTATATTGGCACAATATGGTGCTAACAATAAAACTGAAGTTGAGGAACACCAAAGCCAGTGCATTCATTATACTATGATATTTTGTGAAGTTTTTCCTTGCAGTTTTGAGATTTTTGATGCTATTACTCACAGAGTAAAGGATGAACAGTTTAATCTCTATATTTTGATCAAATGGGCTTTTGATAGTTTGAATGGATAACTCAATCAAGATATGATTCCAAAAAATTGTGGGATTTCTCCAGTTGTTTTAAAATATATTTTGAGTTGAGTTGTTGAGCATTCTACTATATTGGCAAGATAAGTGCTCATTTCAGCTAATATTCTTAGAAAATAGGCATTGACCATATCCTATTACAAATTGAATACTAGAAAATAGGATCTGTAGTTATACTCTATGTAGTTTAAATAGACAGAAGGAAGATTGTATGAAGGTAAAAAAGTTGGGCTTTCAGGGACCTATTTTGAATATCATTGTAAGACAGTTTTATTCCACATTGATACTAAATGGAAAAGACATGTTGATAGTCAGATTTTCTCTCATTTCATGTTCTATTTATTTTCTTACTTGAAGTCATTTTTCTTTTGGAATGCATTGATTCCTTGATCTTAAGTAACACAATGAAGATTTTGTTGTTATTGTTTATTATCAATATTTTCCTTCAAGTACATGTTCTTGTTTCTAAATTACATTTTGAAATAAGAAATCTATATGGGGTTGACAAATTGAATGCTCTCTTTTTTCCTTTCATTATTTTCCTTATTTTTCTGATCTATTTATGTGACTACCTTTTACTAAATTAGTGGGATATCTCCTAACTTATTTTTGAGTTATGTGTTTACCTTGAACCCTTGAACCAACTTTCAACCATCCTCAAAAAAATAATTAGAAAACCCTTTAAAATACTATTGCAGTAACCTTGATGATTCCCTAACTTTCCCTCTCATAGACAAGTGCAACTTTAGGGACTAACATATTTTGGCGTTGTTGTCAGGGATGAAGGAACGAAGACATATTCCTTGGGAGAATGACAAGGTTAGATTCAAATCTTGATGGTGAACAAGATTTTGGACAATTACATGAGACTGTGATTTTTCACCTGGTGACTCCTTTGTGGTAATTTTGGCTCCTAAAAGAGAAGGAAAAGAACCTAAAACTCCTTGTTGTCCCTCGACCAAGTTTTGAGGAAACCTTGGTCAGATTTGGCCCACTTTTGGTCTTTGACATGATGGTCGAAGAAGGAGCGCCCAAGTGGAGATGAGATTGCAGATCTCACTTATTTTGCGGACTATGTGGACCCAGTAAGGGGTCCTCTAGGGTTTTTGTAATGGGTTTATGGGATGTCGACCCATGGGATTTTCCCATGTTTAGGCCTTATTGTAAGGGTTTGTAAAACTATAAATAAAGAAGAATATATTGTAGAAGTAGTAGTTTTTGGAGCTAAGTGCAACTAGTTTTAATTGCATTGTGCAAAGGACTATATGTATGTTAAGGCTTTGTGATTTATGGAGAGTTGGATCTATGCATTGACCTAGTTTTGAAAGGAGGATCTGGTGCTTAGTGCATAGATATCATGTCTAGTGCGGAGCTCGACTATGTGGCTTAGTGCACAGGAGTGGTCGAATGTAAGATCTCGACAAATAATAAAGACGCGAAGCGATTGGTGGACATATCCCCACACTGGGGTGAACCACGTATATCTTGTGTCTTTGGTTTGCTTTGTGTTGTGTTATTTATGTTATGAATCTTCTCAATGATTTGATTATTATGAATGATAGATAGATATGTTATTTCTCAGGTGATTTACTGTGTTAAGGTTAAATGAATGTTAGATCTAACTCAGTGCTAAGTGCTCACGATATATAATCCATTGTTGTTATTGCGTTGATCTACCCTTGATTATGCTATGCGATGTTAAGAGTCTAATGCATGTTAATCCTAAGTGTTATTAGACTATTGTGTGAAGTATTTTTTATCACAGATCTGTGTCCTAGCCTGGTTACAAACACCTACATCCTGTAACCCCCCCTAATTCTATCTCAAGTGAGACTTATCCTTATTCACAGGTGTTGCCAAAGGGCCGATAGTTGAGGTTTTTTTGGTGTGCTGTTAAGTGTTGAGCCCTGGGTATGCCCTTGTGCCAAAAAATGGTTCCATTGTCGAGACTTGAAACTGTGAATGATGGGAACTGAAGTAAAGAAAAAGATAAGATCTCTGCATAGATCTACTGGTGAAGTGCACAATACTCTACTTGACTTGTGAATATTTGTGCTAATAAAGTAAGTTGATCTAATGAAAAGAGGTAAGATCATAAAAAGGTAACCTTTGTGCTTTGGTAAGAGAAAGATAAGTGAAAATGTTTGTTTTGAAAGCATGAACTTAAGCATGTTTAATAGATTTTTTCCTAGTTTGAAGGCTAGGATGCAGTTGAAAGAAAGAGTTGTTTTGAGTAAATTTAATGGAAATGAAGAAAGATATGTTATTCCTATGCATAGAAAAGGTTTTTGGACTAATAAGTGGATGCAGGAACCTAGAAGTGTTTTTTTGCAGGTCCAACACTATGATCCTAGGGGAAGTGTGCAGTATAGAAAAGGATGGGGAGCATTTAAGAGAAAAATAGGATTGAATTTGTGTTATAACTGTAAAAGACCAAGACATCTTGCTAAGGAATGTCCCGAGGTAGACCCTATTTGTCTTTGTTGTAATATTGTTGGTCATGAGGTTGAGGATTGTCCAAGGATTATTGCTAAATTTGAAGGGATGAACATGAGACAAGAAAACTATGAAGAAAGTCAAGAGAGTAAGGGCATGTTAGAAAGTCATAAAGAGAAAGAATAAGAGGAAGTTCAGACTACGTTATTACATTTGAAAGAAACGATGGATGCCCATAAAGATGTCAGTTTACCAGAAATTTTGAAAGCAAAAAAACGCATAAGTACAAGAATAGAAGACTTTGACATAGACTGTGTCTTGGATGAAGAAACACAAGTGAATATTATGACATAAGAAACTTGGGAAATTTTTGGAAAGCCTAGTGTGGTACCTTGGTTGGGAAGGATAGGCTTGTTTAAGGGTAAGATGATAACTTTATGTGGAAGAGTAACCATTGTACCTATTATTGTTCATGGAACATCGACTGAAGAAGAATTTAAGGTCATTGGGTTTGTTGGGGACAACGCCCCTTTCCCACTATTACTAGGTAAGACTTGGATTGAGAAGGATCAGATCAGAAGGAAAGAAGAGGAAGAAGCTACATAAAAGAAAAATCAAGAATTAAGGGATTTCATAGCTAGGAAAATAGACCAACTAATAGAAGAACGAGAAGATAAGTTGAAGAAATAGAAAAAAGTAACAACGTAGGAGGGACAAAAAGAAAAAGAATTAGCGATCAAGGTTGAAAGAATGCAAGAAGGCTTGAAGAACTTATCTATGAAAGAAAGAAGTGTGTCCACTTAGGAAATATTAAGAAAAGATATGTTAACTTTAGAATCATTGAGGACACCTCAACAGTGAGAAGCAACTACGCTAGGGGAAGATAAGAATAAAAATGGAAAGAGGATTCCAAAAATAGTTAGAGAGACTCAAATCACATGGAAGAAGGAAAGGAAGCTCAATAAAAAGAAGACTAAGTTGGAAAAGCTACAAGAAGTTACAAAAACCATATGGAAGACTTCGTAGATTGGGACCTTGCAGAAGGCAGGCTCGTAAGATTTGAACCTCCCTGGAACAACATGCTTGCGTATAATTGGACTTCGCCTCGGCGAAGTTAGATGATTGTTGGAGGCACCCCAACCGTTAGAATGGCACTCCAGAATCGTAAGAAAATGAATTTATGGGCTGATGGACCGCTTTTGGACATTGAGACCATGCCATAACAGACAAATTTACATTAATGGAAGCATTTCATGGCCGTTGGAAGATTCGTCATGATGTCCCTCTTATTTAACTCATTGGTTTCTACGTTGGGGCCACTTTTTGCTACCTGTGATTGACTAAGCTAAGAAGAGAATTGTCCAAGTATCGAGCTGTGAAATCTATCATTATCTGAAAGAAGACCCCGCTTGTCCATTTGTCTACCTAGCCTGCCTATTTGTCTACCCCTCCTATTTGTTAAAAAGCGAGAATGTTGGGCGAACCTAGTGAGTTGGAGAAGTCTATTGAGGAATTCCTTAAGAAGATAATGGTTGAAAGACCAATATCTGAAGGTGTTCAGGCATCGTTGACTAGGGACTGTAGGGTTCCCCTTAGACCGAATGTCATTCCGGTTGTGTCAACCCCGTAGTTGAACAATAAAGTAATCATCGTGGAAATCTGGCTAATGCGAAGCATATCCCGTCAATCCTACCTAATTATATTCCACCTTTGGATGGCGTTGTTAACCATGATAGTATCCCCTGAGACTTTGAGTACTCTATTTTTACTACGTACATTCCAAAAGGAATTCACATAGTCAGGAGTCATTTAGGACAGATCTCGTTGTTGAAGAACAATGACTTCGACTTAGGAGACCGGAAGAACTACGCTATGTTAGCACCCCATTTCTATCTCACGAAGGCAACTGGAAAGAAACCTCGCCTCATCTCACAACCATGGATTAAGGGGTTGGCACAGTCCACTGTGTTGAATGTGATGAATATCTTGCATTTTGGCCGCTACCATGAGGTTAACGCTTGTGTTAAATGCCTCCTTCCCTACTATCATGGTAGATACTTCTAGATGGATATGAGGATTACTGTAGATCTGGTGTTGATCCATCGGATCACAGGTTTGAGTGTGAAGGGTCCTGGCCCTCAACAATTTTATCCAAGGAAGGTCGCAGACCATTCTTTGACGCAATGCATCAAGGAAGATTACAGAGAGGTAGAGAAAGTAAATCGAGGTTACAAGGTAGCCTCTATACAAGATGGTGAAGTGCGCCTAACTTTCCAACTCATAGCTAGGAATATAGTAACGAAGAACCACCACACATAGTTCACCGAGTTCGTGGTGGACCTCACATGAAAGTGTGTGGAGGGAATGAAGATGAAATGGGAGAACTACCTCATCAACGAACTAGAGAACGATTGTCGTGAAGACCAAGAATTGGGATATGAATTCCATAACAGTTGGCTAATCATTTTGATTACACTTCTCACTTGAAAAATGCCTGAAGGATCCACCTTTCGAGAGATCGAACCTACAGATTTGTTGGCCGCTCGATTTTCAACCCTGTGGTATACCAATGACATGACAAAACAATGGCAGTCCAATGCCATGTTTCATTGATATCATCAACAATTAAAGGTCACCATCAAATCATTCATGTATATGACACCGCACACCCTGCACTAGTACCGACCTCTTGTGAAGTTCTACGCTGACCCTCATTTCATCTACATCACCGCGCGCAGAGATGAGAACCATGAAGAATTGCAGTCGTACTACAAGCTCACATATGAAGACATGGAGAATATTATAAAGGAATGACTAGAGGAATTTCTAGGACCTATCGCTGAAGCAGAGTTATCTGACACCGACACCATAGGAAGCCCCATAGTTACCCAAGTTGAGCATGTCAGATAGTCCAGTGGGATGAAGAAGAAGAAAAAGAAGGAGGAAGTCCAACACATACAGAGTGATGAAGAGGACAATGTTTCTAAAGATAACAATTATGACTCGCTAGGAGGAGGAGAAGACAAAGTAGAAGGATAGGGAGGAGGAGATGAAGGAGAATAAGAACAAGGAGGAGGTGAATCTACGACCCCTCCACTTGAGGATCCCCCCGTTGGGACAGTGACACCGTAGAAGAGGAAGGTTTCTTCGAAGAAACCCTCAACAAGGAAGAAGATGCGCGCTACTAAGCCCCAGTTGGAGGCCACGCTCACTGAGAATGACATCAATTTGGTCCATGGAGCTATGGAGGATGCATCTGATGAAATGTTTCATAAATATGGAGAGAAGCAGGAGGATATATATGGAAGAGTTGAGAGAGAATTGAAAGAAGTGCACCAAGTTGTTCGGCTGGTCCACGTAGTACCCACTGTGCCACTTTCACCTTCCTCGTCACAAACTGCAGAATTAGGGGATGAACTAGCCCAGTTGAGAAGGTTGGAAAATGCAACAAGAGCTCAATTTCAGAGAGCCCAAGAAGAGTAGGAGAAGTCTACAGAAGCCTTGCAAAAGGAGAGGGACGAAGTACTAGTGCAGTTACGAGCAACGCAAGACAGTGTAGTTGCTCATGAAAATGACAAAGCAGAGCTTCAGGAGAAGCATTAGGAGGAAAAAGATCAACTATAGAGGGAAAAGGAGAAACTGCTCCCAGAGCAGGCCATGGTCAAAGAAGCGGTAAGTAAATCATGTCATTCTATGCCAGACTTGGCACATGAAGAGAAAGAACCAGTCGATTCTCAATTAGTGAATTTAGTTGAGACCCTCCAGCAGCTTCAGCCTAGGATAATTGAATTGGATGCCCAAACAGTACCGAGCACTCCATAGGATGTGTGTGACCATAGGGAGGAGACTGCTAAAAACACAGTAGTAAGAATAATAGAGCTCACCTCAGAATGAAAATAGCTGAGTGACAGGAGTGCCCAGACATATGAATGCCTCACCGAGGACCCAAACCTAAGGAAGCTAGAATCGTAGTTAAAGGAGGCGCAACAATGAGCATTTTCAGAGAAGGCATAGATGAAGCTTCTCACCACAGTGGAAAGAATGAAGATATCCCATGAGCATTGCGCAGTACAACAACAAATCACTGCCCTCCAAGGTAAGGTAATGGAAGTCACACAGAAGATACAATCTATGCAGGATGAATCCTGCAAGGTGTTCGAAGAGATTGATGGATAGGGCTCACAATTGGATCAATTGGTTGCAGTAGTAGAACAGTGCCTAGAAGGTCCTGTTACAGAGAAAATGATCTAGGATCTCAATGAGCAGAAGGCTCAGGTGAAGCAGCAAGTCAAGGCAGTTCGATTTTAGCTCGAGGCTTTCAAAGCAACATTTTCCAGACCTAAGTGACTCAGGATGAGTCACAGGTGAGTGTTGGGGGCCTGTTGGCCCTAGACCAAGTTTTGAGGAAACCTTGGTCCTATTTGGCCCACTTTTGGTCTTCGACACATTGGTCGAAGAAGGTGCACCTAGGTGGAGCTAAGATCGTGGATCTCACTTATTTTGCGGACTATGTGGATCCAATAAGGGGTCCTCTCGGGTTTTTGTAATGGGTTTATGGGATGTCAGCCTATGGGATTTTCCCATGTTTAGGCCTTGTTGTAAGGGTTTTTAAAACTATAAATAAAGAAGAATATATTGTAGAAGTAGTCTTTTTTGGAGCTAAGTGCAAGTAGTTTGAGTTGCGTTGTGCAAATGAATGTATGTATGTTAAGGCTTTGTGCTTGATGGAGAGTTGACTCTATGCATTGACCTAGTTTTGGAAGGAGGATCTGGTTCTTAGTGCGCAAATATCCTGTCTGGTGTAGATCTCGACTCTGTGTCTTAGTGCACAGGAGTGGTTGAATGTAATATCTCGATAGATAATAAAGAAGAGAACAGGTTGGTGGATTTAGCCCCACACTAGGGTGAACCACATATATCTTGTGTCTTTGGTTTTCTTTGTGATGTGTTATTTATGTTATAAATATGCTCAGTGCTTTGATTATTACGAATGATAGATAGATATGTTGTTTCTCGAGTGCTTTACTGTGTTAAGGTTAAATGAATGTTATATCTAACTCAGTTCTAAGTTCTCACGATATATAATCCATTGTTGTTACCGCGCCCATCTACCCTTGATTATGCTCTGCGATGTTAAGAGACTAATGCATGTTAATCCTAAGTGTTAATAGACTATTGTGTGAATTATTTTTATCACAGATCTGTGTCCCAGCCTGGTTATAGACACTTGCGTCCTGTAACCCCCCCTGCTTCTATCTCGGGTGAGACTTCGCCTACTTCGTAGGTGTTGTCTAAAGGGTCAGTAGTCAAGGTTTTGTTGGTGCATTGTTAAGCATTGAACCCTAATTCTACCCTTGTGCCATAACTCCTCCAACTTACTCATCATTTGCAAAGAAACAAGTTACCAGAAAAAAAACCCACACCCTAAGCCTGTTGCAGCAATGCTAGACCTTGATAAATTATTAAGAAAAGCTAAAATCATTCCTGGACAATCTTCTCTCTGAAAGAAAAAACTGCCTTCAATCAATACTCAAGGATAGTCTTCTAAAATTGTCCAACTCACATAAGATGAAGGAGTGATTCTTGAAAGTGAAATTAAGCCTATCATTGAGCTTGTTACTGTTTCCTTTCCTTCAACTATTTCAGAACTAAATATAAATCAATGGAAGTTGTTCGGTGAACTCATTGAAGAAGAACAAACAAATAATTTATATGTAGCCAAATATTTGAGAGATCATAGTAAAGATATTAAAATTGAACCAAAAACAATCTCATCATCACCTCAGTATTTTTCTTCTGAAGAAAATAAACCACATTATTCTTCTTTTGAAAACCCTCTTTTTCTGGGACAATCATCCTACTCTAGTCCACAAAAGAAACCTTTGTTCCTTGAAGATCAAGAAATTATATCAGTTCAGTTAAGTTGCTTCACTAAAGGGACAATCTCTCTTTCTATGTTAATCCCTAATATTGGTTCATTACCCCTTAATTGGGACATATTACATTAGAAATGTTATTTTATTTATGTTGGCTTTATTCCATTAGTTGTAATTATACCTCCTAGTCTCCTATATATACCAAGGAGACATTTTCATTTCGAATCATCTTGTACTTGAACATTTATGTGGGGTAAAAGGAGGTTGCCCCCTCGAAGAGGCTTATTATATGAAATTCTCTCTTTTTCAAGGCGTTGAGTACTTATTCTAAAGTTTTTCTATGCTATATTGATATTTGGTTCTTAACATATGGTATCAGAGCTCAAGGTCTTGGAGTTTCACTGCTACATCTGAGACACCATGGAATTTTCACTATAATGTTTTTTATACAATGACTCATAAGGAACGTCTTGGAGGATATTTAGTAGATGGATCAAGGTACGTTGGGTTAAAAATTCAACGCTTGAGACCTTATACTTTTGGAGATACAACCTTTTTAAGATAGGGTTCTGGAATCATCCTAAATTGATTCATTGCAGAATTTTCGCTATAACATTTTTTTTGTAACGTTTCAGACCCTAAACTCTGGAGGCTATTCTAAAAAATTAGTAAGATATCTTTGGTAGAAATTTTAGCTTCTGGGTCTTCGTAATCGTAAATTTGTAGATACACCCTGTGGAAGATAGGGTATCTAACTAGTCCTACTGACTAGTCTCAAGCAAGTGTTTCAGGTAAAAAAATAATAAATTCTTCCTAGAGTATCCAAATTGAGTCAGACTAGTTGCATTGGATAGTGGAAAGACCGTAGTAGTTTTGGTACAAGTTTCATAATTTTATATCAATTATTTTGTGTGGGGCATGCTATACAAGTGAGATCTCTGGGAAAGACCAAAAATCAACAAGTTGTGGGGAAGTTACCATAAATTACACTTGGCACATCCAATTTTTATAAGACCTGTGGCATTGAAGAGAAGAAATATCAGAGACCTATAAAACATAAAATTTCATACTCAGAAGGGCTGAAATTTTGGAGACACAATAAAAGGAATATTGTCTAGAAGAACCACCTCAAAATCAAAGTTTAAAGTGATACTTGGCCAACATGCCACCAAAAAAGGGAACTTCTACACCAAATAATCCTCCAGACAATCCTACTTGGACTCTTGGTGAAGGTGAAGAAATGCATAGGGACATAAATGATTTACAAAAGAAGACAGTAACAAAAGATGAACTACAAGAGATGATGGATTCAACAGAAGCTAAGTTTGAGGCAATAAATACTAAGATGGACGCTTTAAAAGGGGAGATCGTGGAAGGATTGAAAAAATTCCTAATAGAGAGGACACCTGAAAGTGAAAATGTATCCCATGAAATTCATGATGAGGACACAAGGAATGTGAATCAAGAATGGAGAAACTCCAACTTTGGGTTGAAGGCCAACCATGTTCCTACGATTGATATGAGGAATTTTGATCGTAAGGACCCAATCACATGGATACTTCAGATGGCGCAATTATTTGATCTACATAATGTGCCACATACACAAAAGGTACAAATTTCTTCTTTATATTTAGAACCCAATCAATTTGTATGGTATCAATGGCTTTGTTCTCGCAAATCACTTGTCACTTGGACAATTTTCA
>JZKD02S2265830.1:194449-231212 GCA_000966675.3 Picea glauca
TCCTACAGATCAAACACCAAGGGTAGAAAATATGGTTGTAAATAGAATGGATGCAATAGTTGCAGCTAGATATGCACCATTAAACCTGCCACAAGTCCTGTATGATTTTCCACCCAATGATTATATGAAATATTTGCCCAGATTCAATGGAGAAGGAGGAATTAATGTTGAAGAGCATTTAAATTCTTTCTACAGGTTTGCAGAAAATTTTAATGTAGAGCATGCAAATGGTTCAGATGGTGAAGAAAGAAAATGGTTCAGAAGCCTACCACCTAATTCAATTGTTGATATTGATGCACTGTATGATACCTTTTTAAGACATTAGGGAGATAATAAAGACTACTTATATTAAATTACTGAATTTGGTGATTTAAAAAGAAACACGGTGAATCAATATCTGATTTTACTAAAAGGTTCAATAAAATGTATAGTAAAATTCCAGATGAAATTAAGCCTTCAGAAACTTCAACCAAAATCATTTTTTCTAATGCCTTTGATGCTGAATTTTTTCTTTTATTGAGATAAAGGAGGTCTGCTACTATGAGTTTGATGTAGGAAGCAACTACTGAGGTAGAATCCAACATACTAGAAGCAGACAAGTTAAAGTCCAGGGGTGATAGAGACAGGAAAAAACATAAAGAAGAGATTCCTTCTACTTCTCATACAACATCTGATTCTAAGATGGATGAAATGGATAAAATGTTGAAAACCTTGACATCTGAGATGGCTAGGTTGAAAATGGAACAAAAATATCCCAGCAGACCTACACAGGAAGGTGGATACAGAAACCCTAACCAGTTTAGGAGACCTAATAATGTACCTAAGATCTTACCAAGAGAAAGGAGGAATCAAGAAGATCAAAAAAAAAATCTCCCTTTCCAAAATAATTCAGTAGAAGAGGTTGAGGAAGTAGATGATACTAAAGATGACCCTGCAGTGCATTTAAATGATTCAGAATCATCTCCTATTCATTTGAAACAACATGATTATTAAGATTCTTTGATATTAAATTAGTTTGAAGAAGGGGATGTTGCTGAAGTTATTCAGAAAGAACCTAAAAGAAAGAAGTATGATATTAGACCCAGATAAAATACACCTAAGGTGGACATACCTATTTCAACAAACAAGGCTAATACTCCAGTGAAATCATGAATCAGTAAAGATAGTCCTGGGATTCAAATTGATTAAAAACTAAAGCAACTTGTCAAGGTTAGTACTACAAAGTCAAAGGATACATAAAGGGTTATTTATTCTTCTATCCTAGAACATGAAATTAACAAGATTAAAATTCCCATACCTTTGATAGAATTAATGAAAACATAGCCTTTTAGGAAGACTATTCCCAAAGAATTACAACCCCCTGCTCAGGTTACCTTTTCAGATACTATGAACCTTGAAGATGAGAATCCTGCTATAACCATTGGACCTCATATTGAAGACAAGAATGATGCTTCTCCTCCTTTCTACATATCTCTAAATATTCATGACAAAATATTGCATAATTTTTTAATAGATTTAGGGGATTCACACAATGTTATGCCAAAAGTGGTAATGGATGAATTAGGGTTATACATAACTAAACCCTACCTTGACCTATATTCATTTGACTTCATGAAAGTTAAATGTCTGGGAGTTATCAAGGACATGGTTGTTACTTTATCTCAGTTACCTATGAAAAGTGTGGTATTGGATGTTATTGTGGTTAACATACCTAAAAAATTTGGAATGCTTCTCTCAAGATCTTGGGATAAGAAAGTAGGAGGCACATTACAAATGGATCTCAGTTATGCTACCATACCTGTGTTTGGTGGACAACATCGGAGATTGTACAAGGAAGTATGGACGGCTTACTTGGTAAGTGATCATAAAAACCCTAGTAATCATCCCACATATGTTGTAGAAGATGAACTTGGTTCTTCTATTTTACATATTGGTGATCAGATGACTGAAACATCAGTTAGAAAAGTAACACCTGCTGTTGGAAAAAATGCATAAAATTTTGTCTTGGAAAATGTATTTTGATGGGGCTTTCTCAAAAGAAGGTTCCGAGGTTGGTATTGTTTTCATTTCCCCTACTGAAGAAGTCATTCCTATGTCATATAAACTTGAATTTGATACAACCAAAAACATCAGTGAATATGAATCTTTTCCATTAGGATTGAAAGCTGCTAAAGATATGGATATAGATAAACTTTCTGTTTTTGGAGATTCAGAACTTATTATCCATCAAATTAAAAACATTTATCAGACCAAACAATAAAGGCTAAATCAATATAGGAATGAGATGTGGGATTATGTGGATAATTTCTTCTTGGCATTTAACATCACTTTTGTGCACAGGAATTTGAATCAGTAGGATGACTCTTTAGAAATTGCAGCCAGTAACTTTAAGACTCCAATTTTTCCTAACTTAAAATTTGAGATTGAGGTTAGACACAGACCCTCAATACAAGATAACATTAAAAATTGGCAAGCTTTTAAGGATGATCGGGATATTCAAATATTCTTAAAGACCATTGAAGAGTTTTCCAATATTTCAGTAGATCAGGACAATGAGAATGATGATATGGAGGTACATGTTGCAAATGTTCTTCAATATAGTGTTGCTAGGCACAAAATCATTGAATTGAAAAAAAATCATCTGCCTAAAGGTTTGGTCCCACTTGAGAGATTATTTGATCACAACGATGTTTCCAGAAAAGTTGTTATTCATACAGAAGAGACTAATGTGATAGACTGTGATATTAGTTCAAATCTAAATCCTGGAATGGTGAAATTATCCAGAAAACTGTCAGAAAAATAGAGAGACAAATATGTAAATTTGATGAAACAATATTCAGATGTATTTTCCTGGTTTTATGAAGACCTAAAGGTTTTTGATACAGAGATTATGCAGCACAAGATTCCTCTAAAGCCTGGACCAAAACCTTTTAAGTAGAAGTCTAGGCAATTTAATCCATTACTGTTACCCATTATAGAAAAAGATCTAAAAAGGTTATTGGATTCCAAAATTATAGTTCCACTGAGATACTCAGAGTGGCTAGATAATTTATTACCTGTTAGGAAAAATAGTGGAGAGATAAGGCTTTGTGTGGACTTCAGGAATCTGAACAGGGGTTCTTTAAAAGACAATTATCCAATACCAAAAATGGATCATATTTTACAAAGAGTAGTAGGGAAAACAAGATTTCTATGCTTGATGGCTATTTAGGGTATAATTAGATATCAGTAATGGAAGAATACAATAAGAAAACAACTTTTACCACTCCCTGGGGCACTTTCATGTATGAAAAGATGCCCTCTGAATTGATGAATGTAGGAGAAACCTTTCAGAGGGATATGGACATTGCATTTATTGGTGAAAAAGACAGGTTTATGGTTATTTATCTTGATGACATCATTGTATTTTCAACCTCTGATGAAGAACACTTGCAAAATTTGAAGCAGACATTTGAAAAATGCAGGAGGTATGGTATATCACTAAATTTTAAAAAATCTCATTTTTCCATGGAGGAAGGAGAACTCTTAGGACATATTTTTTCACCAAAAGGAATCAAGATAGATACTAAAAGAGTAAAAGCTATTCAACATATAGACATTCCAAGAAAAAAGAAGTCTATCCAATCCTTCATAGGTAAAATTAATGTTTTAAGGATATTTATACCAAATTTTGCAGAAATCATCAAGTACATTACTGATATGTTGAAAAATGATGCATAAATCAAGTGGATACTAGAAGATAAAGAATATTTTAAGAAGATTAATCAGGCTCTTGTTTAGGCCCCTGTTCTCATCAGCCCTAATTACTCCAAGGAATTCATGATTTTTTCATTTGCTTCTGAAGACACCATAGTTGTTGTTCTTTTACAAAGAAATGATCAAGGGTACGAGAAACCTATCTCCTTCTTCAACAAAACTCTTAGAGATTATGAATTGAAACATGATATTATGGAGAAACAAGAATATGCTCTGGTGAAAGCTTTAAAATATTTCAGGGTGTATGCTCTACAATCTGAAATCACTGCATATGTTCCAAGTAGTGCAGTTAAATAAATTTTGGTTCAGCCTGATTGTGAAGGAAAGAGGGGAAAATAGATAACCAAAATTCTGGAGTACAATCTGACTATAAATCCCACTCAGTTGATAAAAGGAAAAGGCCTTCACAAATTAATGACAGATTCAAATTGAAAAGAAATTGGGTTGTATCATTTCTCAAGAAAATCACAGAATTCCTCATTCCAGATTGAGGAAACTGGCTCATAGGTAAACAATAAATATTCTTCTTCACCATGGTACAAATATATTGTATTTTTTCTGCTAAATCTTCAGTCTCCTCCTGAATTGGATAAGTCAAAGTTCAGATCACTTAAATTGAAATCGGTAAAGTATTGCATTATTGATCAAATCTTGTTCTAGAAAGCTCCTAATGGGATTTTGTTGAGGTGTGTTAATGAAGAAGAGGCAAAACATTTTCTTTTGTGATTTACATAATGGTGTGTATGGAGGTCATCACCATTGGAAGGCTACTGATTTTAAGATTCCAAGAGTTAAATATTATTATCCAATATTGTTTTCATACATATTTTCTCAGGTCAGGGCATGCAAACCATGTCAAAAATTTGCAGGAAAGGAGAAACTTATGTGTCTACCTTTAAAACCCATTATTTCTCATGGACCATTTCAATAGTGGGGTTTAGACTTCATATGAGAAATCAATCCTTCATCTTCTGGACAACATAAGTGGACACTTACAGCTACATATTAATTTACTAAGTGGATTGAAGCAATTATAACTTGGAATGCAACAAACAAGGTAATCATGGAATTTCTTGAAGGGCATATTTTTTCTAGATTTGGTTGTCCTAAGAAACTAGTTACTGACAATGCTCAAAATTTCAATTCAAACTCCATGATTGATTTTTGCAATAAGTACAATTTCAAATTGGTCCGCTCCACTCCTTACTATCCCCAGGGAAATTAGTTAGCAGAATTGTCCAATAAGAGCCTCATAAGGATTATCAAAAAACTACTTCTAGAAAACAAAAGGTCATGGGATTCCAGGTTAAAGTTTTCCCTATGGGATGATCGGATTAATAACAAGAAATCCATTGGAACTTCCCCATTCCAAATGATGTATGGAAAAAAGGTGATTATCCCAACTCAATTGGTTTTACCTGTTCTTAAATTTCTGCAAGAGGAGATAGAAGAACCCAATGATATCCAAAGGAGAGTTTTTCAGATGATAGAATTTCAACGGGCTAGAGAAAAGATTGATCAAAAAGATGTTGTTCATCATATCAAAGTCAAAGCCATGTTTGATAAGGGAACCAAGAAAGATATTTTCAAAGAGGGATGCTAGAAGAGAGGACAAAGCTAAACATGGTAAGTTTGATAACTTATGGTATGGTCCTTTCAAAATAGCCAAGGTCATGAATACAAATATTTTTCTCTTACATAATCTGGATGACACTGAGATTTTTGGGGGCCCAATAAATGGGAGATTCCTGAAACATTAATTTCTTTAAGATTTATCAAAAGTTTAATTCTGAACAGTAGGTTTTCTTTTGAACTCAAATAAAGACTCCATATACACAATGGAATTGTTTTATACAGTTTGTGTTTTAAATAAAGGATGACAGAACAAGGAAATCAGAGAATCAGAAGTAAGGTAAATGGATTGGTCTACAAATGTTAAAAGTTTCCTCATGAAAATTTACCCCCAGAAGGAGCCAATGTTAGTCTCTAACTTTTTTTTTTATTAAGTGAGTGTCCCTAAACCTTAATCCTCCCTACTTATGCTTTGTTGTTTGAAATTTAATTTTTACCCCTTGGTTTGATTTATCATGTTTTGCAAATTTTGCACCTTTCAAATGATTTTCTTAACTTTTTTAAGGTTTAGGATTTGATTTGATGAATCTTGTCACATCAATTGTCTATTCATTTTTGAATTTTCAAAATTTATGCCAAGTCATGAATGGCACTACAGGAATAACACTATTCCTGCAGCACTAGGGATAATCATGTTTTTGCATACACCAACTCACCCTGATCATGTCATCATTTCTCAAATCATGATCAGAGGATCTGCATGCCTCTCCACGATATCTTCTCGAGTTGATACTGCAATTATAACAAATATATGCGAGGGATTGAGTTGTACCTGCCTTACCCGCATCAAATCAACGTGTTTGGATATCATTAACAGAACCATCACCTTCTATTTTTAGTGTTTCAGGTTTCTTGTGTAGAGATCAAATTGAAGGAATAAGATATTCTTAGTTTCTAACAGCCCATGAGAGCTGAGAATTCCAATCAACAATCCTTCCAGATCTTCTTATAGGACCATATCAACAACATGGCATCGAAGAAGAGTGGACAAATTATTAGACTGGAACTTGAGGGCACAGAATTACCTGAAGAATACCCCCAAATGGCGTAGAGGTTTAAAGATGCAGGTTGGTTTGAGTTTTTCACAACCTTCCAGGGACACGATGAATATATTTCAATGGTCTTCGCTCATAATTTTGATGGCTTTGAAGCTATAATTGGAAATTAGTGATGATGGTGACTGGACATTCAATTTATAGAGCCTTAAATTTCCATTTGGTGGAGAAAGGTGGTGGAAGAACAAGAATTTGGTTATGGAATTTGTGAATCAGTTCTGAATTCTAGAGAAACAAAACCCTAACTCGAAAAAGGGAATACCAAATAGCTGGGTAAAGAAGGAATGTCATACCACTTTGTTGATCATCCAAATGTATATCACATGTGAGGAAAGGTTTTCACTCGTTTATCTTTACCATATCAGACTGTTAATTCACATTAATGGTGATTATCCTCTCAATCTACCCTACTTCCTACTTAAGAGTTTATCTAAAATGTCCAAGAGGGTGCAGTCTCATCCTGCTACAGCTAAAGGAAGACATTGGTAATATCCTCTTTAAATGAAGTCCATAGACTCTGGGATTGGTTAATCCATTCTTTAGGAAATGATTCACAATCAGCTAAATCCAAAACGGTCGAAGGGAATAAATCATCCCAACAGAAACAGACTAGTAAAGCCACTAAAATCCTTATTAAAAAAGAATCATCTGCAGCTAGGGTAATACGGGAAATCAAGAGGAAGATGCAAACTCAACAAACCTTTGGAGATTTTCCTGTAGGTAAAGGTCAGGAAGAATCTACCACTAGTCGAGATAAGAATTCTAAACCAGATGAAGACATTGACATATTTCCTAATCCATAGATAAAGATGGAAATTGATGAGGATGAGGATTATTCTATGAACCCAATTCATTCCCTGTACCTAAGTGCCCTAGGAGAAACTCCACCAGGGTTGTCAATAAATTCATATTAAATTCAAAGGTCATGTTTGATCCATCTATTAAAAAGGAGAATCTTATTGTTATAGAGGATAATTCATAAGATTCCAAAATAGACATGAAGAAACAAGAAGAGACACCTTCTTTGCACAGGAATGAGAAAGAAATTGAAAACTTGGGGAAGAGACAAGAAAAAGGAAAACAAGTTGCTCAATACTCCAGAAGACTTGTGACAAGAGAAACCACTAGATCTACTTCAAAATCTGAAGTTGTGTTTAAAGGTATAGGTGTGGTTTCTGATGACCAAGATGATCCTTATGAAGAAATAGATCAAATTCCATACCTTCCAGAGACCAGGTATCCAGATAGCACTAATGATGAATATCATAGCTTTGGATTCTCTTCTCGATATCATATGAAATTAAGAAAACCTCAGGCTGCTATAGACCTGAACCTACCTGTACCTGTAGAGGAATTCCTAGAGTTTAAAGTTAAAGTTAGAAGTGAAAAAGACAGAATTTAAGAGCTACAGGAAATGGTGAAGCAACTAAAGAAATAAAAATATTTGGTGGAGCAATGGAATACCATACAACAAGAGAAGATACCGGATTTCAACAAGAAAAGAAAGGAACAAAAAGAACTGCTTAAGGAGATGCAAGAATCTAATTTCAGGTTATATTGGCACAATATTGTGCTAACAATAAAACTGAAGCAGAGGAACACCAAAGCCAGTGCAGTCATTATACCATGATAGTTTTTGAAGTTATTTCATGCAGTTTTGAAAGTTTTGATGCTATTACTCAGGGAGTAAAGGATGAACAATTTAATCTCGATATTTTGATCAAATGGAATTTTGATAGTTCGAAAGGGTAACTCAGTCAAGATATGATTCCAAAATTTTGTGGGATTTACCTAGTTGATGTAAAATATATTTTGAGTTAAGTTGTTGAGAATTCTACTATATTGGCAAGATAAGTGCTCATTTGAGATGATTTTCCTAGACAATAGGGATTGACCAGATCCTGTTATAAACTGAATACTAGAAAATAAGATTTGTAGTTATACTCTGTGTAGTTTAAATAGACAGAAGGAAGATTGTATGAAGGTCGAAAAGTTGGGATTTCAGGGACCTATTTTGAATATCAT
The DNA here is from genome assembly GCA_000966675.3 of Picea glauca. Lineage (NCBI taxonomy): Eukaryota > Viridiplantae > Streptophyta > Pinopsida > Pinales > Pinaceae > Picea > Picea glauca. Next base: position 202,918 of record JZKD02S2265830.1, read on the forward strand.
TGTAAGACAGATTTATTACACATTGATACTAAATGGAAAACACATTGATTGTCAAATTTTCTCTCATTTCATGTTCTATTTCTTTTCTTTCATGAAGTAATTTTTCTATTGCAATGCATTGATTCCTTGAACTTAAGTAACACAGTGAAGATTTGTTTGTTATTGTTTATTATCAATATTTTCCTTCAAGTAGATGTTCTTGTTTCTAAATTACATTTTGAAATAAGAAATCTATATGGGGTTGAAAAATTGAATGCTCTCATATTTCCTTTCATTATTTTTCTTATTTGTCTGATCTATTTATGTGACTACCTTTTACTAAATCAGTGGGATATCTCCTAACCTGTTTTTGAGTTTTGTGTTTACCTTGAACCCTTGAACCAAATTTCAACCATTCTAAAAAAAGCAATTCATAAAACCCCTTAAAATACTATTGCAATAACCTTGATGATGCCCTAGATTTCCCTCTCACAGTCAAGTGAAACTTTAGGGGCTAACAACGACTACGCTCATTGGAAAGAAGATGAGTACAATGAGGCTCCAAATATATTTTTACATCAAACATGAATTCCAAAACACTAGACATACAAAAAACTAACCCTAGGAGATGAAGCACCAAAATTCATGTGGGCCCCGTTTGGGTAAGTTGGTACATCAACTTCCAGGGGTCGTAATTTTGCATACAATATCCATTTTAGGATTTTGATACCTCATAAAAAAGGTATATCTAAGAAGTACATCTCTCTATAGGAGTCAAGGAATGTCGATGGCTATTCCTAGCCCCCCAAAAGTCTAAAAAAACATTGTTCAGGGCCTGAAAATGGCCCCAGAAGTTTGGGACTTGAAAAACTGTATAACAACTACCAAAATGGAAAACTGTATGTGCTGGATCCACTCAGTGAACCAGGTGGCCTTTTCAACTTCACTTTGAGCATGGGAGGAGTCTTCCTGGGTGACCGCAAGGGGTATTGCAACATCAATGGGACCCAATTGTTGAAATCCCAACCCCACCTAAAAGGGGATATGGTTGGTTGAGCTATGTATGGCTCTTTTGTAGCTGTGATGAACATAGGGAAGAATCTCATCCCATGTGCAAGGGTTCTTTGAATTGTATATGCATAGGATATGCATGATCACTAGTTGACGACCTCGATTAGGCCATCCGTCTGGGGGTGAAAGGCACTAGATTTGGTGAGCTTGGTGTCCAGTAGTGAAAAGAGGCTCTAACATAATGTGTTGAGGAATCGACTATCCCAAGCTAAGATAATGTTTTTTCGTACCCAAAAATGTACCCACACTCATTCAAAGAAGAGCTTGGCAGTGACCTCCGTTGTGATGCTCTTCCTGCAGGAGGCCAAAATTGTCATCTTGGAAAAGCGATCAACAACAAAAAAAATACAGTCATTTCAGATCAATCTTACTGAAGTATTTGGCTCCCTTGAGCTAATCAAGGAGATCATCAATTCAGGGAATCGGGTACCAGTTCCTCACTGTGATTTTATTTAGGGCCTGATAATCAATGTAGAGTCGCTAGGTCCCATCTTTCTTCTGCATAAGCTTGATTGGGCTTCCCCAAGATGATGATATGGGTCAGATGTTCCCCTTTTGGAGAAGTTCTTGGATTTGACACTCGATCTCCTCATTTTCTAACAGAGAGCGACGATAGACTGGCCCATTGGGTAGTGGTGCGTCAGGGGTCAGATCGATGGAATGCTTGACCTGATAGTGCATAGGTACCCCTGTAGGTGAGGAGAAGATGTATTTGTATTCTTCCATGACCTTATCCACTTGATTCTACTACATGGAGAGGTCGGCTGTGGAGGCCATCAATGTGGCTACCATCTTTCACTCACTCTAAGAGTTAATAAAAAAGAAGACAAATTTCCCGGTCTGAGAGATGACCTTCCTGCATTGCTTGACAAAGATCAAGGAAATGTCACTTGGTGGGACTACCTTGGGTATCCTGTACAATTTCCTATCTAAAGTAATAATAACACTATGAGGCCTAAACTCATATACAACAAGACATTTCCATAAATAAGGTTGGCCCAAAAGAACATCACAAACTTCAAGAGGAGCAACATCACACAATACCTCATCTTTGAAGGGATTGATTCCATATGATAGGTGACACTGTTGGATGATGTGAATATTTCTTCCTTGGCAGAGCCATCTGATGGTGTAGGGATGTAGGTGCAGCATTATCGACATGGATAGCCACTTGATGACCTCCACTTAGATGAGGTTCTTCTATATACCTCTATCAACGTTTAACTATGATGAGGTGTCGTTCACCCACATCTGTGAATGAAATAGGCACTCACCTTCCTATGGATCATCAAGTTCATCGGCTTGGATCTTGGTGGTAGCAATGGTGGCACTGGGTTCCATGTCAATGATCCATATCCCCTTTTCTGGTTTTGAATCAGAGTCAAAACTTGCATCTGATTCAAAGGATTTCATCTCAACCACCAATGAATTCTTTGAGAGACAATCAATTGTGTTATGACAAGGGATCTTATGGAAGTCACACCACTTCTTGATATTGTTTTTAGTCTTTCCATTATCCTTCTTATTTTGTGTCTTAGAATGGATTTCCTGAGGCTAACCATCTTTTCTCTTCCTTTTGTTCCATGGGTTGGGTCCACCCTTTCCCTACTTTTGCTGTGAGGGGTTCCCAAAACCAAATTGTCATGTCTTTTGTTTAAGCTTCTCCTTGATTTCGATGACATATCGATAGGCCACTCCCAAGGATGAGATGTCCAAAATATTCATTTATTCCTGGATGTATCTATGAATACCACCGCGGTACTTGAGCACCAGATGTCTCTCAAAATATTTGATACCCAGCTTGGTGTGCAAGGTATGGAATATATTTGTGAACTCTGGCACTGATTGGTCCCTTTCCTACTGCAATGTGGTCCATTTTGTATAGAATTCGTCATAACTTCCAACAGGGTAGAATTGTTCCTTAATAACATCCCCGAAGGAACCCCAAGTGGGTTCAACTACAAATAATATAGATCCCTCTTTTTCCTTTTGCTAACATAAAGTCTCCCACCAATATTTGACATGGGGAACGACCTTGAGAAGTGAAAATGTAATCTTTTCTTTATCAAACAAGTTTTGGACAGAAACATACCCTTCTAGAAGGTTTCACCATTTATCTACAACATCCACATCTATTTGACCTTCAAATATTGGAATATAAAAAGTGATTTGTACCTTGAAGGGGGTAGTGCCTCCACTTGAGGTAGGCATATTGCTTGTCAGAAACCATCGAAGGATTTGTGAAAAGTTGTCCATCATCTCGTTTCTCTGTCACTCGAGGGATTCCTCAAGAAACATTTTGAAATGATCTCATGTCCCGTTGTCTTTATTTTCTCCCACCTTGGAAGGTTTCTTTGGCATGTGAGAGCAGTTTTCCTCAAGAGAAACAAGCTTGAGGCCTGTAACATACCCAACCACCCAGAGGTTGGGCTACGCCACTTAAATAGGCTGCAACACACCCAACCACCTGAAGGCTAGGCATGATGCAGTCCCAAGACTCAGTTCTCTGATCTCTAATTCAAAAACAAATGACTTCTCAACAATTTTAGAAGCATGCACACCACATGCATAAGACAAGATCCATGTCACAACATAAAAGAGATAAACAATGTGCCATGCACAACAAATAACCAGTAGACAGGCACATTAGAATACATATCTCAGAGATAATTAAATACACAGCAAAATACATTAAACAAAAAACACAAAGAGCACTTATCTTTGCAAGCAAACGTTCACCAACTGGTTGCAGACCAAGGACGTTCCTCCCAACCATATAATTTTTTGTTCATTTACTCTCAAAAGTAGGTCACCCCCAAGCCAGGGCTATGAATCCACAAGGACGAGTCCTAGGCCAAGTCTAAATACACAGTAGTTGTCTAAGTATCTCTCAGGTTTCCCAACCTCACAACAATCCTAATTTCTATCTCTCTTTCCCCCTCAGCCTGAACAGCCCCAAGAAATGAACACCTTTCTCTGCCATACAGTCCCTGAGGTTTTTCCATTTCTCTCCAAGGATCCAGTGCTACTGGTCAAGAAATATCCCTATTGGAAATTCCAAGGACTCTCAGCTGTGGACAGTTCCATCTGAACTTCCATCAAGTTCATGCACATAGGCATCCATTCCCTCTAGGAATGATCATTAAATCATTACAACTATTCAACAATGGCTCTCCTATTCCTGTCATTCATTTCCAAGCTCATCCCAAGAGCACACGAACTAGCAATAGTGATTGAAGAGGAAGAATACTGAGTGTACCAGTGAGAAGAGGACGAACCAAGGGAAGAACGACTCCAAACAATCCCCCAAGGGATGTTTAAATAATTACATGAAGACAAGATCCACATGGCCTTCCTCCCAAGAAGATCATGTAACCCCCTCTTCTCCATAAAATGAATTATGGGTAAATAAAATAATAATAACAAGATTTATCCCCTCAAGCCCCCTCTCTCGTGGAATCATAGCCCCCTATCTCTTTTGTCCTTGTCGGTCTTGTAGCCAGTGGTGTATTTTATTAATGTATAGGAAGTGTTACATTTCCTAAGCACTCTGGCCCCTTTTCAACTTTACAGGCTCACCAGCCTAAGTCATATTTACATAATACATTATAGTTTATAAGGGTTAGAACCAGAATGTTACATCCCCCTCCCCTTATTTTGGCACTATCCTCAGTGAACAACACCATTCCAATGTTATTAACATTACAATTCTAGGCCCTTTGGCCTTAATTCATAGAGGCAATTTGGCCCAATCTTATATACATAGGCACTTTGGCCTAAAACATGTATGCATAGGCATTCCAACCCAAACATGTATGATGATATTTAGAATTTATATTTCTGGAAGAAGTTCCAACCAACAACCTCTCCTTCCCTCTCATCCCTGCACAACCAAAAGAAATGAACCCCTTTCTCTGACATACAGTCCCTTAGGCTGTTCCACTTCTCCCCGAATTCAGTGCACTCGGCCAAGAAGTTTCAAAGTTGTGGGTTCCAGAACTCTAGTTGTAGCAAGTCCATTGGAACTTCTTCCTTCCATGCCTTTGTCATTTAGTTTCTCCAACATCACCTTCTTTTCTCTCATAGTTTGGTACTTTTCTAGATCTTCAACGTTCATCATTTTCCTACAATATTTCAAATTAGCAAGCATGTCAGTTCAAAATTTGTGCATAAAATTCTCATTCTTTCTCATGTTTTAAGAGTAAATTTTCATAATCCAATACAATACTTATATGCACGGTTCATGGATCTGCATCCATATGGTTGTCTCGTTAAATTGGATCACTTTTTTCCTTGATGTACCCATTGTGTGCATGACCCCAATCAAGAGCTATCAAAGTCTCCTCTTCCTTGTGGTCACTCACTTTCTAGGCCCAAGCTCAGGCATCCCCTTTTCTGCTATGCAGTCCCTTAGGAAATCCATCTTGCCTGACCAAGTTTCTCTTGCACAAGACATTTTCTAGGGACACAAGGTTGTCATGTCACAACAATATCCTTTTCCATGCTTTCTAGTTTTCATATCCAACATCTCATATGTATTATAAACATACAGTCATCTTGAGATATCATTATAACCATTTCCAACATAAATGTCAAATCTGTTTTATACAGGAAAATAAAATTTTCCAAGCATGATCTTTCTTCTCATAATGGTTGGCTCTGCAGCCATAGATATCATTCTTCCTTATGGGATTACATCCCTGCCATATCCAAGACCATTCTACCTGCAATTTTTTCAATTTACATTCGGCCAAAACAATTCGTCAGTAATTATCAAATCATAATTCCCAAAATTGTTTTATATAGGAAAAATAAAACTTCTAGACATGATCTTCTACTCATAACAATTTGACTCTTGCAGCAATAGGCATTGGTCTTCTTTATGGGCTTACAACACTTCCATATCCCATACCCCTTTCCTCCTGCAATTTCAACATTCCTTAGCCAAACAAATTGTCAATATCTCATGTACAAGATATATATTTTCATGGCAATGATTCAAAACAAAATCACAAAGTTCTCTCAGAATTGTTTACAACTATAATTTAATTACTTCTATTAATCCAACTATCAATTGGAATGAACCCATCATTACCTACACATGTATTATCAGTCACATAGACTTTTCATAATGCAACAGTTAATAAGATAACAATCAATGTGCCAATACCCATGGTCACATCTACACAATGCATCCATGCATTGACTACATAATACCACATAACTATGTCATGTATTCCACCATGATGAGTTGGAAGGTCTGGCCAACGATTCAACACATCATACACACACTTCCTACTTCTTGCCGAACTATTTGGTTACCTTCCTTTTCAACCCAAACACAACACCAAGAACATAATCCTTAAGTTCTCTTCAGTGTTGGCAAAGAGGTTGCAATCCAAACATCATGTATACAGTAGATACTATCGAGCACTCATATAGAGTTATAGCCCTTCCATATTGAACCATATTATGGTCTCACACATGACTAGCTCTATGGATATTCATTGTTATATAAGGAGTATGTCTCCTGAATTACCTTGTTATGATCCCATAACCAATCGTAACATAATATGCAACTGACATTTTATCTAAGTTCATTCTAGAATCAACAACACTTACACACTCTGGGCCTTCAACCATTACATATCAATTTAAATACTGAAAATTCGTTGAGGGAATCCTTACCTCAATCCCCTTCAACAAGTATGCATCAATGGAAACTAAATGCATACCTGCCTAGTTGTTACCAACCTACTTGTTTTTTTCTGACCAACTGATATTTGTAGAATCTCATAGACTTCTCCCTTCATCATTTTGATCACCATCCCTACCATCCTCATGGGTCTTCACCTCGATTGGAATTATAAGAAACAATAACATCCACATATTTAACCCTGTTGTATCATTTTTCTTGAATACATAATCCATCCTTAGTCATACTCAAACATTATTTCATAATAACAAATTATTCTAAGTTCACTGACATGTTATATGCATATCCAAGCATGTACAAATACAAAATTACACATCTATATGCACCAAGCATTTACTATCAGCATGCCTAGTAATGCATATGAAATTTAACTTCATTGTATGCTTCATGCACTCTAGTGCATTTTTGTTTCAATTCACTTATTTATTTATCTATTTCTATTGTAGTTGGTTGTCCTTTAATTCCTTTATATCCTTGATTCCTTGTGTGCTCCCATTCTTCTCATCTGCACTATGGCTCCCTGGGTCTGAACACTTTTTCAGCCACGTTCCACCTGGCCATTCTTTCCCACTTCGTACCATTCCCCAATAGAAGCATTCCAATTCCTTTGCATTGGCAACTTGATTCCACTATGAACTTTGATTTAAGCTTTTAGACAGTAGATAAGTCATATCTAACAAATCCTTCCCTAGAAATCCTATGCTTGACACATAGAGATTATTCACACACCACCTCTTAAGCTCTTTGTTTCCTTCCACATCAAGCTTGGAACTGTCTACACATCTCTACCTTCAAGGCTATTTTTCCTTTCTATGCCCATTAATGACATTATTCACCTGCTAGCTTCATGTCCCATGTGAGGATTCTTTCTTTTGTAGTACCTCATCCAACTTTTGTAAGCAAAGTCATGCCTCCATGACCCTAACATATGATCCTATTCTTGAATTGATCTGGTTATATCTCTAATCCTGATAAACCTGCAAGCAACCATCTTGTTAGAGCTATACATATCATACAAAAATTGTCAATTAAATTTACATGTACCTTTTCATTTAAGTGATAATATTATTCTTTAATTAATACCATTTTTCATTTTTATATGAATTAAATATTTTTTAATCATGACTATGTGTCGGTTATTTTTTCTTCATGAGTTGATCACAAACATGGATCAACTCATTATATTGTACTCATGCTTTTGTTTTGTTCTGAGTTCAAAAACAGGTCATATTTTGACCCTTTATCAATTCCCTGTATTATTCTAGTGTTAACTCTCTGTTGAATTAAATATTTATGAGGCGCTTCCTGCAAACCATTTACATATGCCAAGAGGCACAAAACCATGGGCTTATTGATTTGAGTGTTGCCTCTTTTTTTCCCTTTGTTTCTTAATGCAAACCCCCTTTTCCTAAGGTTGTGTGACCTCCCAATCAAGGGTCTTCAATCCCGAGCTGAATTGGCTCTCTGAAACCTTGATGGTTTCATTCTGTATCGAAACACATGCCATTCTAGATTTCTAGCATAGGTCCAATGGCCCCCACGACCTTCTCCTTCGCCCTTTTGAAAAATATCATAGTTGGCACTGGCTCCTTTTTCTCTTGGCCCCTCCTTAGATGTGACCTTAGGCGGTGACCTCACACATATGCACGATTGCGGCCACACTCAAAGTTGGTTTGGAACCAAAATACTTCTCTCCCCTCAATTCACCTCAATCCACCATGTGTCCTTTTTCCAAAACTATGGTCTCGATTGCAACCCACCCTCGACTTCATAAAGCCCGAGCACCTCCCATCAATGCGAGCTGACCGTTGAACTCACGATCTTGACGGTTCTTCTAATCGGATGACCAAGATCTACCTCTTGGGAACTAACAATTCATATTTACCTCTCCTAGATCAACGATTGTGGTCATTTCGAAATTCTCAAATCTCAAACTTTACTTCCCTCGAGATACATGGGATTCTTCCACGTGACCTTTTGAATCATATGGTGGGGAATTACTTTGGACGATCTGAAAATCGATGTTTACTTCAGGTCCTTACCTGGAATCCACATCTTCACGCCACCTGTTCTCGTGATATGACGGTTCAGGTCTACTTCGGACAATCCGAAAATCGACGTTTACTTCGGGTCCTTACCTAAAATCCACAGCTTCACACCACCTGTTCTCCTGATCTGATGGTTCAGGTCTACTTCGAACGATTTGATGGTCGAAGTTTACTTCAGGTCTCTGGCTCTCTAGGCTTCAGGATTTTCAAATCTCAACTGAAAACTCTCAGAGTCATTTATAAAGAGTCCATGATCCATCACCAAGTAGTGAAATACTATAAGTGAACATGTGGTCCAATCAGGCGAGTGAGATGTTTCATGTCCTATTTGAAATTTCAATCATCCACATGCTCAAAACTTATTGACACATGGTGCACATCCCATGTGTCCACGTCATTCCCAGTGACGTCTGCAAGCCACGTCACTTCATAAATTCCAAGGTTCACATCACCTCCTGGTGACGTCATCGTGCCCCACCACTTCAGCTCTTTGGGCTTCGGGACTTCGGGAGTTTCCACACTAGCACACTTCCAATTCTCCCGAACCAGCCAAACTGTCATCATGTGTCTCCCTTATCGGACGACCCATATTAACTCCGTACTTTGGGACATCGGAAGTTACTGCTACAAGGATCAACGGTTGCAATTCCTTCGGGCCTTCAGACTTCGGAAAAATCAAACTTCAACTTTTTTCCGAATTTTTTTTATCTGAAGCTTGCGATATACTAACATGTGTTTCCCATGGATCGATGACTACGATTTATTTGAGTCTTCATAATTCAGAGAACTCAACTCTCAACCTTTGATTTTCCCAGAAGTGCGTCGATTTCTGCCGCGTGTCGTCTTGGATCGAACGACTGCAATTCACTTCGGATCTCTGGGGTCTGGAAATATCAATTCTCAACTTCTCCTTGCTTTCCTTTTCCCAGAGTTCTTTCACCAGGAGCACATGATCAATTGACACGTTTCCTCCTACAAATCGATGGTCCCCGACTACTTCTTCTCTTTGGAGGTTCGTCACTCGAGTATTAACATGTTACATCACTTCATTCTTTTCAATTTGCGGGGGCATGCATCGACGGTTTGGAGTAATCCACTTTTCACCCTGCAATTCTCCTGATGCTGACATGTAACCCCTTGATGAAACCATGGTTTGTATTGCGGGATCACATTGGGAAATTATCTCTCATGAAACTTGGTTCTCCAAAATGCCTCTTGTCTGTTGATCTCTCTTAGCCATGGGATCCGACAGTTGTGACCTTAACCCTTGCTTCCTTTACATCAGACGACCCCTGTTCACCTGTCCTCCGATTCAACAATCCCAAATATCTCCTGATCCTACAGTGGCGATCTCTCTCGAATTTGAAGGGGGACAGTCACGATCCTTCGAACCCCTTACAAATGATCTCTGATGATCTAACTCCTGCGTAGATTATGCAACGCCATTCCTCATGAGATTTTCAAATTCACTGTCAGAATTTGATCTCAACCAAGAGACTCTGACCAAAATACCTAGCCCATAACGACCCGGGTTTTCAATTAGAAGCTCTGATACCAATATGTAACATACCCGACCACCTAGAGGTTGGGCTATGCCACTTAAACAAGATGCAACACACCCAACCACCCATAGGCTAGGCATGTTGCAGTCCCAACACTCAGTTCTCTGATCTCTAATTCAAAAACAAAGGACTTCTCAATAATGTTAGAACCATTCCCACCACATGCATAAGACAAGATCCATGTCACAACATAAAAGAGATAAACAATGTGCCATGCACAACAAATAACTAGCTGACAGACACATTATTATACATATCTCATAGATAATTAAATACACAGCGGAATACATTAAACAAAAAACAGAGAGAGCACTTATCTTTGCAAGTAAACGTTCACCAACTAACTGCAAACCAAGGACGTTCCTCCCAACCATAGACGTTGATGTTCATTTTCTCTAAACAGAAGGTCACCCCCGAGATAGGGCTATGAATCCAAAAGGACGGGTCCTACGCCAAGTCTAAATACACAGTATTTCGCTAAGTAGCTCTCAGGTTCCCCAACCTCACAACAATCCTAGTTTCTATATCTCTTCCCCCTCAGCCTGCACAACCCTAAGAAATGAACACCTTTCTCTTCCATGCAGTCCTTGAGGCTGTTCCATTTCTCTCTAGGTCTCGAGTGCTATTGGTCAGGAAATATCCCTACTAGAAATTCCAAGGACTCTCAGTTGTGGACAGTTCCATCCGAACTTCCATCAAGTTCATGCACACAGGCATCCATTCCCTCTGGGAATGATCAGTAAATCATTACAACCATTCAATGATGGATCTCCTCTTCCTTCCATTCATTTCTATGCTCATCCCAAGAGAACATGAACTAGTAATAGTGAGTGAAGAGGAAGAAGAACGAGTGAACCAGTGAGAAGAAGATGAACCAAGGTAAGAACAACCCTAAAACAGCCCCCAAGGGATGTTTAAATAATTACAAGAAGACAAGAGCCACATGGCCTCCCTCCCAAGAAACTCATGTAACCCCCTCTTCTCCATAAAATCAATTATGGGTAAATAAAATAATAATAAAAAGACTTAGCCCCTCAATCCCCCTCTCTCGTGGAATCATAGCCCCCTATCTCTTTTGTCCTTGTTGGTCTTGCAACCAGTGGTGTATTTTATTAATGTATAGGAAGTGTTACATTTCCTAAGAACTCTTTCCCCTTTTCAAACTTACCGACTCACCATCCTAAGTCATATTTACATAATGCATTATAGTTTATAAGGGTTAGAACCAGGATGTTATAAGGCCCAACTATCTATACCCTGACCACATTGGGGACATGCACTAAAAATGACAAGGAAGAGACCACTATGATACCAATGATCCATATTTATGAGAGGAATGAAATGAAAATACATATTTATAATATTAACATAGAGACACAATGAATAATAACAGATATACAATGAAACTTGAATTCTATTAAATAAAAAAATATGTTGAAACTATAAAATGTAGACTGAAACAAGCTTACTAGAATGGTGGAATCTTATCTCTGAGAAGAGACGTGACGGCTATGCTCATTTGTAATCATATGAGTACAATGAGGCTCCAAAGTCCTTTTTACATCAAACATGAATGCTAAAACCCTATAAATCCAAAAACCTAACCCTAGGAGACGAAGCACCAAAAGTCTTGTGGGCCCTGTTGGGATAAGTTGGTACATCAACTTCTCGAGGTTGTAAATTTTGCAAACAATATCCATTTTAGGCGTTCGATAACTCATTGGAAAGGTATATCAAAGAAGTAAAACTCTCACTAGAATTTAGGGAATGTTAATAAGTACTCATGGCCCCCCAAAAGTCCCAAAAAATATCGTTTAGGGCCTCAAAAAGGCCCCAGAAGTTTGGGACTCAAAAAACTGTAAAAAACTGCCAAAATCAAAAAATCTATGTGAGCCAGTTGGAAAAGGTGGGTGGCCACCGATATCAACCTGGATCACAAGGACCTCCAATTCCTCCTCCATATTAATCTTTTCCTAGTATTCAACAAAATCAATAGAGTAAACCACCACAAGGATGGAGGCCACAAAATTTCTAACAACCTGTATTACTGTCTCTTCCTCCTCCTTCTCAGAAAAAAAATACTCAAAATAATGTTCCTCCTAAAAAATATCAGCTACCTTATCAACCTTCCCCTAATATGAACAATAATAAAGTCCATCCTATATACAACAATGATACAACTTATCAGACTTATTCTTTGGAATTACAAGAGATAAATTTTAGATCATGAAAAAAATTTCAACAACAACCAAAGCTCATAGAAAATGAAGAATCTCAGAAATAAGATATTACTTTACCTCAACCACAAACCCCTATTTACCCTAAAATATTACAAGAAAATAAAACGTATACATATGAGGAAACATAACTTGTAGAAGAACATAAGAATTTATGCATAAAGATACCTCTTTTACAAGCTCTTAAGGATGTGCCCATTTTCAATGAATATATCAAGGAATAATGCATTAGAAGACCAGGGAGAAAAATAAATGTTTTCCTACCATAAATTTCATAGGACAATTAGATGACCTTATGTTTGGGAAGTTGATTGTACCTAAATACTTGGATCCAGGGAGTCCCTTAATAAATGTGTGTATTAATAACACCCTGGTCCAGAATACTCTTATTGATGTAGGAAATGCAATCAATGTTATGACTAAGAATACTATGCTAAGACTCAAGCTTTAGATATTTTTGAGAGATACCCAAATTGTCCTGTAGCTAGAAGGAATATCTACAGGCAATCTTGAAGGCATGTTTGAAGATATCATCATTTGCATTGATTCTTGGGAGTACCCTACTGACTTCCTATTCCTTCAACCCATAGAATATGAATACATTTCTTGTAGAGAAGATAATATGAATATCGTTGATGGCTCATCCCAAAAGAATATTATGTTGGACACACCTACCACACTTAGAGGGGGCGGTGAATGAGTGTGGGGCTCTTTTTCCCAAAACTTCCCTCTTTCACAAAACTTATTAGTTAGCATTCAACATTTACTCATTACTCATTGTTGTCCTTTATAAACTATTAGATGTGAACACATATCAACAACACATATCAACAATATATCATCAACAAGTCATCACCACAAAGAACCTAAAGAACACAAGATGTATGTACAATTTTATTTTTATTATGGACTACAATCCTTGGGGTTTTTTAGCAACAACTAAATAGAGTACAAATATACAAGAGAACCAACTCTATAATGCATGACTCAGCTTACATCCTCCACATCAACTGAGATGAGGCAACAATCCTCAACAGATATCAATCTGCAAAATGTACGCGACCTGTCGATAGTGTAGCATGTGTATGTATGTGCCCTACCAGTAATACAACCCGCGTGTATATGCGCCCAAGAAGTACTATAGCCTGCATATATGATCTGAGATATTAGGGTTTATCCTTCAAGATCAACTCCAACCAATTTATCATTCTCTATTTTGTTTCTCACTATTCAAACTGACCACCAACCAGTCACAACAAATACAAGATCTCCAATAGCTTACTCATGCTCCATAACCAATCAATATCAATGCTACTCAATCATTCATAAGAAATCAAGATACTGTAGCCATCATATCAGTACTAAATCATAATCATTCTTCTCACTCCATCAACCAACGTAAACCACATCATAGAAACCATAACAAGAATGCCCTAGGCATTCATAACACAACAAGAAATACTATCCATGAATACAATAATGTAACCATACAAGTGTCTCAGTGATAGATCTGAGCCCATAGAATGCATATCTGGAACTTGCTTCAGTCTTCAATAGCTTTTCATCAGCTCAACCAAAAATCTCCATGATTTTATCCATTGTACACTCCCTCTACACTGACAGCCCATGTACTGTATGCACCATGTACACAGACAACTTGTGTATACGCACCCTATACACAAACAACCCACGTACGTACCAAAAAATAGGGTTTTTCTGTAATTCTGAGAATTTCACCATCATAATCTCAAACTTGCCGAAACTTCAATGCGTCCATGTGATCCTCCCAATCTCCTCTCTCTTAGAATAGATCTCCAATCATGCTCAATAGATCCACACCAAACTGCTCTCACAAGAAGCTCTCCATCAATACTCCAAAAGATATTCTCACAAGAAGCTCTCCATTGATCCACAAAAAGGATGATATGCAAGAGACCATTGCTATCTTATTTATACTTTCATCCTCTAGGTCACTTAACCCATTTCTAGGTCACTTAACCCATTTCTAGGTTACTTGATCTCTTTTCCTTATTTTAGGGTTAACCACTTTCCATAAATAAAAAGGTCTCCAATACTTTATCATTTAAACATTCCTTCTTGATTTTGTCGCCTTACTTTATCATTTCTTGATTTTGTCACTTCTCTTTATTATTTAAATAATCCACCTTGACTTTTTCACTTTAATTTATCATTTAAATAATTATTTCTTCTTTTAGGCCACTTTGACTTCTTTGACCTTGGGGGATTCAATCCTTCATACGGTGTTCCTCCAACTTCGTAAGGCTGTAAATCTCAAACCGTGAGGCATTATGTGACATTACACATACCACCGAAAATGGAATTACAAGCACTATCCATCTAGGATAGTTTCACCAACAACTTCATTCTTCTTCATCTCATTATTCCACATACAGGCATGGGTCCTCTAGCCATTCTTCTAGGATAACTCAATCCACACAGCATCTTCCCATGAGGGCTTTCACCATAAGGGGACCACTTTGGAGTTCATCCATTTGTGCACCTTATTAATCATGATAAGACAATAATGAGTTATCTATACATTTTTCCAACAATGTATCATATACAAATGAAACCACATCGATCCATCTTCATCATGTATCAATGACAACTCATTGATCCATATTCATCATATCAATGACAACTCATTGATCCATCTTCATCATATCAATGGCAACTCATTGATCCATCTTCATCTATGCATTCTCATCAAGGACAATAGATATTAAATTACATCAATCATCAATCAATCAATCCTTTGACATCAATCAATCAAACCATTGGAATAAATGTCAACATGATCCAACAATATCCCCCTTTGGCATTGATGGCAATACCAACATTGATGTAAACACCAATTACCAATTATTGATGTCAACATGTATATAAGGCATGCTCTACATCAATAGTCAATGTGACTATCTCTCCCAAATGTGATTATCTCTCCCAATCAATAATCATCAATCACATATATGTGGCTATCTCTCCCCCTTTGACATCAATGGAAAAGGGCCATTCTCCTCTTGGGGTTGCTCCCCCTATTTGAGTGCCTTTGATCTTCCTCTGAATAATATCTCCCTTTTTTTAACAAGGGATATCACTCTGATGTAATGTTGAAGATACATCGAACATACTCCCCCTATGACCATCACTCCTCCTAGAATTATGCCTCTATGCTTTTTCTTCAAATATAGGGCTTTTTTCTAGGTATGCATCTGATAAATATCTCCTCCTAGAATCATGGGAAGAAGAATGACTCCCCCTATGGGTATGTCTCCCCTATCTTCTTTGCAACATGAACAATGTGCTACCATATAGCGATCCTTGGACCTGTTCATGCATCAAACTCATGCCAAACCAAGCATCATGAAGAAAAAGATATGTCAACAATGAAATAAAGAATCATGATACAATTATCAACCAAGTACATCCTATACAAAAATGTGTGCTAATCATGAACAACTCCTATGTACATCAAAATTATGCAATGTTCCAAAAGATATCATCCATGGAATGTATCAATCATATGCCTCTATCAATATGCCAACATGTGCATCTACCAATATGCCAACCATGTGCATTCACCAATATGCCAACCATGTGCATCTACCAATATTCCAACCATGTGCATCCACCAATATGCCAACCATGTGCATCTATCAATATGCCAACCATGTGTATCTACTAACATGTCAAACAATGTATCATATCACT
This sequence comes from Picea glauca, assembly GCA_000966675.3. Taxonomy (NCBI): domain Eukaryota; kingdom Viridiplantae; phylum Streptophyta; class Pinopsida; order Pinales; family Pinaceae; genus Picea; species Picea glauca. The sequence goes on from JZKD02S2265830.1 coordinate 219,263, forward strand.
CATGATATGTCTCCATCATGAACCAAGTTCCATAATCATGTATCAAACAAATACCAATTGTTGTGATAATCAAGTAATACCAATGGTGTAGTATCATCAAGCATATTCCATATATGAGTGTACCAAACATGTACATCACCATGCACCAATATCACAAAATGATGAATCCATCCATGTATGCCAACTCCTCCATAAAATATGTGCCAATCAAACTATTAGTAGGTGCCTCTACCAATGTACCAATCATGCATCAACTATATGTACAACATGATCACCTCATCAATATTACCAACCGCATGTGCCAATGTGTAGCCCATCCACATGCATGCATCAAGCTTTCCAACAAGTAAGATTTCCAATACATCATCAAAATATATCACATAACCAAGGTGCCATAACTTCACTGTCATAACCAACATTGTTCTTCAACAGAAAATGCATCAATCCATACTCATGGGTTAGTGCTATGCACTGAATATTTTATCATCACCTTACATAATCCAATATAGAATCATGAAAACCTGCAACAAATAGTGTCAGAACCTGCAATAAACCATGTCAGACCCTACATCACATAGTTATACCATCACATCAAGATGCAATCCATGTGCATTGCCTTTTTCCCAAGGAGTTACCACATATACGTGGTCTGCTTCACAACAGCTCGCATATGTACGCGACCTATTCAAGGTCAGCCTTCATATGTATGCAATTGATACCACTATCACCTGCGTATGCTTCAATAGATGACTTACTATAGCTTCCCTTAAGGCTTCCATTCTGATCTAGTTTCTCAGTCTTCTTCACCCACTTCTAAAGGTGTCCCTACTTCTCAGAACTTGAGCTCTGATCATCCATATTTTCAAAAATGTCTCCCTTCCTTACTTAATTCCTTCTTCTAGCCATGTTATGTGAAGTCCTCATTATGGATTGTCTTCTTGTGTTCCAACAATCCTGGGATTTGTGGCCAAATCCACTACAATTGTAGCACCTCATGGTGTTACAGTGAACAACAATGTGTCTTACTTGATCACATCTCCAACACCTTATGGTGTTATAAAATCTTCCATTATATCTCCTTTCATAAGATCTACATTCAAAATCTTTGTGACCATATTCATTACATGAATAACAATGCCCATGAAAAATACTTTCATACCTTTGCTTTGGTGTTCCAAAGATAGATTCTTGATGTCTTCCTTTCTTTGTTCTTTTAAAATTTTCTTTGCCTTGTGTAAATGGTTGTGTTGCAACATTTTCTTCCTTCTTTGATGGACTTACCTCATTCTTCTTTGAGGTTCTTGCTTCAACATGTGTAGCTTCTTATTTGTATCCAAGACCTGATTTATCATATGGTGATCTTTGACTTTCCAAGATCTCATCCAAGATTTGTGAGCTAGTCAAGAATTTTTTTGACTTCTCTACCTTCTTTCTAAGGTCAACAACTTCAGCTTCTAACTTATGACATGACTCTTCCTTTTCATTTATTTGATCCTTCAATAGTTCCTCTACCCTTTTGGCTTCTTCAATTTGGGTCTTGAGATGGACAATAGTTTCAAAACTTTTGCTAATCTCATCATCTACCTTCATATATTCTTTTTCATTATTTAGTCTTGTGATCTCTTATTCCTTTTCTTCTAAATGAGTCTTATTGCTCTCTTCTTGTTCTTTGAGCATTCCCTTTAACTTCAAGATGTTCCTTTGACTCCTCCTAAGAAACGTTTTAGTGTTATCTGAAAGATAGTTATAGTGTGTATAATAATGATCACTGCTATATCTATATAAACCCTCTTCAACTTCTTTTTGAAGTTCTAATAGATTTTCTTCTATTCTCTCCATGGGATAACTACCATCAAAATTTACACAAATTTTTTCTAGATCTTCTTCTTCACTCGAGAAAAATTCAACATCATCACATTTTGAATCATTGCAATCAAGAGTCTTTGGATATTCTTTACCTTCATTTGAAATACCTTCAAGATTTTCCTTTTTGCCAACATCATCACATGATTATTTTCCTTCATTTGAAATCCTTTCAACATCATCACATATGCAATCAAGAGTTGGATATTCTTTACCTTTAACGATCTTGATGGAGTGGTCTTCAACATCTTCTTTCTTTTCTTGATATGTCTTCTCTAGCTTTAGCCATAGATCCTTGGTGGAAGTGCATTGTCCCATGCTCTCTTTGATAGTTCTTGAGAGTCCACTAAGAATGGTCTTGAGAGCCAATGCATGATTCTTCTTTCCTACCCTTTGAGACGCATACTTTGACCTGTTCTTCAAGGAAACTTGTAATGTCCCCAAGGCTGAGCCCTATTGTAAATCATGTCTATGAAGTATAAAGATTACATTATGAATTGTAATTATGTTTTATAGGCTGGTGAGCCAAGTTTATATAAGCTGGTGGGCGTATGTGTTATTAGGCTGGAGAGCCTAAGTGTTAAGGTGGGGATCCTGCTTTTGTATATGTAATCATGCAGAAAATTAATAAAAATATAAACACCGTTGCATGCAGACCGACCACGATGAATGAGTGATGCGGGACTGAGCTTCCATAGAGTGGGTAAGGGATTGGGGGCACTGGAAGGTTGGAAAGAGAGGCTAAGTGTTGAGCCTAGGGGCTAAGCCTAGGGGCTTAAGTCCTTGGGAATAATATTTTAATATTATTCCAAAAGCCATGTAAATGTGATGTTTTATCCTAAGTTCTTTGGAAGGATGAGTGACTTCCAAATGGGAAGGAACAAGCTTCATGGGTGACAAGTGTCAACCCAAGCGCATACAGTTAAAACTGTTTAGTTGAGTCATGGTGGAGTTTCCTCCTCCCATTCTCCATCCTTCGTCTGAACTCATGGGTGTCCAGGATCAACCTTTGTTTCGGTGTTTGTACTAGGGAATCCTTACCTGAACCATTAAGTCTCTATGTGGGATCTTTGTACACACTCACGCATCCCTGAAACCTAAGCCGTGAGTCTATCCTATATTGTTGTTTGGGGAAAAATGAATGTCCCATAATTGTTGAGCCGTGTTATGCTGTAGCATCTGTCTGTCACCAGTTTTGGGAAGCCCGTGTTTGTGTTTCCAGTGGACTGTTGTGGTCACATAGTGCTTGATTGCGTGTGGATTGTGGACCATTGTATGTTCGTGTGGAGCCTCGTGGATGCCCTTTTTTGTTGTGTTCGTCATCCTGGTGTCAACTGAGTGCTTGATGTTGTTGTAGTTTCCCTCACCCAGTTGGAATTGAGTCGAAGGGTGTGGTAAAGAAGCGGGTTTTCATGCCCGTGGTAGAAGAAGCAGCTTGTCAGGCCTATGAGAAAATCCCTCCAGGTGAGAGAGTCTGTTGGGAAGTGGTTTTCTCCCAGAGAGAGTCCAGCACCAGCTATGAAGCTCTAAGAATTCCTGATCCGGCCTGTTACCGAGACCCATAGAGAGAGGTGAAACATTAATGGACTATTCTTGAAAAGGTGTATACTCCTGGGAAGAACATGCATGTGGGGAATGAGAGTCCGTGAGTAGTGGGTGTAAGAAGGGATCTTGGGAAGAATCCTTCTGATTATTCTGTGCATTTTTCCCTGTAACCTCAGCCTAGACTAGGATTCCTTGCCTCGGGTGGAGCTTAGTCCCAGCTCGAGGGTGACTCACTGCTGAGAGTGATGAGCAGTGTGGTCTAAGGCTGGGAGGTTCGTGGAAGGCCTACACGTGGTTGGTGGAATTACCATGGTTTCAAAGATAAGTATCATCTTAAGCTTAATATTATGTTTTGCATTCCTGTGATGCTTATATGTATCATGTATTATGTTGTGCATATGAATTATTGTTAATGACAGGGATTATTTATGTTAGCAGTAATCTTGTGCTTACTCTGAGTTAAATGTATTTAATATGACTTAAATGCATATTATTAATTAAGTATGAGAATGATGTTGTTCCGCATAGTAGCGTTTGCCTGACCAAGTGGGATGTAATGGCTGGGGGCATAATAGTATGGTATCAGAGCCTAGTTTCAACGTTGAGCCTGGATGGGCCAGATGAGTGGTCTTTGGACCGAGGTTTGGAGAAGAAATTGTGTCTGGAGGACTAATTTCATACCTCAGAATGTTTCTGAGTGTCAATGGACTACTTGACCATGTTACAAAGCTCAGGAGGTGTAGCGGTATTATAAAACTACAGTTGGTGTGGTATATGGCCACAGGGAGAGAGAGAACTCCACACCAATAGTGTTGGATCAAGTAGATGAAGGTTTAGAAGGAGGGTACCAATTCATTGGCCAGAAGTCCTTAGAAGTAGAGTTGGATGGTCAGAATTCTCTGTGGAGAACTCGCAAAATTGCGAGGGCTGTAAGATGGCCAGAAGTTGCAAGGTGGTTAGTGGATGGAGAAAATCACCACCATAGGATCTAGAATAAACATGGGTCATTGATCGTGGTTGGTTTGAATCGTTGGATCATTTTGTGAATTTAGGGATCATGAACTTGGAGCACAGGCCAAATTCTTGGTCACTCTAAGTCCCGAATCACGAAAGGGATTAACAAGGGTAGAATCGGACGGTGGAGTGCTTCCAGGAAGAAGTGTTGAAATCTCGTGAGCCGTCGGATCTAGCCAACTAGTGAGGAAGTTAGGGCTGAAGAGATTTGATAGATGTAAGCATAGGAGAGATCTGGACCATCAGATCAGAGGAGGCTCACAGCCATTGATATCATACATGAATCTCCATATCGGAATTCGGGGATTGAAGCGACAAGAGATTTGGAGTCGCTGCATCATGAACTCCCGATTCACGAAACTCCAAAAAGATTTGGAATGTTAGATCCAAATCATTGAGGATCGTTGGATCTCATACAAGAACTCATGTATCGAAATTTGGGGATTGAAGTGATAAGAGGTTGGAGTCGCTGCATCGTGAACTCCCAGTTACCGAAATCTCGAACCCCTGAAATCCCAAAACGATCTACACCATAGATCATAGGAGAGGAACTTGACCATTGGATCAAGTAGATGAATAGACCGTAATTTCATAATTTCGGCAAATGGAAGTTTGAGATGTCTATATGCATGAACTCCTGATGCCCAAAACTTCGAAATGAAAAGTAAAAATAGTGGGCCCCCCTGACATCGCTGGGAGTGAGGTGGACCTTCTTAAGGACACCATGTGTCACTACCTTGGTGGGCAACAACTGTGTTATGGGCCCGGAGGGTAAGGAAATTGAATTTTTGGAAGTTGGGAGTTGGAGAGGGAAGTGAGTGCGAGAACCTTCGGGACCAAAACCCCGAAGCCCGGAAATCCTGAAACCCGAAGTTTCATTTGGAGAGCCTTGTATCACCTAGCAGTTTAGCATTTTATCATAGCCCGTGGATGCATGGGTTGGGGACTAAGAAAATGGGGGCTATCACCAGAAATTGCAGAGCCAAACAAAGCTTAGAAAATTTGTGGAATCAAAACATTTTCTTATTCGCGTTGGTTTATGAATGTTGTAGTTTTATTAAGGGTTTAAGGCCTGAAAAACTTCAGTTGACTGCACGTTGTGTGTGCATAGTTCAACGAGTGTCAGGACAACCATGAATCGACACCGAGTGTAGAAATGGAAGAGGTGTTTATTGCCTCCAATTCAGAGAATGAAAGAGGAGGAAGGGATGTCAACTTGGGAGTCAAAGGATCGAACTCCAATGGGCATGGAAGAGAATTGGATAAGGAAGGACATATGATGAAAATCATTGAAAGATTGCAGAAAGATGCCCAGGCTCACCGAGCTGATGGTCAAAAGATCATGAAAGTTAGGGATAGGTAGGGTCAATTCAACTTAAGTATGTTGAAGAGTCTGGAAAGAATAGAAAAGAAATTGGAAAAGGAGAGTGACTCAAGAAAGACAGAGAGTCGCAGGACCCCTGAGAGGAAAATAAGATCAAGGAATGTCAGCAGACATCATCGTCACTCCCCAAATAATTCGAGTAGGGAAGCACACAGTAGTTCAAGCCCATCTCCTACCAGAAATCACCAAAGATCTGGAGTGGATGAATTGAAAGGGGAGATGAACAAGATTAAGCCTCCTACATTTGATGGAGAACATAAGAAGGAGGAAGATGCCGAAACATGGTTGCTTGGCATGAGGAAATATTTCCAACTGAAGAATTATTCCTCTCATGCAGAAGGAAGAATTGTGATGTATCAACTAAAAGAAAAAGCATCCATGTGGTGGGATCAGCTTGTGCAGGTGCAGCACGTTAGAGAGACAAATATCACATGGAAAGAATTCAAGAGGTATTTCAAGAGGAAATACTTAACTAAAAGATATTATGATAGAAAGATGAAAGAGTTCTTTGAACTCAAGCTGGACAACAAGACCATTGATGAGCATGAATGAAATTTTTTGGAATTACTGAAGTATGTTCCATTCATCAAAGATGAGTCTGTCAAGATTCAGAGGTACCTGAGTGGATTACCGCCTCCTATTGGGAATAAGATTCAGTGTGATGATCCTAAGACTATGGAAGAAACAATAAGAAGAGAGAAATTCTTATATGAACAACAAAGAGAAAAGCCTACCTTTAGGAAGGCTTGGGTTGACCAGAAGAAGTTTAAGAAAGAACAGAGGCAGAAGAGAAACAAACCTCCCTTTTTAGGAAATAGTCCTCATGGACATCCATCGTTTAGAGAGCCGAGAATGGCTAAAGTGGGAGAACAAAGGCTGAGATAGATGCCCATTCAGTGTTGGGGTTGTAAAGAGAACCACAAGTACAGAGATTGTCCCCATAAAAATGGAAAAGCAAGAGTTGTCCATAATGTTCAACAAGCTAAAACAGTGGAGGACATGGGCAGTAGAATGCCAAGGATCTATGCAGCCCTGGACAACAAGAAAGATGAATTTCAATCGCACATGATTGAAGTAGAAGGTATGATAAAAAACCAACAATTTACCATTTTAGTTGATTCAGGGGCTAGCCATAGTTATATAGACCCTAGAGTGGTAGAAAGTTTGCATTTGATAAGAAGCAAACATGAAAAGTCATGGGTAGTGCAACTAGCTACAGGAACCAAGAGGAAAGTCACAGAGTTAGTCAAGTCCTGTCTTGTAGACATGAATGGATTGAGCACGAAGGACAATTTGAATATTTTTCCTTTAGCATCTTATGACTATTTAATTAGGATGGACTGGTTGGACCAGCACCATGCCCTCCTGGACTGTCGTAACAAGGAAATTACATGCTTGGATGAGGAGGGGAATCAGAAAATAGTCCAAGGAATTCCTAGAGCTGTTACTGTTAGAGAAATCTCAACAATGCAGTTGAACAAGTGCTACAGAAAAGGCTGTCAATTGTTTGCAGCCCATGTGGAGGAAGCATCCAGAGATGAAGTCTCAAATATTGGAGACCATGAGGTACTAACATAGTTTGAATACGTATTTCAGGAGGTACCCAGACTACCTCCAAAGAGAGATATAGATTTCTCTATAAATTTGATGCATGGAGCAACTCCAGTGTCGAAAGATCCTTATAGAATGAGTACACCAGAGTTGAAAGAGTTGCAATTGTAGATTGAAGAGATTCTAAAGAAGGGGCACATTCACCCAAGCATGTCACCTTGGGGTGCCCCAATCCTGTTTGTGAAGAAGAAGGATGGGACGTTGAGGCTGTGCATTGATTTCAGACAGTTGAACAAAGTAACTGCCAAGAACAAGTATCCTCTGTCGAGGATCGATGATCTTTTCGATCAGTTGAAAGGTGCGAAAATATTTTCGAAGATAGATCTCAGATCAGGATATCACCAGGTAAGAATAAAGGATGAAGACATCATCAAGACTGCCTTTAGAACAAGGTATGGTCATTACGAGTTCACAGTGGTACCGTTTGGGCTGTTGAACGCACCTGTTGTTTTTATGTGCTTGATGAATGGTGTATTCAGGGACTATCTAGACAAGTTTGTCATAGTCTTCCTGGATGACATTTTGGCGTATTCCAAGTCAGAGGAAAAGAATGAACAACACTTGAGGATGGTGCTGCAAGTGTTGAGAGAACACCAGTTGTATGCCAAGTTGAGAAAATGCTCGTTTTATCAAAGGCAAATCCATTACTTGGGGCACATTATTTCAGAAGAAGGGATCGTCATGGATCCTGAGAAGGTTGAGGCCATTAGAGAATGGTCAACGCAAGGGAATGTGGAAGAATTTAGATCATTTATGGGTCTAGCGGGATATTACAGAAGGTTTATCGCAGGGTTCTCAAAGATAGCTCACCCTATCACTTCCTTGTAAAGGAAGGAGAAAAAGTTTCAGTGGACTGAAGAGTGTGAGAAAAGTTTCCAATGATTGAAGTAGTTGTTAACCAACGCTCCAATCTTGAGGATTGTAGATCCCAAAGTGGATTTCATGGTGTGCACAAATGCATGTAAAGAAGGGTTGGGAGGAGTTCTCAGTCAGAATGGATTTGTAATCTGTTATGAGTCCAGGAAGATGAAAGAGAACGAAAAGAATTATGCCACTCACAATTTGGAGTTGGCAGCAATCATTCACGCTCTGAGGAAATGGAGACATTACCTCATGGGAAGGAGATTTGAATTGAGAATAGACCACAACGGTCTAAAATATTTGTTTGATCATCCAACCTTAAATGCTAGACAAGGTAGGTGGCTGGAATTTCTATGTGAGTACGACTTTGAGATCAAGCATATCAAAGGAAAGGAGAATAAAGTGGTTGATGCACTCAATAGGAGGGTGCATGAATTACATGCTACAACCATTAGCATGTATCAGACTAATATTAAAAGCAGAATTCTGGAGGCTGCAAATGTAGATCTGTAGTACAGAGAATTGGTAGCCAAGCTACAATAGGGTATGATTCCACAACAGATGGAAATTTATAAATTGGAAACAGATGGAATACTGTTGTACAAGAACATAATTTTTGTACCCAATGTCTAGTGCTTGAAACAGATGATTTTGCAGGAGTTGCATAATGTGCCTTATGCAGGGCACCCTGGATATCAGAAAACAGTAGTAGCAGTCAAGAGCCATTATTGTTGGCCGGGTATGAAGAGAGAGATAGTTGAATACATCGCTAGATGTATGGAGTGCCAGAAAGTTAAAGTTGAGCATAGGCACCCAGCAGGGTTGCTGCAACCTTTACCCATTCCTGAGTGGAAGTGGGAAGTAGTGACAATGGATTTCATTACAGGATTGTCCATAACAACCAAGATGCATGATTCAATCATGGTGGTGGTGGAAAAGCTTACAAAAGCTGTCCTTTTTATTCCACTGAAAACTACTCACAAGGCAGCAGATGTTGTTGATATTTTTGTGAAGGAAGTGGCATGATTGCACGAAATTCCTAAAACGATTGTGTCTGACAGAGACCCAAAATTCACCTCAAATTTCTGGAAAGGATTGTTCAAAGGATTCAGAATGAATCTGAACTTTAGTACAACTTATCATCCTGAGTCTGATGGACAAACAAAGAGGGTGAACAGAGTAATATAAGACATACTGAGAATGTATGTGATGGACAAACCATCAAGATGGGAAGACTACCTGCACTTGGTAGAATTCGCCTACAACAATGGGTATCATACATCGTTAAAGATGAGCCCATTTGAAGCACTTTATGGAAGAAAGTGCTATACTCCAATGAGCTGGGATAATCCAGCTGATAGAACAGTAGTTGGGCCAGAGTTGCTCAAGGAGATGGAGGACCAAATGATAAAAATTAAGTAGAATTTGAAAGTTGCCCAGGACAGGCAGAAAAGTTATGCTGATAAAAATAGAACCCACAGAGAGTTCAAAGTGGGTGATCATGTTTTCCTAAAATTGAAACCTAAGAGTAGTTCCCTGAAGCTGAGAAGTTGCGCCAAGTTAGCAGCCAGATTTTGTGGGTCATTTGAAATATTGGAAAGGATTGGGCCAATTGCATATATGCTTGCATTACCTACATCCATGACTGTACATAATGTGTTTCATGTTTCATTTCTTAAGAAATATATACCAGATGCTAATCATTTTATTTATTGGAATGTGATTCAGGTGGAACAAGAAGGTGTCCTACAAGTGCATCCTGTGCACATATTGGATAGGAAAAACAAACAGCTACAAAATCGAGCTATAGGGCTTGTAAAGGTTCAGTGGACTTGGTACGGTCCTAAGGATGTGACATAGGAGCATGAAGATGTTATGCGGGCAGAGTACCCACATCTTTTTGAAAATTTTGAAAAGCTTGCAGATGCAGTGTAAAGTTGCACTGAGGACAGTGCAAAAATAAGGGGAGGGGATTGTAATGTCCCCAAGGCCGAGCCCTCTTGTAAATCATGTCTATGAAGTATAAATCTTACATTATGAATTTTAATTATGTTTTATAGGCTGGTGATCCAAGTTTATATAAGCTGGTGGGCTTATGTGTTATTAGGCCGGAGAGCTTAAGTGTTAAGGACGGGAGCCTGCTTTTGTATATGTAATCATGCAGAACATTAATAAAAATATAAACACCGCTGCGTGCATACTGACCACAATGAATGAGTGATGGGGGACTAAGCTTCCATAGAGTGGGTAAGGGATTGGGGGGATGGAAGGTTGGAAAGAGAGGCTAAGTGTTGATCCTAGGGGCTTAAGTCCTTGGGAATAATATTTTAATATTATTCCAAAAGCCATGTAAATGTGATGTTTTATCCTAAGTTCTTTGGAAGGATGAGTGACTTCCAAATGGGAAGGAATGAGCTTCATGGGTGACAAGTGTCAACCCAAGCGCATGCAGTTAAAACTGTTGAGTTGAGCCATGATGGGGGTTCCTCCTCCCATTCTCCATCTTCCATTTGAACTCGCGGGTGTCCAGGATCGACCTCTGTTTAAGTGTTTTTTCTAGGGAATCCTTACCTGAACCGTTAAGTCTCTGCATGGGATCTCTGTACACCCTCACGCATCCCTGAAACCTGAGCCGTGAGTCTGTCCTGTATTGTTGGTTGGGGAAAAATGAATGTCCTGTAATTGTTGAGTCGTGTTATGATGTAACATCTGTCTGTCACCAGTTTTGGGAAGTCCGTGTCTATGTTTCCAGTGGATTGTTGTGGTCACACAGTGCTTGACTGTGTGTGGCTTACGGACCATTGTATGGTTGTGTGGAGCCTCATGGATGCCTGTTTTCTATTGTGGTCATCATCCTGGTGTCAACTGAGTGCTTGATGTTGTTGTGGTTTCCCTCACCCAGTTGGAATTGAGTCGAAGGGTGTGCTAAAGAAGTGAGTTGTCAAGCCCGTGGTAGAAGAAGCAAGTTGTCAAGCCTGTGAGCAACTCCCTCCAGGTGAGAGAGTCTGTTGGGAAGTGGTTTTCTCCCAGAGAGAGTCCAGCACCAGCTACGGAGCTCTAAGACTTCCTGATCCATCCTCTTGTTGATACCTAGAGAGGGAGGTGAAGCATTGATGGACTGTGTGTGTGAAGGTGTATACTCCCGGGCAGAACATGCATGTGCGGAATGAGTGTCTATGAGTAGTGGGCGTAAGAAGGCATCCTGAGAAGAATCTGTTATCACTCCAAGAAACCCTCTGTGGTTGCAGACCAGAGGTGCTTGGTAACTTAAGAAATGAATGTTTTTTTGTTTTGTGAATGTGGGTCAATGGGACAACTCAATACAGTTTATAGCATTCAAACATGAACATGATAAACAAATAGACAGTGCTTTCAAGTATTGATTAATCAGCAAGTAACTTAAAGGTGGATGAAGAACAAATTGTAACTGAACCAATGCATAGTAGGGTCTAAGAGACAATCAATAGACTTATTATCAGGTTATGAGCTAAACAATGGGATAACAGCCATTCGAAGCTTAACAACACAGATAAAAATGCAGATGGAAAATGGAAAGGTGACAATCAAAACTAAAAGAAAACTGTGATCTGTATTAGCATAATAAGTCTGAGCACACAAAAGAGTATATCTCTGTCCAGAATCGAACCATTGTTTGATTTCAAAATAGGCATT
>JZKD02S2265830.1:231222-244207 GCA_000966675.3 Picea glauca
TAGGTCACTTAACCCATTTCTAGGTTACTTAACCTATTTTCCTTATTTTAGGGTTAACCACTTTCCATAAATAGAAAATTCTCCAATACTTTATCATTTAAATATTCCTTCTTGATTTTGTCACCTTACTTTATCATTTATTGATTTTGTCACTTCTCTTTATTATTTAAATAATCCACCTTGACTCTTTAACTTTACTTTATAATTTAAATAATGATTTATTCTTTTAGTTCACTTTGACTTATTTGACCTTGGGGGCTTCAAGTCTTCATATGGGTCCAACTTCATAAGGCCATAATTCTCAAACCATGAGGATTTATGTGACATTCCACATACCAACGGAAACTGCATGACAATCACTATCCATCTAGGATAGTTTCACCAACAAATTCAGTGTTCTTCATCTCATTATTCCACATACAAGCATGGGTCCTCCAACCATTCTTCTAGGATAACTCAATTCGCAAAGTGTCTTCCTGTGAGGGATTTAACCATAAGGGGACCACTTTGGAGTTCATCCATTTGTGCACCTTATCAATCATGATAATACAATAATGAGTCATCTATACATATTTCCAACAATGCATCATATACAAATGAAACCACATCGATCCATCTTCATCATGTATCAATGACAACTCATTGATTCATATTCATCATATCAATGACAACTCATTGATCCATATTCATCTATGCATTCTCATAAAGGACAATACATATTACATTACATCAATCAATCACTTGACATCAATCAATCAAACCATTGGCGTCAATGACAAAATGATCCAACAAATTGTTCTTTACCCTCCTACACAACCTTTGATAACATAAAATATTCCTATGTGGGTGGAAGAGAAATAAGACCCGACACAAACAACTACCTATCCCATATATATAATAAACACATCCTTGACTAATAGTACAATTGATGAGGACACTTTCCATGAAAATTTTATTCAAAATCAGTATCCAAATTATGTTAAAATAGAAGGGATAAATGATGATAACAGATATGCAATTTCCATTGAAAATAACAAATAATTATGGACATAAATATTCACTACTGAAATAGAATATACAAATGTCAAACCATAGAGATAATCCTTGCAAAAACACTCAAAATCAACAATAAACTTACTAGTCTTCAAGAACAAAGGCTATTAGATGTGTTGAAAAGAAATATTGAATCTTTTGCATGGGATTATAAAGACATGAATGACATCCATCCTTCTATTTGTACTCACCATATTTACATAAAGGAGGACTTAAAACTTGTTAGGTAGCCCCAATAAGGATGAAACCTCCAATGAAATACATAGTTAAACAAGAACTTGAAAAGTTGTTTGATGCTAGATTCATATATCCTATTTCAGATAGTGAATGGGTCTCTCCTCTAGTTATTTTCCCAAATAAATATGGGAAGTTGTTAGGTACCTAACCTCCCCAACCCCTCAAGTGGGTAGAATAATATATTTCCATGTAATAAAGGTCAATATTAATAAGGCCTAGCAATAAGGAGGAATAACTCAAATGTAAGAAGACCTAATAGAAGCTTCCACTTCTAGGAGGACCTTCCTGTAGATTTTTATTTTGGGTATATAGATTTAGTATAAATAGGATTAGAGGGTATGAGAAGTTTTTTCTTGATAATTAATGTAATATATTTCTGCTCTGCTAGAGGTTTCCTCCTCAAAGAGGCAAGTGAACCTTGTTTCCTATCCATAAAGGTATAATTTTGGTGTTGTGGTTCCATATAATTATTGTTATGTTGTTATCTCTGCAATATTTCCATATTTTGTTGCTATCTCGGTGTTATTCTCTGAATTGTTTATATTTTCCACTAATATAATAGACTTGGTACCTTACAACTGGTATCAGAGCACTTTCCTTGGCAGAAAATTGTGGGTTAATTTTTTTTCAGGGTAGAGATGTATTCTGACGTATTAAAGCTATAGAGATCTATCATTAGGCACATAAACCCACGGTCAAGGAGTAATACATGTAGGAAATACAAGTGGTACTCAAGATAACATATGTTGGCCACCCTTGTAACCCTTGTTGGTACCCCTTCGAGTGGTATCGCATCGAACAACACCTATATACGGATCAACCTAGATCTCCTGAAGCCCGTTATAGATAAAACGATTGGTCGCTTGATTGCTATAGTTCCACCAAGAACAACACTATGGAATATAGTCTCTAGTACTAGGGTAGTCGGGTAGTATATCTAAGGGAATGGTCTAGCCTCCTTAGTTGGTGCCCTGAGATATTGGGTCATGTACTACTGTTGGACCTTGCACATATATCAGAGAGCTATAGCACAGGGAAAACCCTTTCCTGTAGACACCCTTCATACCCTAACCCTTGGGAAGGAAACATAAATAGAATAGGAAATACCTATTTCCACACAATTGTGACTCCTTCATTCTCATTGAAAAATTACTACATATTTCTTCCTGTTAAGGATTTGGGAATTTCAACACTGCAGTATTCTTCAACTTGGACTATAACTACGCAAGAGTAAAAAAAAAAAAAATATTATGGGCATTTCTAAAGATGTTCCTGAAGAAGATGTGATAGTTTCCCTTGTTGAAGAGCCCTCCCTTCCTGATGCTACCCAATAGCCCACTAGCCCACCTGAAGTTGACCCACTCATTTCCTTGCATGCCATCACTAGCTTCTCTACTCCACAAACCCTCAAGCTCATTGGCTATATTAAACATAGGAAGGTCATCATCATTTTTTTTCACATGCCTCAAGGAATTCTGCCTTCTTGTAGTGTTCATGATCCTTCCACCACCCTTGTTCCTAGCAGTATTCTTCCCAATTTTCACCCTTATCTTCATCCCTTTGCCCAAAAGAATGAAATTGAGAAAATAGTGCAAGAGTTTTTCCAAGCGGGTGTCATCCACCCTAGCACCACCCCTTATTATTGTAATGGTCATGGTACTCAATAAACAAGGTACTTGGCACATGTGTCTTGAATTTTGTGCCCTTAATAAAATCATTATCACAGACAAGTTTCCCCTTCCTGTCATTGATGATCTCTTGGATGAGCTGAGTGGTGCTTAGTACTTCACTAAACTTGATCTTCATTCTAGCAACCACCAGATACATATGCAAGAAGTTGACATCCCCAAGACTGCCTTTCAAACTCATGAGGGTCACTATGAGTTCTTGGTCATGCCCTTTGGCCTATTTAATGCCCCCTCCACCTTCCAAAGCTTCATGAATAATGTCTTTTGTCCTTTTCTTCACCATTTTGTCTTAGTTTTCTTTGATGATATTGTCATCTATAGTAAAACTTGGAAATCCAATCTTGCGCATGTGGATGAAGTTCTCCATCTACTCTCTCAGCACCAACTTTTTCTCAAACACTCTAAATGTGCCTTTGGTGCCTCAGAATTCAAGTACTTGGGTCATATTGTTGGCAAGGTTGGTGTCTGGGTGGATTCTAAGAAAATTGAATCAATGCAAGATTGGCATCGCCCCAAGACTATCAAAATATTGCATGGTTTTTTGGGTTTAACAAGATATTATTGCAATTTTGTTCAGAATTATGGAAAGATTGAGGTGCCTCTCACTGCTCTCCTTAAAAATAATTGTTTTACTTGGACTCTCATAGTTGATCAATACTTTCAAGCCTTGAAGGCTGCTATGTGCACTACTCTACTCTTGGCCCTTCCCGATTTCACAAAGACCTTTGTCCTAGAATGTGATGCCTCTAGGAGAGGAATTAGAGCATTATGTATGCTAGAGGGCAGACCTTTGGCATTTACCAACACACAATTGTCAGAGCACCATTTGGGCCAATCAATCTATGAAAAGAAAATGTTGGCTATTGTTCATGCCATGGATCATTAATGCCCTTATCTCTTGGGGAAACACTTCCAAATTAAGACAGATCATCAAAGCCTCAAGTATTTTCTGGAGCAATCACCTTCCTTCCTAGAGCAACAAAAATGGGTGATTAAGCTCTTTGGATATGATTATGAGATCATTTACAATAAAGGAAAACAAAATGTGGTTTATGACACTCTTTCATGAAAAAATGAAGATGCAGGGTCCCTTTTCTCCCTCTCCTTCATTGTACCAGATTGGCTCCAAGTTGGTTGCCACGAATTGCTACAAGATCCTAAAATTTTTCATCTGATCCAACCATTGCAAGCCAATTCCCCAGTTTCCCCAGGGTACTCTTAGAAAAATGATGAGCTTTGTTACAAATTCCATTTGTATTTAAGTAAACATTCACAACTTAAATCCACAGTGCTTTCTAAGCTTCATGCTACACCCACAGCTGAGCACTCAGGGTTTTCTGAAACCTATGACCAATTCAAACGTTCTTTTTTTTCTGGGATGGTATGAAAAAGGACGTTCTCACATTTGTGACAGAATGTGATGATTTTCAACCCAAAAAGGGAGAAACAATCAAATCTCCTGGCACACTACAACAACTTTCAATTCCACCTGCTGTTTGGAGGGACATCTCTATGGATTTTATTATAGGATTACCTAAATCAGGCAATAAGTTAGTCATCATGGTGGTAGTTGATCGTCTTTCCAAGTATTCTCATTTCTATGGTCTTCAACAACCATTTACCACATCCACTGTGGCTCAACTTTTCATGGATCATGTATTCAAGCTTCATGACATGCCTCATTCTATTTTTTCTTATTGAGATCCCACTTTCACCAACAATTTTTGGCAAGAACTATTCAGGCTACAAGGCACCCAATTACATCTTAGCACCACCTATCATCCCTAGACCGATGGTCAAAATGAAGTTGTCAATAAGTGTTTGGAGACATATTTGAGGTATTTTTCCTCTGAAAGGAAAAATCAATGGGCTCAATCATTACCATTAGTTGGATTGTGGTACAACACTTCTTACCATACAGTTACTCATATGAATCCTTTTGAAGAAGTATATGGACAAAATCCACCTTCCATTATCTCCTACATGTCAAGTGTCTTGAAGGTCTAGGTGGTTGAACAAACAATTACAATTTGAGAGGCTATTCTCCATACCCTCAAAGAGAATTTGTTTATGGCTCATAATCGCATGAAGCAAAAAGCAGATCAAGGTTGATCGGAATGTCAATTTGCTAAAGGAGACCATGTATTTCTTCAACTGCAACATTATAAGAAAATGTCACTCAAGGCCGAACATTGTCAGAAACTAGTGGACAAATTTTATGGTACTTATACAGTTCTCAAGCACCTGGGACATGTGGCCTATCAATTAGCTTTTCCCAATCCTTCTAGACTCCATCTTATTTTTCATGTCTCATGCTTAAAGAAGGTGATTGGAAATAAGTGCCAAACTTAAACCATCATTCCCGAGTTGGATGAAGAAGGATCCATATGGTTTCATCCACAAGAATTTTTGTACCAACATGAGCGTATCTTCATTAGCACACCACCAAGGAAGTGTTAGTCAAGTGTAAATATACAACTCCAACAGATTCCACCTGGGAGCCAGCTACCATTCTGTAGCAATTTCCTCATCTCAAGCCTTGAGGACAAGGTTGATTTTAAGGGGGAGGGCATGTTAGGGACCTAACCTCCCTAACCCCTCAAGTGGGTAGAATAATATATTTCCATGTAATAAAGTTCAATATTAATAATTCCTCGCAATAAGGAGGAATACATCAAATGTAAGAAGACCTAATAGAAGCTTCTACTTCTAGAAGGATCTTCCTCTAGATTGTATTTTTGGATAGATAGATTTAGTATAAATAAGAGTAGAGGGTATGAGAAGTTTTTTCTTCATAATTACTGTAATAGATATCTTGTCTACTGGATGTTTCCCCCTCTAAGAGGCAAGTGAACATTGTTTCCTATCAATAAAGGTATAATTATGGTGTTGTGGTTCCATATAATTTTTTGTTCTGTTGTTATCTCTTTAGTATTTTCGTATTCTATTGCTAACTTGATGTTATTCCCTGCATTATTTCTCTTTTATTCTAATATAATAGACCCGTTACCTCACATAAGTGGAGGATATGTGTATATTATCAAGAGTTGAACAAGGCTACCAGAAAGGACCATTTTTCCCTACCTTTTATTGACCAAGTTTTGGATGTCTTATCCAGGAAGAAATACCTTTCCTTTCTGGATGGTTTTAGTGGATACAACCAGATTTAGATAAGTCCCGAGGATCATTACAAGACCACATTTACTTTCCCATGGGGTACATTTTCATACAAAGTCTTACCTTTTGGTCTGTGTAATGCACCAACCACTTTTCAAAGAGAAATTCTCAACATCTTTTCAGAACTCATCCATCATAAAGTTGAGATCTGTGTGGATGACTTTACCACTTATTGAAATTTATTTCATGAAGCCTTGGAAAATCTAGATAAGGTTCTCCAAATATGTAGAGAAATGAATCTATCCATTATAAATTAAAAATGTAATGTTATTATGAATGAAGGGATTGTTTTAGGACATCATTTGTCCTCTAGAGGGATTAAGATAGAAAAAGATAAGATCAAAATCATCACTTTACTTCCTACCCCTTTGAAACCAAAAGACATAAGAAGATTTCTTGGACATGCAGGATACTATAGAAGGTTCATTAATGATTTCAGTATGATAAAATCTCCTCTGTTTACCTTGCTATCCAAATATGTATATTACTATTGGACCCTGAACTACCAACAAGCTTTTGAGACAATAAAAGAACAAATATCAACTTCTTCTGTATTACAAGGTCCCAATTGGGCTCTTCCATTTCAAATTCACATTGATGCATCGAGAAAGGATGTAGGAGTAGTATTAGGAAAAAATTAAGACAATAAACCCTATGTAATCTATTTCATACGTAAAAATTTGGCTAGTGCAGAGATCAACTACATTGTTACAGAAAAAACACTTTTAGCAGTTTTCCACGCTCTCAATAAATTCAGACATTATGTTATAGGGTATAAGTTTTTGTATATACAGATAATGATAACTTTACATACTTGATGAATAGACTTGGAATTACTGGTAGGATGATTAGATTATTTCTTCTATTAAAACAGTTTGATCTAACATTTCTTCATAAGCCCAACAAGAAAAATGTAATTGCAGATTTTTTTATCTAGGTTGACTAGACCTAATGAATAAGGCATGATCATTGATCAGTTTCCAGATGATATATCACATTCGATATAAACACAAACCCCCTGGTTTTATGATATAGAAAATTATCTAACAACAAGAAAGTTGTAGATTTTAACCTTGTACAATATTTTATTGCAAATAGATTTTCAATAAAAGAATAGAAAATATATAATGGAAAATCCACACACATTGATATATTTCCCCTAGAAACCCAAACCGTGAAAACCAACATACTCTATAATCATTCATAGTGATACATTGTTTACAATACAATATACATATAGTTTCCAATGGCATCCAAAACCCTAACCCAATGACCTATATTAGTCAACAACCCTAATTACTTAACCGGAAATAGAAAATCATTGCCAAAAACCATGTGCTGAAAAAATTTCCCAACAATGGACACAAAAAATGAGGCAAAATGTGACACATTTCCTGAGGAAAAAAAAATTCTCAAGGGCGCTGCCCCCGAAGGGGGGGCCTAGTGACCCCCCCTCAAACCCCCCTGCATGCCCAACACAATGTATCAAACACTAGAGCTAGTCATGCAAAGAATATAATACACGCCCATTATTCTCCCACTTGTTTTTTTCTTTGCATACAGGGGGTTACATGGTTACAAAGTCAACAATACAGGGCAACAATGCTCATGGATCCTCTACACCAAAAGAAATTCTCAGTGCTCACATATTTTTTTAATGAATCTACAACATTCTTCAAAGTTTCCACCTTCATCAACGGCGCTTTCTTTTCTTCAACCATGTCTCTCACAAAGTGATATTGAATATCAATATGTTTTGTCTTTGAATGATAAGTTGGGTTCTTCACCAGAAAAATTGCACTTTGACTGTCACAATCTATCCTTATAGCTTGTTTTACCAACCTAATACCTGAACACAATCTTTGTAACCATATTGCTTTCTTACTTGCATGAGTGGCTGCCATGTATTCAACTTTTGTAGTTGAAAGTGCCAATACAGCCTGTCTTTTGCTCATCCAACTGATTTCTTCTCCAAACAAGTTAAACACATACCCTCTTGTAGATCTCCTACGATCCATATCTCCAACCCAATATGCATCCAAAAATACATCTATTTCCAACACTCTATCCAATATTGGTCTTCCTTGGTATCACAATCTATAGCTACCAGTGCCACGTAAATACCTAAAAACCCTTTTTATTGTTGTCCAATGCTCCTTCTCTAGTTTTGACATATACCTTCTCAAAAATCCCACTACTTGTGAAATGTTCGGTCTAGTAAGAACCATTGCATACATCAAACTTCCAACTACACTCGCATATGGAACATGAGACATGTCCTTCTCCTCTTCTTATGTCTTGGGACATTGATCCAGAGATAAATTTACACCAATAGAAATAGGGATCTTGATCGGTTTACATTCCTTCATATTAAACCTTTGCAATATTGTCTCGACATATTTTTTCTAATTTAACCAAATTTTCCTCTTTTTCTAATCTCTTTTAATTTCCATGCCCAAAATGAAATTTAAAGAATGAAGTTTTCACATCCTGGATAATCTCCTTGTTGTTTCCTATGAGAAACATGTCATCCACATACAATACCAAATAAATCAAATGATCATCAATTAATTTAAAATACACATAGTGATCCTCTTTTCTTCTTGTGAGGCCAAGTCCCATCATATAAGTATCAATTTTTTTATACCACATCCTTGGTGATTGTTTTAAACCATACATGGACTTTTTCAGCTTCCATATCAGCTCCTTCTTTCCCTTCACAATAAAGCCTTCTAGATACTTCATATAGATTTATTCTTCCAAATCCCCATGTAGGAATTTTGTCTTCACATCCATCTATTCTACTTCAAAATAAAATGCAGCAACAACAGATAACATAAATATTATATAATTTAACTTGGAAACAAGAGAAAAAATCTCACCAAAATCAATTCCCTCAGCCTAGGAATAACCCTTTGTTACTAACCGAGCTTTGTATTTCTCCACTTTTCCTTCTGTATTCAGCTTCTTTTTAAATACCCATTTGTTGCCAATGGGATTTATTCCAATAGGAAACTCCACTAGATACCAAGCCTCATAATTATCCAAGGCTGTCATTTCTTCATCCATGGCCTTTTTCCATAGTTTTCCATCCTCTGAATCCACCACCTCCCTGAGAGTTCTAGGATCATCATCAGTAATATACAAAGATTTTTTTTAATGAAAATCAGATGGAGTGTACCTTTATGGTAGCCTTGTTTCTCAAACTGATCTCATCAATACTGGAGTATACATATCTTCTTCTTCTGATTTTTTTTCTTTTGTAGAGTCTGATTCATCATCCTCTAAATCAAACTCTATTTTCTCCGGTTCTTCCTTACTTGGTAGGACTTCCTATTTAACAACATACTTCATTTATCTAAATACCACATCTCGGCTATAAACAACCTTCTTATTTTATGGGTTCCAAATATTATAAACTTTGAGACCATCTTTATACCCAATACAAATACACTTTTCATCCTTCTTATCTAGCTTACTCTTGTTTTCCTTTGGAACATGAACATAGGCCTCACAACCAAATACTTTGAGATGTGTGAGAGAAGGTTTCTTACTGGTCCATACCTCTTGTGGAGTCTTTTCATCCAATACTAATGAGGGTGATCTGTTGACCAGGTAACATGTAGTACCTATTGCCTCTACCCAGAAATCGTGCCCTAACCCGACACAACTAAGCATGCACCTTTATTTTTCCATCATCGTCTTGTTCACTGTTTCCATGAATCCACTCTATTGAGGTGTATATGGAGTAGTATTATGCCTTTCTATACCACACTTCTTAAAAAATTCTTCAAATTCATTCCCGCAGAACTCTCCGCCATTATCTGTCCTCAACACCTTAATTATTTGCTCTATTTGATTATGAAAAAGAGCCTTAAACTCTTTAAACCTGTCAAAGACTTCATATTTCTTCATGAGGAAATACATCCAAGTATTCCTCAAGAAGTCATATATAAATGAGACATAGTACAAAGATTTTCTCAATGATGGAACTGACACGGGCCCAAACAAATCATTGTGAACTAGCTATAAAGTTCCTTCTACCCTCATTGCACTAGAGGGGAATCTTACCTGATTATGCTTCCCATATACACAATGTTCACAAAAAGCAAAATCTAGAGATAATTTATACATACCTTCAACCATACCTTTACCATGTAGTAGTCAAAGACCCTTCTCTCCAATATGCCCTAGTCTTTGATGCCACATCATAACCTTTTTTCCAGAGACTGTAGGAGTTCTTTCTTCTTCAACTCCAATATCAGGAACAATGGAACTATTACACCCATCACTAATAGTCCTTCCTTTAATATTATACAGAGTTCCAAACTGAACTCCCTTAAGCAAAACCATTGCTCCTCGAACCATCCTACATGTTTCCTTTTCAAATATTGATTTTACCCTTGTATCTTCCATTTTTCTTACATAATTAAATTTTTTGGCCAAACCTGGGATGTGCAGAACACCAGGTAGTTTTCTATTCCTTCCATCTATGAGCCTCAACTTGAATTTTCCTCGTCCTGTGATTTTGGTTGTCGAGTCATCACCTAGGAAAAAATTACCTTCATGATACCTTTCATATTCATAGAACCACTCCCTATGGGGAGTCATATGAAAGGATGCATCTGAGTCAACCAACCATGTCTCATGATATGCACATGTGCTTGAAGAATCAAGTACACATCCCCTTCTTCTTCCTTGGAGGTATTTTCTTCTGTAGAAGGAGCTTCTTCAGATCCCTTCTTTTTCTCAATTTTGGATCTACATTGCTTCTTGTAGTGACCTTCTTTTCCACATCTCCAACATGCCTTTACAAACTTTCTGGGAGATTTAGATCTCCCACTTGAGGTCTTATATCTATTTATTTCTTGGGAGTGGCCTCTTGCAAATAATTCATATGTGTTATGTCCTTCCATGTTCTTCCATCTCATATCCTCTGGAAACAAGGATGATACCACTTCATCAAAATTTAAGGAAGTTGTATTACTACCTATGGCCACAACCAAACTATCCCACGAGACTAGTAAAGAGCACAGTAAAATGATACACTTATCTTGATCTGAAATTTCAATCTCAACATATACTAGCTGACTTACCACAATATTGAAGGCGTTCAAATGATCTTCCACCAAGTCTCCATCTCTCATGCTTAGGTTATACAACTTCTTTCTCATGAAAGGTTTATTTACTAGGGACTTAGATTTATACAATTTCCCCAACTTATCCCATAATTCTTTGGTTGTAGCTTCCTCTGAGACATTCAGTAATACTGAATCTGAGAGACATAGTCAAATTGTTCTCTTCGCCTTCTGATACAATGTTTTCCAGTCATCTATTGAAGTTCCTATAGTTGTAGTACCTAGATCCACCACAATTCACTAATCTCTGTCCACCAATAGATATTCCATCTTGAGCTTCCACAACTAAAAACTTTTCCCATTAAACTTATCGATCTCCATTTTCAAAGTGCTCACCATTTCGTTTCTCCTGAAAATTCAATACCACATATATCCCACTGTAACAAGGCTTATCACAATCCTGAGCCAAACCATTGACCACAAAGGCATCCCCCTGAAGACAACAAAGCTCTGATAAAAAATCTAGATTTTAAACTTGTACAATATTTTATGGCAAATAGATTTTCAATAAAAGAACAAAAAAGATACAATGTAAAATACACACATTTCACAAATATTTTTCCCCTGGAGATCCAAACCGAGAAAACCAACATACTCTATATTCATGCATAGTGATACATTGTTTACAATACAATATACATATAGGAGCCAGTGACATCCAAAACCCTAACCCAATGACCTAGATTAGTCAAAAATCCTAATTCCTTAACTGGAAATAGAAAACCATTGGAAAAAACCTTGTGCCGAAAAAACCACCCAACAATGGACATGAAAATAGAGGCGATAAAAAAAATGAGGCAAACATGCGACATGTTTCCTGAGGTAAAAAAAATGTTCTCGGGGGAGTTGCCCCTGAATCCCCAGACAGGGGGGCAATTAGTCATGCAAATAATATAACACATACCCAACAAAAGTTCCCTCAACATTTATCATACAAGGAGATATGCAATATTGTTCGGAAAAGATCATCCTACACTTGGGTTGCAAGCTATTTGTTCAAACTTTGCCGAGACAATATTTTGAGGAGATGCATAAGAGAAGATGAGGTGCATGATCCTACATGCTTGTCATTATGAACCATGTGGAGTTAATTATGTATCCAAGAGGACAACTTATAATATCTTAGAAGTTAAAAATCTGAAAAGAGGTACTGGAAAGTATAAAGGTAAGCTTCCTCTGAAATGCTTTGGTTGTGGTAGAATAGGACATTTTTCATCTAAGTGTCCTTACAATAAGCATATTGATAATGAAAAAGACAGTGATAGAAAACCTAAGGAATTCAAGAATAGACATAAGAAGTTTTTTCAAAGCAAAACTTACAAAAAGAAAAGCTTGTGTATAAAAGATGACAGTGATATTTCAGAATCTGGTGAGAGTGATGATCAGTCTGGTGAAGAAGAATAAGGTGAAGTTGATTTAGAAGCTGAACTGGTAAGTGATTTAAGTGAATTAAGAAAAGTGAGAAGGGAATGCAAACATTTTAAAAGAGAAATTGAGAATCTAGAATTTGAATTACAGAAATCAAATGGTTTGATTGATAGCACTGAAATCATGGTAGTTGACTTAAAAATTAAAAGAGAAGAGGCTAGAGTGACTGAAGAAGCTCTAACTAAAATGCTTGCAGAAAAGGATAAGGAAAATGAAGGTTTAAAAATTGAAGTAGTCTCATTAAGAAAGAAAGTACAAGAAAAT
>JZKD02S2265830.1:301193-332691 GCA_000966675.3 Picea glauca
TATATATATATATATATAACTCATATAACACAACCCCCCTTGGTGAAAACCTTATAAAATTGGATTTAATTTAAATACCTGGTGGTAGTGATGGATTTGTCTGAGTGGTGGGACAAATCCATTCCCCTCCCCATTGTTAATTTCTAATGGAATGACAGGAAGAGGTGGTCACGAGGAGGTGCGCAGGAGGCATGTGTACTCACCACTAGGGATCGAGCAACAATTATGAATTTTTGGCATAGGTGGGAGTTTTTTTATAGAAGAGGAATGTAATGTCCTCGACCCTCAACCTCTGTTGGGTAACACTACCCAATCAAATTTATCTTTTCTTTTATATCTCTGATACCAAATATATTTATAAACATATATGTCTAATGCAATTTAAACAGTTATATCATTTTGTTCATACACTTATTCATGTGTAAACAACATTAAAACATGCATGCAATATATATACAAAATTTTCTAATAACATTATAACTTGATTTCAAGATACACATCATACAGAGAACGAAGATTTGGTACTTATCTTTTAATATATGACAACCGACTATGTGTAGACCTCCCACGGACCTCCCAGCCTTAGACCATGTTGTTCATCATGCTCAGCAGTGGGTCACCCCCGAGTTGGGACTAAACTCCGCCGGGAAAGGGATTTCTAGGATTGGCAAGGACAACAAGAAAGTCGCACAGATCAACAGGAAGGATTTTCTCCCACAATCCACTTACGCCCACAACCCACAAAACCTCATTCCCTACGTGCCTTTCCAACCCCAGGAGTGTACACCTTCACTATCACAAGTCAATCGGTTTTCCACCTCCCTTCCAGGGCTTTAGAAATAGGCTAGACCGGAAGTCTCAGAGTATTGTAGATGCTATGGGACTCCCTCCAGGAGAACTCACTTCCTCAGTACACTCTCTCACATGGAGAGATTTGCTCACAGGAATGACAACCTACCTCTTTTATCCAACTCCTAAGTCTAGCGAGTAACCACCGCAAAAAAAATTGGGTATGGGCTCTGGTAATGAAAGAAATCCATGCTAGTCCAGAGAAAATGTGGGTAGCAATAGAAAGACAAAGGCGTGATATGGCTCAGACACTACACAGTCGTGTTGTGCTTCACAGGAAAAATGGTTAGCTTCATAACACTGGTGAGTGGGTTTCAGAAGTTGCAAAGATAGACAATGGATACAATGGTTGGTTGTGTCGAGGATCTCTCTGTCTCAATGCATGAATCAGTGGGGAGTACGGTAGATTTCCAGAGTGGCGACAATCATGAGCATTGTGAGGGAACCCCCAACGTGTTGACTTTCCCACCTAAAAATTGCATGCGCCCAGGTTGACACATGTCTTCCTGAAGCTGCATGAGATCCACTTAATACTCATTCCCTTCCACCAAAAACTTAGGACAACATAGGTTATGTCAAACCTTAGCCTCTAGGAAATAATAATATAATATTATCCCTTTAGGGGTAATCCCTCTATCTTAGCCCCTATTCCTAGACACTTAGCCCCTTCCCTTTCCCTACCTAGTGGAGCTTAGTCCCCCATAAACTCTTTCTTCGTGGTTAGTCTACACACAGTGATGTAATTTTATTAATAATGTGAGTATTTACATATACAAAATCAGGCTCATTGGCCTTAGCATCTGGCTCTCCGGCCTAATAAACACATAAGTCCTCTAGATTATAAGCACTTGGCTCACCAACCTATAAAAATAATTACAATTCAGTAGGGGCTTGGCCTTGGGGTGTTACAAGGAAGGAGTTGCCACTGCTAGTGGAAAATGGGTAGTCATATGGGTGCAAAAGCGATGGTAGAGTGGGGTCATGCCCCCCATTTTTTTATTTTTTTTTGTATTTTGGGTTTTAAACTATAGAAATAATGGGGGGTTGCATGTTCGAGCGCCTCCAATTTTCCCTTTTTTTCTTTGATTTCTAAATGGATAAGGGGGGAAAGGGGGATATTAGAGGTTCAAACCTCCTCCACCTAAATTTTTCACCTACATTAATTCAATTACATAGCCCCCACTAAAACAAAATAGGGCCTAGGTGTTACACACCAAAATGTCACACTTGAGTGTTGCAAGTGTCGCAAAGTGACATATGCACCTTGTTAAGTGTCACATGCACTGTCACAACTGCCATATGCACCTTACCTAGTGTCACATTCAATTTTCCAAGTTTCATAACCCCTTGACACCATGAAAATAGTTGTCGCAATCCCTAATTCATGCTAGAAGAAGAATCCCTCTCATTTGGCAGTTGAAACATGCCTTTTCCTTGGAACATTTTACCAATTTTGGGAATTTATGAAGGATGGTGCCCCCCTGGACATGTTGTGGCAGTTACACTTCATGGACTGGTGCCCCCTTTCCATGTTATAGGAGTGCCACTTTATAGGATGGCATCTTGTGTTCAACTCTGGGGAACCGCTAGTCTTGTTAGAGGAAATCATGGGATCCTCCACCTGTTTCTAAGGACCAGATCTCTTGGGATGAGGTTGGTTGTGTTTGACCCCTATGGTATGGCTTCATCTTAGGATAATATCTCAAACTTAAGGAGCCATATCCTCAACTATATCCTTCATTTTCTCATTGTGGTTATTCCTCTCAAGCCTATATATTGAAGGTAATTCCAAGGTGAAGGGAGGAACAATTCAGGTATCAAACCTTTGATTCTAGAGAAAGAATCAACATTTTGATGTCAATATTCATGCAAGGGATGGACAAGTATAGCTTGGAGAAGTGGCTACATATTCAATCATGCTTTTTAAGTTCCTTCTTTCTCTTTCCAATTAATTTGAACTTGGCCTATTCCCTTCAAGTTCATGTGTTCACATTTTCTTGTCTATTGTCATTTCAATCTTCATAGATATATCTACTTTATCTACTCATATAGAGTCGGAGGAAGATTTCATTTTCTAGTATTTGTAGTACTTCAATTGTGTTGAGGAGCTTATATGTGAGGCTGGTGTCTCATTTGAACACACTCACTCACTCGTCTAGTGCACATATCTTGAAGGAAGTTACAGTTGAAGGAAGAAGTCTAACAAAGGAGAAGAGAGTCGCACGCTTGGTCTTGGTCTTTCTTTGGTGTTTTGGTCTTAGTATTGGAATTATATTGGAAATCTATTATTGAGGAAGTTTTGTTGGCTTTTCTCCCCTATGAGGGTTTCCCGAGACAAAATGTTGCATACCTTGTGATTGTGGTTCTTTCAACGATCCTCTTTATACTGTTGTTTTAGAAATGCATTGAATTCTCATGAAATTTGTAAATAACCTAATAAAAACAGTAAAACTCAACATGGTATCAGAGCTTGACTGAATAGAGAATTTTTCACCGAGTATCTTGACGTTTCTGTTGCCATACAAAAAAAATAGGGATTTTTACTCAAGAGGATTTTTTTTATAAAAAAACATCTTGGGAAGTGCGGCATGTCCTAGTGCATATTTTGGAAGCTTGAGTGAACTTTTTTAGTGGTTGGATTCTACGGAAAGTCAAACCCTAGTTTGAAATGGTACCATAAAACTAGGAAACCAAAACCACTACCAGAAGTATTAGTCCATAATTCACGAGTCAATTTTCAAGGGGTAAAACTTGGATTTTACAAGAACAGTCATCTCCAGCAAACGCGCCTCATCCCATCACATCTCTTGGTAAGCTCGGTTTCATTTTTTTAGCACTTTCATTTTGTGGTCATTTTCTTAGCTCCAGGTCAAGATGTCTGCAAGCAAAAATATTGTTGACAAGTTATAAGGTGTGGAAAATTTCCATGCCTAGAAGTACAAAATTGGACTCATTCTTGAAGAGAGTGACCTTGCAAAATTCATAAAATAAAATGTACCAGAGCCCGAAGAAAATGCATCCAAAGAGAAGTACAAGAAGGATATGATTAAGGCTAAAAGAAAAACTTCATATTCCATTAAAGACCACTTGATCCCTCAAGTGTCTTCTAAGAATACTCCAAAATATATGTTTGATTCCCTAACCAGAATGTATGAAGGAAGGAACATCAACCGGAAGATGAACTTGAGAACCCAATTCAAGAACACAAAGATGAAAAAAGGAGAAACAATTCAAGACTATTTCTCTAGGGTTTCTCAATTCAAGGAAAAATTAGAGGTAATTGGAGACAACTTATATGAATATGAACTTGTGATGACAAATCTTAATGGTATCACAAGACCTTGGGATGCATTCATCCAAACTATTTGTGCAAGGAAAGAGAAACTCCAATTTGACAATTTATGGGAATAATGTGTTCAAGAAGAAGCAAGAGTGGCCAATCAAGAAGTCATCCTATTAAGAGATGAATATCAATCCCTAGCTACTCATGCTAAGGGTGGAAAGGGAAAGTCTCATTTTCAAAAGGATACTCACTTTCATAAAGAGTCTCACTCTCCAAAGAGATTCCAAAAATATCATAAGGGTCAAAGAAATGGAAAAT
Source organism: Picea glauca (assembly GCA_000966675.3). Taxonomy (NCBI): domain Eukaryota; kingdom Viridiplantae; phylum Streptophyta; class Pinopsida; order Pinales; family Pinaceae; genus Picea; species Picea glauca. The sequence goes on from JZKD02S2265830.1 coordinate 305,644, forward strand.
ACTTCTCCTCCTACTAATGTTATCATTGTGATAAGAATATGGGAAACATTGTTAAGAATTTTCATTCCAGAAGGGAAGAATACAAGAGGAGAAATAAAAAAATAAATCATGCCCATGTAGTTGAAGATGATGATCTACCCAAGAAGTTAGCTAAAAAAGATATTGAAGAATATGTTTTTTTTTCACTCTCTAAAGATATGTGACACCTGGAGAGAATACTTGGCTCATAGATAGTGGTGCCTCTAAGCACACGACAAGTCAAAAGAACACTCTCTCTAGAATTATAGAAAACAACTCCCCCAAAAAAGTTTCACTTGGAGATGATTATCAGTACCCTATCAAAGGAATGGGAGAAGCCACCTACAAACTTGATTCAGGAACTCCGATGAGAATGAAGGATGTACTCTATGTACCAAGTTTGAAAAAGAAATTACTTTCTATCTCAGCTCTAGATAAGAAAGGTTTCAAGGTTGCATTCATAGATGGTGAAGTTTTTATGTGGTCTAAAGGAAAAACTATAGAAGATGCAATAGTTATTGGAACATAATAAGGTGGTTTGTACAAGTTAAAAAGGTCTCTCAGATGTAGCCTTAACTCACTCTACTGAAAGTCCTTGTGAACTTTGGTATAGAAGTCTGGCTCACATCAAGTACAAATCCTTACCATGTGTAATCAAGGTAGTTACATGTTTACCAGAGTTAAAGGTTGATCATGAATTTGTATGCAAGTGATGTGCATAGGGAAAGAACTTAAATAATCCTTTTCCAAAGAGTGATAGTAAAGAAGAAGTAATCTTGGAACTTGTCCACTTAGATGTATGTGTTCCAATGCCATCGAACTCTCTCATAGGGTATGTATACTATGTATAATGTATTTATGATTACTCTCGTAAAACTTGGGTTTATTTCTTGAAGTCAAAAGATGAAGTACTTGGAAAATTCAAGGAATTCAAAGCCTTGGTAGAAAACCACTCTGAAAGGAAAATCAAGAAACCCAGGTTAGACAATGGAGGAGAGTGTTGGATTACTGAGAGGGCGGGTGAATCAGTGATAGATAAATATAATCCTTTTTAACCATAAAATGCAAGTGTTATATCAATGTAGCATTATCATCCAATACTTGCAGAGTAAATAAACAATGAACAAATGAGAAATCATACACATACACAGTACACCAGTGTTTTTATGTGGAAACCCAAAGTGGGAGAAAACCACAGAATGTTTTTTCTTATATATCTTTAAGAATTACATTCATTGGAAGCACCAACTTCCTTTTTTTTCTAGTTGCAACTAGAATGAAGCTCCAACCCCTAGTTTCTCAGGCTACAACCAGAGAGAAGCTCCAAATCCCCTAATTTCTCAGGCTACAACATGAGGGAAGCTCCAACTCCCCAATTCTCCAGCTACAACTAGAAGGAGGCTACAACCCCCTATGTTCTCCGGCTACAACTGGAAGGTGGCTACAACCACCTATCCTTTCCCCGTCCAACCGCCCTGAAATATAACTAGAATGATGGACCCACTGTCACACTATCACTGTGAGATATACTATTGTAAACATGTACCAATCAACCTGCACCAAACAACCTGTAACAACCTATACCAAACAACCTGTAATCAACCTGTACCAAACAACCTATAATCAACTTGTACCATAAACAAGTGCAATAACCATGCACCAACCTGTAACTCAACTTGTACCATCAACAAGTGACTCAACCATGCACAAAATATGTACCAATAATGCATCAAATACACATAAAATATGACTCATCAAGATGTACCAACATCATCAACTATACACCTCATGTATGTGCCAACTCATCAACTACCTGTCTCAACCATCTACCCAACATGTACCTCAACCAAAATCCCTCATCAATTTCATCATCCAAATCTGATTTTTAACTCTATAATAGACCTGGTGTATATGATCACATACCTCCAAACTTTCCTTAACTTTAACAACAAGAGACTAGCATTTTCATCAAACTTTAGTTTAGGCTCACATGACTAATTTTGGGTTAGTCAACAACCCTAACTTGAAATAATCATAACTAAGTACCTGTAATGAATAAAGATATGAAAATAGTACACAATGTTCTTCAGTGTATTTTGTGCAATTCCTCTAGGTTTCACTACTTGGAACCTCTCATAAAAGGAGTTATAGAAAAAATGGCATACCTTGTTGAATTCAAGCTTATTCTAGAGATCAAACTTGTAGAGAATTCTCCGCATGAAATATTTGTTGTATAGATATGAAAATGGTACAAAACATACTAAATACTATACTCTAACCAATACATATTGTCTTACTTAATTTGGATATGTTATGAATAAGTTATGACGTTTTTAGCCAAAACACTTGTTTTAGACTAGTTTCAGGACTAGCCACAAACCTTATTTTCCATAGAGTGTAACTCCAAAAATACAAGGACCCAAAAGCTAAAATTGTCATCACAGCTACTTGGATATGTTTCCTCAATGGCCTCCATATTCCACAGTTTGAATCATTCTAGAAAAACATTTATTGAGAAAATGGTGAGATGAACTATAAATAACATACCTTAGAAAGCATCATCAAAAGAATTTATCCTCCCTTGAATTGCGGCCTTATTTACTTCACCTTCCCTCTAAAATTCACTTTAGATATCCTTTGGTTGCCTCGGTAACTTGTAGATATTCAATATTCTCAAGTGTGATTAAATGAGAGACACTTGCCTCTTATTTATACTTTTATGTATCTTCCTCAAGGGGTTACCTTCTAACCATCTTAAACCACATTCCTTATTTTAGGGCTAACCCACTTCTAACCACTTGTCCACTTAGTAATTTCTCCATTAAATTTATTATTTAAATACTTTATTTTGTATCCACTTTGACTTATAGTACACTCATCACTTCACTTTATTATTTAAATAATTTCTTCTTTGCAGCCACTTTGACTACTTTGACATTTTGGGGCTTCTAGATGACTCGTGAGGGTTCTCCAACATCACATGGCCATAACTCTCTAGCCGTGAAGATTTATGTGACGTTCCACATACCACTGGAAATGGCGGGACATGTACTATCGATATAAAATAGTCTTACCTTCAAATATATTAAAAATTATACCATTATACATCAAACAAACTTGGGTCCATTACCCAAACCTTTGTGCTACTGGAATTCACTACCGGACTTTCTTCAAGGGTTGACATCAATGAAAACCAACCCAAATAATAAAAAATATCCCCTTTTGGCATTGATGGTAACACTCTGATGAAATATTGAAGTCATATCATTCATTCTCCCCCTGTGACTATCGCTCCCCCTAGAACCATGCCCCTGTGCTCTTTCTCCAAGCATTTACCTTTGCATCTGATAAATCTTCCTCCCTTTTTCATCAATGGAAAAGGTGTCTTTCCATCTGAGGTTGCTCCCCTTGACTGAAATCTTCCTGAAACTAATCTCCCAACCTGAATTGTCCTATTTATGGTGCTTCCTTGTGTAAATATAAGACATATAAGATAATCATTCAAAAGCATTCATTTTGGAGTAGAAATTACTCTGAGTCTCTCGCGAAGATACTCAAAGGCTTCCCTTGGAAGCGGTTTTGTAAATATGTATGTCACTTGTTCTTTTGTGCCCACATATTCAACTCTGATGTTCTTCTCTGCAACCTGTTCCCATAGAAAGTGATACTTTATTGTAATTTTCTTCGTATTGGAGTGCATCATCGAGTTCTTTGAGATATTCATGGTGCTTGTATTATCAAAATATATTGGAATGGGCTCATCATACTCAACCTGTATATCTGTCAAAGTTTGTTTCATCCATAGAACCTGTGTACAACATGTTGTCGCTGCAATATACTCTCTTTCAGTTGTAGATAAGGATATGGATGATCTTTTCTTGCTTAGCCAAGATACTAAACACTCACCCAAGAAGAATGTTTCTCCATTGGTGCTTTGTCAACCATCAATGCAACTTGCCCAATTTTCATTTGTGTAGCCAATAAGTCATAGACCATTTTCTTTTGGATACCATAATCCAAACTCTTATGTTTGAGATATATAAAAATCCTCTTCACTGCTAAGACATGTAATCCCTTAGGTGTTGCTTGAAATCGTGTCACATGTCCAACTTCCCGCATTACTTCTGGTATGGATGTTGTCACATATTATAGTAGGATACCAATCATTGACCTGTATTGCCTCTGTTCTGTAGAATTTGAATCATCATTTTTGCTCAACTTACAACTGGTTTGCATAGGATTGGTAATTAGTTTGCAATCTTCCTTTTCGAACTTCTTTAGCATTTCTTTGATATACTTAGTTTTGAGAAATAATAACATTTCAAATTCATTCTACATGTCCTTTTCAAATTTATGGCTTAACCTGTCATCAGTACTTCCAAAAATAATATCATCAACATAAACTTCACTTAATAAAATACTATCTTGAGTTACCTTGATGTAGAGGTTTTTTTCTGCACTTCCTTTTCTGAACCCTGCCTGTTGTAGATATTTATCCAATCTAGAGTACCATGCTCTAGGAGCCTGTTTTAGACCATACAAGGATTTCTTCAATTTACACACATAATCTATGTTCTCTGACAACTAAAATCCTTCGAGTTGTTCAATGTAGACTTCTTCTTCAAGTTCCTCGTTCAGAAAAGATGATTTCACGTCCATATGATACACTTTAATATTCTTGGAGCATGCATAAGATAAAAGCAATCGGATTTCTTACATTATGGAAACTGGGGTAAATTTCTCTTCTTCATCTTCCCCTTCTACTTCTTCTTCTTCGTAAAGTTGTTCCACTGATCCATTTTCTTCTTCCTTTGATTCTCGTCCACCTATTTCATCAATTGTTACATTGATGTTTTCCACAAATTTGTTCAATATCATATTTCCTTATACTTGAGTAACCAAAAAGTACTCCTTTGTCCAAACAAGAGTCAAACTTTCCCATTCTGTCATCTTCTCTTTTGATGTAGCATTTTCTTCCAAATACTCTGAAGTGCTTCACATTTTTTGTTGGTCTTCCTTTCCATAGATCATTGGGAGTTTTGTAATTGTTTTTTCTAAGCATTACTCTGTTTTGAATGTGAAATGTTGCATGCACTGCATGTGTCCAAAATAATATATGTCAATTTGGAATCCATTAGCATTGTTCGAGCCATTTCCTGTGTAATTATCATCCATTATGATAATGTTCCTTTGTCTCTGAACCACTCTCTGAACCAATCTATGAATCCATGCTCTCATCCACTATCATATGTCTATCCATACCTGCTAAGTGTTCTTGCGAATCCATCTCTTTCCATATTGTCCAAGACTCTAGTGCACAATTGTCCATAATCCTGACCCATTTATCACTATACTATCATGAAGTCTTCACTACTACAACTGATTAATTTGTCCAATTGTACTTCTGCTAACTAACTGCTCTGGATCAGTCTACTCAAAATCTGCAAGTTTCTCCAACGATGGTTCTTTGGTCTGTCACAACTATCACATAGATTCATCCTGTATAATATTCATATTACCTAGGAGTCTCTAAGCCAAATGGCTCAGAACAATTCCTTCTCTGATGTGTATTCATCAACATCTTCATTGGTAGATTCATCATCATCTTCAATGGTAGATTATTCATCTCTCTGACCTCTGACTTCTTTCTTTCTGTCTATGGATTCATCTTTCACTACAATGCCTGAAAGTACAATATCTTGAACATGTTCCTTATTTACATGTACTTTTCTTTTAGTTATTTTCCAAACCTTTATGTATCTGACATCTTTCTTTTTCTCTGTAGAATTTTCTTCATCTCTTTTTATTGCCAATCTTGTGATCTCTGGGACCTGGTATTTGTTCACTTGTTCTTCATTTTTTCTTATACATACATTCTTATATCTTATATCAGTGTTATATTTCATGGAAGTATCGATCGTACTTCTACAATAACTAGCTATGTGTCCATAGTTATGACATTTATTGCTTGAACATTTCTTTTATAATCCCTGCAATATGCAACCTTATGTCTAAAATTAGTACAATAAAAATAATGACCATAAAAAAAATTTGCATACCTAGGAGTGAATGATCTTCTTTGTGGTGTAGTCCTTCTGAATTTCTACCTTGAATGATCATGATCATGATTGAAGCTTATTTGTGGCTTGAACATGGATGGTCTTCTTGAATGTGTATCTTCAATAGTTTTCTTAGATTTTGGTTGACCATGATTCTTTCCTTTGAGTACTTCTGCATAACTCTTTATATTTTCTTCATTGTTCTTTTCTAGCAACCTAGAGTGCTTCTATTCATTCTCTATAACTGATGTGGATGTTTTTGTCTCTTCAATGTTCTTGTTGAGTTGACGATTTTACTTCTCAATGTGACAACTTCTTCTTCAAGCTTCTCAACCTATTCTTCTTTATTCATTATCTGAGACTTCATGACTTCTTCTGTTCTTCTCGCTTCTTAAAGCTAGATTTTTAATGTGATTATTTCTTCTTAAAGTCCTTTCTCTTCTTGACCAAACTCTGCCTCAAGATGGTTTATATCGTGATTTTTTTCCTTAAGATGATATGTCAATATCTTATCCCTCCTTTATGCTTATTCCTTATGTGTTGCTATGTTGGCTTCCAAATGTTTCTTTTGATATTCAATCTTTTCTTCGATCTTTTTGGCTTCTTCTAGCCATGTTCTTAAGTTATCGATGAGTTGTTGGGCTTCTTAAAAAATGTTAACACTTTCCTTTTGTTTTTTCAATTCTTTCTTGAGTGACTTGTTTTCTTATCTTTATTTTCTTAGTTCATCTAAAGCACTAATCAATTCTGCTTCATAATTGTCTTCCTTTTCAATCAGTTTTCCTATCTCATGGCATTCTATATCAAGATGTCTTTGTCTTTCACAATTACAGAAAAACAACATACCTTTGTTTAATATATACTCTTCATCTTCTAAATATGTTTGACATGGTGAACACGTTTCTTCTTTATCTGTACCTTCATCTTCTTTTGCATTTTCTGAATCTGTGATGGGTGAAGAATATATATCATGTAACTTATCCCAAAGTTCTTTGGTCGATGAGAATTTACCAACATTTTCTCCTACCGGATTAGGTAATCCTTCCTAGATGAAATCCATTGCTATTTTGTTATTCTTCTTCGATTCCTTCTTGGATGCAGTCTTTTCCCTTTTTGAACTATCATATCTTGTAATGAATGATAACCAAATATAATACCCTTGTTCTTGTAAAAATAATTTTGTCCTTCCACTCCACATCTCATACTTTAAATCATTCTAACCATTGAAGAGTGGTACTCCATTTTTAAAATAATCCATGATCTCCTTCCAGTGGTTAAACTATTTCCTAAAGGAACTGGCTCTGATACCAATTGTTGGATTATTGAGAGGGGGGGTGAATCAATAATAGAGCAATATAATAATTTTTAACCATAAAATGCAAGTGTTATATCAATGTATCATCATCATCCAATAGTTGAAGATTAAATAAACAATAAACAAATGAGAAATCATACACATACACAGTAAACCAATGTTTTTACATGGAAACCCAAAGCGGGAGAAAACCACAGAATGTTTTTTCTTATATGTATTTAAGAATTACATCCATTGGAAGCACCAACTTCCTTTGTTTTCTAGTTGCAATTGGAAGGAGGCTCCATCCCCCTAGTTTCTTAGGATACAACATGAGGGAAGCTCCAACTCCCCTAGTTTCTCAGGCTACAACCTGAGGGAAGCTCTCACTCCCTAATTCTCTGGCTACAACTAGAAGGAGGCTACAACCCCCTATGTTCTCCGTCTACAACCAAAAGATGGATACAAACACCTATCCTTGCCCCGTCCAACCGCCATGAAATATAAGTAGAATGATGGAACCAATGTCACACTATCACTGTGAGATATATTGTTGTAAACCTGTACCAATCAACCTGTACCAAAAAACCCGTAACAACCAACCTGTAATCAACTTGTACCAAACAACCTGTAATCAATATGTACCATAAACAAGTGCATCAACCATGCACCAACCTATACCTCAACTTGTACCATCAACGAGTGCATCAACCATGCACCAAATATGTACCAATCATGCATAAAATACACATAAACTATGACTCATCAAGATGTACCAACATCATCAACTATACACCTCATGTATGTGCCAACTCATCAACTACTTGTCTCAACCATGTACCCAACATGTACCTCAACCAAAATTACTCATCAATTTCATCATCCTAATCTAATTTGTAAATCTGTAATAGACTTGGTGTATGTGATCACATACTTGCAAACCTTCCTTAACTTTAACAACAAGAGACTAGCATTTTCATCAAACTTTACTTTAGGCTCACATGACTAATTTTGGATTAGTCAACAACCCTAACTTGAAATAATTAAAACTATGTACCTATAATGAATAAAGATCTGAAAAATAATACACAATTTTCTTCAGTGTCTTTTATGCAATTCCTCCAGGTTTCACTACTTGGAACCTCTCAGAAAAAGAGTTATAGAAAAAATGGCATACCTTGTTGAATTATGGCTTATTCTATAGATCGAACTTGTATAGGATGTCACGCGCGAAATATTTGTTCTATAGATCTGAAAATGGTACAAAACATACTACAAGATGTACTCTAACCAATACATTTGTTCTTAATTAATTTGGATCTGTTATGAATAAGTTATGACGTTTTACCCGAAACACATGTTTTAGACTAGTTTCAAGACTGGCAACAAACCCTATTTTCCATGGAGTGTAACTCCAAAAATACAATGACCCACAAGCTAAAATTTTATCACAGATACTTGGATATTTTCCTCAACGGACTCCATATTTCGTGGTTCGAATCTTTCTAGAAAACAAATTATTGCAAAAATGGTGAGATGACCTATAAATAACATACCTTAGAAAGCATCATCAAAAGAATTTATCCTCCCTTGAATTTCGGCCTTCTTTATTTCACCTTCCCTCTGAAATTCACCTTAGATATGCTTTGGTTACCTCAGTCACTTGTAGATATTCAATATTCTCAAGTGTTATTAAATGAGATATCATTGCCTCTTATTTATACTTTTATGTAGCTTCCTCAAGGGGTTACCTTCTAACCATTTTAAACCACTTTCGTTATTTTAGAGCTAACCCACTTCTAACCACTTGTCCACTTAGTAATTTCTCCATTAAATTTATTATTTAAATACCTTATTTTGTATCCACTTTAACTTATAGTACACTCATCACTTCACTTTATTATTTAAATAATTTCTTCTTTGCAACCACTTTGACTACTTTGACCTTTTGGGGCTTCTAGATGACTCATGAGGGTTCTCCAACTTCACATGGCCATAACTCTCTAACCGTGAGGAGTCATGTGACGTTCCACATACCAATGGAAATGGAATGACATGTACTATCCATCTAGAATAGTCTCACCTTCAAATATATTAAAACTCATACCATTATACATCAAACAAACTTGGGTCCATTACCCAAACCTTTGTGCTACCAAAGTTCGCTACCAGACTTTCTTTAAGGGTTGACATCAATGACATCCAACCCAAATAATCAATAGAGAGTACACTTTAAATGATTTTGGAATATTTTGCAAAGACTCTAGGATTAACATGGATCTCACCACTCCCTATAATCCTCAACAAAATGGTGTAGCAGAAAGAAATAATAGGATGATTATGGAAGCAATAAAGACTATGATTCATGATCAATATCTTCCAATGAACTTATGGGATGAAGTAGCAATAACTACAGTATATTTCAAAAATAGATTATCCCATAGTGCACTTGGATTCAAAGCATCCGAATAAATGTTCACCAGAAAGAAACCAAAAGTCAACCATCTAAAAATATTTGGTTGTCCAGTATTTCTACACATTCCGAAAGAAAAGGGAACTAAGTTGGATCCTTCAGGAAAGAAGGGAATATTTGTTGGATACTGTGAGGTATCTAAGGCCTTCAGAATCTACATACCAGGATACCATCATATTGATATCAGTAGCGATGTAACCTTTGATGAGAATACAACACTCAAGAGATCAAGAAAATTCCATCTTGAAGAAGTATATGAAGAAGAACATGTAGCTCCCAGAGTTGCAGAACCCATAAAGGAAGTTGCAGTTACCTTTGATGATGAGATTCTATAAGACCATGATATGATAGAATCTTAAGAACCTCCCCATATGAAAATCTATCACAAGAAAAATCCATCTTGGGCTAGAGAACTAATTTAGGAAGCAGAAAAGTATGGTGCCCCAGAAGGAACCATGAGACAAAGCAAGAAGCCTAAGCCATTCTCCAACTATATGGATTTGATGTGTGATCTTGTAGAGAAAAAGCCTACTTTCTTTGAAGAAGGTGTTCAGAAGAAAGAATGGATGGATGTCATGACAGAAGAATACCAATCCATTATGAAGAATGATGTATGGGAAGTAGTTCTGAAACCAAAGAACAAAGATGTGGTATCTTCCAAGTGGATATACAAAATAAAACATGCAACAAAAGAAAGTAATTAAAAACATAAGGCAATATTTGTGGCTCATGGATTTTTTCAAAAGGAAGGTATTGACTATGAAGAAAAAATTTCTCATGTAGCCAGATACACTTCTATCAGAACCATCATACCTCTTGCAGCAAAAATGAAGTGGAAGTTACACCAGATGGATGTGAAAATAGCCTTATTAAATGGTGTTATTGAACAATAAGTGTATATAGAACATCCATAAGGGCATGAAGTTGAAGATAGAAATATTCATGTTTGTAGGTTGAAGAAAGATCTGTATAGGTTGAAGCAAGCTCCTAGATCTTGGTATGGAAGAATTGATAGTTTTATGACAAGATTGGGATTTACCAAGAGTAAAGTTGATCCTAACCTTTACTTCAAGGTTATGAATGATGAGTCGGTTATATTTCTATTATATGTGGATAATTTATTCTTGCTAGGAGAAGAAAAACTCATCACATATTGCAAGAAGAAGCTCGATGCACAATTTGAGATGAAAGACCTAGACCCAATGCATAATTTCTTAGGTCTTGAAGTTTGGAAGAGCCTAAAGAAGATATTCCTTAACCAAGGGAATTATACAGTTGAATTACTGAAGAGATTTGACATGTTGGAATTTAAAGCCATGACCACACCCATGGAAATGAATTTGAAGCTCCTGGTTGATACTTAGTCAGATTTGGTTGATGATACTCTATACATACAAATTATTGGATAGTTGATGTATCTAAAGAATACTAGGCCAGATATTTTTTTTTTTGTGAACACCTTGAGTCAGTATCTGGTGGATCCCAGACGTGTTCACCTTGTAGCTACAAAGCATGTGATGAGATACCTTAAGGGTACATTGGATTATGGTCTCTGTTATACTAGAGATCATGACTACAAACTGTATGGTTATACTGATTCAGATTGGGATGGAAGTGCTTCAGACAAAAATAGCACTTCGGGATGTTGTTTTAGTTTGGGGTCATCCTTGACTTCATGGAAAAGCGGGAAGCAATCAATTATTTCTCTCAGCATGATAGAAGTGGAGTACATTACAACATGTTTTTCCATTTATGAAGCCATATGGCTTCAAAAATTGTTGATAGGTCTGCTCAATCTGGAGATGGAAGCCTATTGGGCCTACGATATGGTTAATATAATGATGTTGATTGGATTCTTTTTTATCAAATGTGTATATGTATTTTCCTGTTTTGAAGAGTTTGAAGAGTTTTTTTGTTAAATCGTCATGATTCATACCAGGTATGCATGACTCATGTTTTATGATGGTTTTAAGTGTAATTCAACATGTTTTAATGATTTCAGGAAACTGATTTGTGTTCTGTGTGTCATATGGAAAATCGCAACTCGCTTTTGCATCTAGCACTCTGTCTAGTACTCCATCTGACACTCTGTCCTACACTAAAACCATGGGAGATTTGGTGGTTATCATATCGGTGGCCAACGATGGGAGAATCAAAGACATGGTTTTTTCTTGTGCTCGTGGCCAATAGCTACTGAGCTTCTGACAACTCAATTTGGGTTGTTATGCTAGGTGATTATTGGCTCATTATTTATAGAAGCCACCGACAGTTAGGATGCATTGAATGCGATTTGTTGTTTTTAGATAAGGTCGACCCTTCCAGTGGTCGACCTCTCAGCTTGTAAATCTATAAATACCACCTCAGTGGTCAAACAAATAGTGTTAGAGACAAAAGGACAGTTCAGCTCTGTTTTGCTATTTTCAGACACATTTTGCTAAGATTGTGTAAAATTGCATTTCTTATTTTAATGTTGAATTCGTGTTGTTGAGTTCGTGGTTCATCTTTGAAGATTAGCCATGACTTGGTGGTAGGGCCCACCAGCAGTCTGGGTGAATATCTAATTAGTTTGCTTGTGAATTGAATAGTGTAGTCATCATTTTATTTATTTCATGTACATGAGTTTTCATTATTCTTCTTTACTGTATAAATTGTTGTTTATAATTTAATTAGTTTAGTTCAGTTTTGTAGGTTATTATGGAGGCTAGTGTTAATATGCAATGATCTGTTAATTGATAGGAGATGAGCTTGCAATCTTACATACTAACCCCTGTGTATAATTAGATGATAGTTAGATTTTTCATATGTTGAAATTGAGTTTAAAAACAGAGTTAAACCAGAGTAGTTAGTTTATAGTTTCTTTGGCAAGTTTCAATGGATGGATAGTTGTTAATTTTAGCTTTCATTTCTAGTTTGTTTATCTAATTGTTGTTTTGTTTTGCTTATCTAGTTGTTATTTAGTTTGCTTATTTAATTTATATGTCATATGTTGAAATAGAAATAGAAATAGGATTTAATTTATGTTTTATGAGTATTTTCCATTTGCAATTCAATTTGTTAAAATATAATTAGTTTAGTTTATTTCATGCAATTTCCTTTTCTAGATCTAGGTTGAAATTTTAATTCGATGTTGATTATTTAGTTTAGTTTTTAGTTATGGATCTAAGTAGTATGAATATGCTTAATTAGCATAGAATGCAGTTGAATTTAATAGGATAGTTTTTTTTTATATTGATGATGATTAATGCACGATTGAATAATCACATGAATATGTAGGGTAGTTGATGTTGCTTCTATCATGGCTAAGTTTCATTGGATTGTCTAATTCATACTTTCCACTTTGCTATCGAAGTCAATATTGAGTTTATCCCTCTTGAGTTATCGTTAATTGTTAAATGTCATCGTGATAGTATAAGACATCGGAGACATTCACATAATCATCAACACTACATTTGAGTTTTCTTTCTTTTATAGATTAAAGAATAGTTTCCTTGCTTTTGTAGATTAGAGAATAGTCTTCTTGCTTTGGTAGATTAAAGAATAGTTTATTTTCGTATATTAAAGAATAGTTGTTGATTACTTTTATTGCAATGATGATTTGAATTTAGTAGATTAAGATTTCCTTTTATAAATTAGAAGTAATTGTGAAGTTTAATTTAAGAATAGAGTTCACTTGCTTATTAGTTTGACTAGTTGCTTATTGAGTAATTTTGATTAGTTTACTTGTTGTAGAAGTTATCATAGGTTAGTTAGTTGTTTTCTTGCTTATTTACATTCTTTGATAGGGTAGTTGCTTTCTTATTTACTTGCTTTGATAAGATAGTTGCTTGCTTGTTCATTTTCTTTAATAAGATAGTTTCTTATTGAAATTGAGTAGGTTAATTAAAGTAGTTTGTTGTTGCTATTGCTTATTAGGTAGATAGTTTTCTTTTACTTATTGTCATGATTAAGTTAGTTTTCTTTAAGTAGGGTTTTCATTTGCTTTCTTAGGAATATCCACCGATCCTTTGTTCAAAAGTTACAAGGATAAATAGTTTAAGTTTCTTAGTAGGGTTTGATCATTAATAACCTTTGCTCAAATATATTAGTTCTTAGATAGCCCATTTCCTTAGTTAGACTATACTACCTCTAGCCTTTCTACCTTGGAATATATATTGCTACAACTCTAAGTTTACTTAGCTCGAGTTGATAATTTAATTGAGGGTTTTTAGTGTGTTTTTAGTGCATATAGAACACCCATCATTTTTGGTGTTGTTGTTGGGGAGTTATCCCAAGGTAGGAAATAGTTAGGAAATAGATCAATTTTAAACCTTAGCATTAGATTGGTGGTGGGGGGAATTTAAGAAGAGAGGTAAGAACCTATGCATCTGCTATTGCAGGCTCCCCTAAACCCAATGGTAGTTTTTCTTTTGTTTTTTTCTTTTTGTTTTCTTTCATGAACAGACCTAGAGACCCAAAAGGTAGATACATTAAATCTAAATCAGAACTTTCAACCAAGGTTCCTTCCGATATTTTTGGGGGAAAGGGATGTTCCACTCATAAATTTTGCAGATTGATACCAAAAAACGAGAACTAGCTCAACCCAAAGAGCTAAGGTAGTCTCTGAAGAGACTAAAATAGGGAGCACTATAGAACATAAAATTGAAGAATTGATATTAGTGGAACAAGAGGCAAGACCACTCGAGCCTTCTATAGAAACAAACAATAAAACCTTTTCTTTTACACCACCACCAAGAGATCCTAACTTTGAATTACCTTGAACATGTGAATATTTGGTTTGGTAGTTCAACCAATGTAATTATCTCTCAAATTGACACAGAAACTTTGGCACCAATAATCTCAACCAGATCGAGTAGAGTCCCAGACATCTTATTAGTAGGAAGACCTTTCCATCAAAGGGAAACCTTGTTCTCTTCAAAGATAAAACCACCTAGGTACTCTCTTTTTGGAAACCAAACCAGTATGGATGATCAGGGGGATCCCAACAATGTAAGACACGGGGAGGAAGAAGAAGCTGCAAACCAAACCGAAACTACCTTTTGGTTTCCAATTTTAGACACCACACCAAATGTCAATATGAAAAATATTCCTCTCTCAACACTGCCCACCTTTTATGAAAAAAGCAGTGAAGATCCAGATACCTTCCTATTTGAGTTCGACATCTTGTGTAGGAGATACAACTACCTACAAGATGCCCAGAAACTAAAACTCTTTCCTGCCACCCTCAAGGACTCTACACTAAGATGGTTCATGGGGTTGGGAGAATCTAGTATTAGGTCTTGGGAAGCCATGAAAGATATATTTCTTAATAAGTACCAAGACTACTACAAGACCAAAGAGTCTCATAATGACATCTTCAAAATCCAACAATTAGAAGATGAGAATCTTGAGGATTATATGGAACAATTTACATACATCTCCCAGAGGTCAAAATACCATGACCTACCAAAGGATGCAATTAGGGCTCTTTTCCTTAAGGGAATTTCAAAAGAATACCTAGAAATGCTTAACCTGATGGAATCATGTGACATCTCTCATAAACCATTTTCTGAAATATGTGAAATGTGTAAGAATTACTCAAGGAGTAGAGAAAAAATAGGAAAGAATGTTCGAGACCCTTATAATAGAAACTTAAAACCAATTAGCTCAGGTGATATCACGAGAGCAGAGATAGGGAACCTTTTAGAGAACTTCAATATAGATATCTTAAGCAGAATAGGTTCCTATTTGGACACCCTAAATATTAAAAAGAAACAGGATGAGAAAAATGCAGCAATGAGCATATATTGCCCAAGATGCAGGATGAAGCATTCCTCAAGGGAATGCCCATTAGATAACATTTCAGTTTGTGGCTTCTTCATAGAAGACCATTCAACTGAGAAATTCCCATCCTTTCTTGGTTTGTTAGCCATATATAGGAGTGGGGATCCTAGGGAGTCCTCTTATGCACCTAGGAGGCCATGGAAACCTAGGAACCAACCCACATACCCAGATCCACAATCTCAAGTTCCACCCTATTACCAACAACAACAACATTGGAACTCACCAAGTTGGAAAAATTGGTCTACACAGTACCAACATCCTTGGCCTCAATGATAGAGAGGAGGACATAACCAAGGGAACCTTCAATCTCCACCTATCCCTATACCAGACCATCCATATCCTCAGTTTCCACCGAATACTCTGCAAATTCTGCCATGTTTTGTTCCACCACCTTTACCTCCTATTCCACAACAAAAGCCGCAACAATATCAGAATGCGATCTCCCCAAGACCAACATTGTTACCGGAAAAACCAGTGCCCAATCCCAATAATAAACCAACTCAACCTCTTCATAATGTTGGGTTGAAAACCTCCCCTTGTTCTTGAATGTTTTCTGAATTTATGACTATACAAATGTAAATAAGTAATTCTAGATATTTCTGTAGGTATTTATCTCAGCAAGAGTAGACAGTTTCAAGGAAATATAAAAGAAGGATTTTTCTTCAAAATATTACTATATTTGAACCTTGTTTTCTACTAAGCATCAAATGAATATTGACTTGTTGTAATTAGCCATATTTTTGCAAAGTTTTTCATCTTCTCTTTTTTAAGGAATTTTAAAAAGCAATTGCTCTTGAAAATCTCCACCACTATATAAGGAAGTGATACCGTAACCATCAAGCTTAGAGGTCTCTCGTACAGTTTTCCCAAGAAACCTGAGTAAGTGAGTAAAGTATATTTATTAAAGAGTAACAAGGAGGTCTGGTTAGCGGTTAGTCATGGAAACATCACAATAACTTAAAAAAGAAGAAAGTGAGTTGAGCCTAAAGATACCTTTCTGTTTTTCCCAATGGTACCATCCAGTACACACTAAAAAGATTGATTATATCATATCTTTAGATAGGTCACGCCCTCTTAAGTACCCCTTACATCAGGAAAATCACTAAGGAATATAACGAAAAGTCATCCTCTAACATAAATACCATCCCAATTGAAAAAAAGAGAAAGAAAAAGTTTTTTTAGGAGATGTCCCCCCATCTTCTTGCACAAAGAAATCTTATACTAAAATCTTAAAATATGGAGGGCCAGTCTCTGAGGGTGTAAGAGGCTAACCTGACGGGATACTGAATAGGTTTGTTGGCAGCAGATATCAGCCTATGGTATGACTAGGTAAACCTGTCGAAGTACTGAACAGGATTGTTGGCAGTGGGGCATTCTACCTAGTGAGGATGGTAATCTAACAAAAATAAATAATAAATTTAAACTTGTCATGATGTACAACATTACTTGTAGACAAAGATGACATGAAGTATGTATGGTTAATTTAAGGTTAATGAACTCCATAAAATTTCCATTGGGAACTAACTTTGAGACTATATAGAAACTTTATTGCCTACCTCTTCTTATCTATATGTAGGATGTTCAATCCTATAGGTGGGGCCATATTCTAACCGTCTCGTCAGGCCAATATGTGAAATTTATCTCTACACTTAACAAGCTATAAATCTTCGGCTATTGGGAGAATTGACTGGTTTCCTAAAACAAATTACTGTGAGGTGTCACAATACTTAGGTGTGGGGTAGGGGTTCATGAGTTGACAAATGATAACATTTCCTAGAGAAGAAAACCTTTGTAAAAAAAATTGTGTATTATGATACAGGTTATTACATCAACAGTCATTTTATTTCTTCGAAATGCTAATTTCCCGTGTGTTATAAATGATTGTACATATCCTTAACAGACTACTTTATTGGTTTATTTTTGTTACAGGTTGTTCATTGTAAGAATTGAAATTACATGCCTTATGCGAGTGGATTGAGTAAGCATGGTGGAAAAATCAATAATAATGGAACACTTTGCCTCTGCTCCTAATCACTGTGACTGTCAAAACCATTCCATGATTGCAGGCTATCCATTACAGGAGTTAAAAATGCATTTAGCACAGAGGTTCCATATGGAGTGTCATATGAGGTGTTGTATGAAGTGTTGTATGAGGTGTCGAACAAAGTTCCATATGAAAAGATACACCAGTAACTGTCCACAATTTCAAGTAACTAGGAATTAATGGGATTAAATTGAATTAGTTCATAGCAATCAAGATCGAATGATGCAAACCTTAGACATTTTCATGATCAAATTTTCAATTCAAAAGACTTGGACATTGATCTAACTTCGTATCATTATGATTGCCCCCAAAAATGCCTTAAAATTCAAATTCGCTCACACATGGAAACTCGTGCATGCATGTGTGAAACCAATTCCACCCTAGGTGCACTCATAAATGGAATTGGGTTATCCCATTATTCCTCACACTCACCTCTCCTCATTCTGATTCACCTCTACTCATTTGCGTTCACCCCTATGTTTTTAAACATGCTCATCCTTTGTTCATTTCGCTCATCGCTTCAATTGTGCTTGGCCTCTACACAATCGTGCCCTTACTTAGCCTGATTGCACCCTTTCTTTGAATTTCTCCCTTTTTCCATTCTTTCCACACCATCATGATTCCCAAAAGGTATGAGCCCTCTTCCTACATAGACCTCTTCGCCATCACTGAGTTTGCACAGTGCAGGGAAATATTTTTGCGCTCAGGCTGGGGGGTCATTTTTGTCTCATTTACAGGGCCATGACAATGAAATCTCAATGCAATTTGCCCTCGGTTTTTATGGAAAGACAAAGCACGTGGGGTCTCTCACCTTTTAAGTCTTAGAGGAATCCATAGCCGCAGCCACGAAGCTTTCAAGAGTGGGAGATAGATGGTTTAAAAACCATCAGTTCTTATGAGCAAGCTATAACAGGGTTTTTAAACTAGAATTCCAGAACATTTTTGGAGCTAAAGGATACTCCAAGAAGTGGATAAAATAGGATTTGATCAACCCTCTCATATTCATCACCAGTTTGATCACATGTGAAGGTAGATATTCCACTTTTAAAGCTTGTCACTTTCGATTGTTAGCCCACTTTCAGTTCAATAGACCATTGAATTTTCCCTTCTACTTTTTAAAGAGATTGGAGAAGATGTCCTCTCAAGTGAGGAAGAATGTAACCAACCCCCACAATAGCCCTTTTACCATGGCCTTATCAAACTCCTTGTTTTAGCCGAATTGGAAAAACAGGGGCAAACTTGGGACGAGTTCATTTAACAATTTGCAAACCCTCACTTGACAATCAAGACTAGAAGAAAGAAATTAGATATAAGGACTATATCTCCATCCAAACCCCACTCTCCAAGGAATCCAAACCCCCCTACACAAGACATTTCTTTACTGGAACAAAAATCCAAGAATGTTTTTGATATACCTGCATCCTCATTGAGCAAAAAGACCAAGAAGCCTATTGTTAATCTCCATATCTCTTGATCCTACACCCAAGAATATACAAGAAGTAATTCAACAAGACTTTCCTACAGTTCACACAAATAGGAGAGGAGCTAATCGATTTAATAGAAACCCCTTTCAAAAGAGTACCCGAAGAACAAGCAGAAAACCTTATGCAAAACCCCTAACTATTTCGGAACCTATACAAGTGTCCTCCGATCTCAAGAGTCCTCACAAAAGACTTAGGGAAGTGTCCATAGACGAATTGAAGCCTAAAAGAAAGACAAAATCTGAACCCACTTCTCTTCATCAACCCCCTATTACTCCTACCTCACAGATGCCTACCCCAGATCATAAGACCGATAGACATTCTACATCTTTCAAAGGATCTAAGCCTTCCTCCGAGATATCTAATCCTGCTCCAGCCATTGAGAAACTACAACAAGAGAATTTTTAGCTTCTGCAACAATTGGAAGATAGGAAGACTACAGACACGCATCTTCACCATGATAATGCAGTCCTCCAAGGAAAGGTGAAATCCATTCAAAGATTGGTTGACGAGATGACCAAAACCAATGGAAACCTCAGGGCACAATTGAAGCAACACAAGAGCCACAAGACAAAATCTTCACGACAAGAAGGAGAAGCTTCTAAAGCTGATCCTCCTCAACAAGCTTAGTCATGAGGGGGAATTCCTTCTTGTTTGTAGTGGGGCCTGCAAAATCTTAGGTGTGGGGGTAATGTTGGGCCCACGATAAGGTTAATATAAGAATGTTGATTGGATCCTTTTTTACCAAATGTGTATATGTATTTTCCTATTTTGAAGAGTTTTGAAGAGTTTTTTTGTTAAATCGCCATGATTCATACTAGGTATGCATGACTCATGTTTTATGATGGTTTTGAGTGTAATTCAGCATGTTTTAACGATTTCAGGAAACTAATTCACGTTATGTGGGTCACAGGGAAAAATTACATTTTTGCATACGGCACTATGTTCAGTGCTCCATCTGACACTCAGTTCGGTACTCCATCCGACACTCCATCCTGCACTAAAACCATGGGCAATTTGGTGGTTATCATATCGGTGGCCAGCGATGGGTGAATTAGAGACATGGGTTTTTCTTGTGCTTGTGGCCTCCAGCTACTGAGCTTCTGACAACTCGATTTGGGTTGTTATGTTGGGTGATTATTGGCTCGCCTTGTTTCTAGAAGCCACCGACAGTTAAGATGCAATGAATGCGATTTGTTGTTTTTAGAGAAGGTCGAACCTTCCAGTGGTTGACCTCTCAGCTTGTAAATCTACAAATACTACCTCAGTGGTCAAACAGATAGTGTTAGAGAGAAAAAGACAGTTCAGCTCTGTTTTTCTATTTTCAGACACATTTTGCTAAGACTGTGTAAAACTGCATTTCTTATTTTAATGTTGAATTCATGTTGTTGAGCTCGTTGTTCATATTTGAAGAGTAGCCACGACTTGCTGGGGG
The DNA here is from genome assembly GCA_000966675.3 of Picea glauca. Classification (NCBI taxonomy): domain Eukaryota; kingdom Viridiplantae; phylum Streptophyta; class Pinopsida; order Pinales; family Pinaceae; genus Picea; species Picea glauca. The sequence continues at coordinate 326,268 of JZKD02S2265830.1, forward strand.
GCCCACCAACAGTCTTGATGAATATATAATTAGTTTTCTTGTGAATTGAATAGTATAGTTGTCATTTTATTTATTTCATGTACATGAGTTTTCTTTATGCTTCTTTACTATATAAATTGTTGTTTATAATTTAATTTGTTTAGTTCAGTTTTGCAAGTTATTATGGAGACTGGTGTTAATATGCAATGATCTTTTAATTGATAGGATATGAGATTGCAAGATTAGATACTAACCCCTGTGTATAATTAGATGATAGTTAGATTTTTCATATGCTGAAATAGATTTTAAAACAGAGTTAAAACAAAGTAGTTAGTTTATGGTTTCTTTGGCAAGTTTCGGTGGATGGATAGTTGTTAATTTTAGCTTTTGTTTCTAGTTTGGTTATCTAATTGTTATTTAGTTTTGCGTATCTAGTTGTTAGTTAGTTTTCTTATTTAATTTCTTGTCATATGTTGAAATAGAAATAGGATTTAATTTATGTTTTATGAGTATTTTCCATTTAAAATTCAATTTGTTAAAATAGAATTAGTTTAGTTTATTTCATGCAACTTCCTTTTCTAGATCTAGGTTGCAATTTTAATTCGGCATTGATTATTTAGTTTAGTTTTGAGTTATGAATCTAAGTAATATGAATTTTCTTAATTAGCATAGAATGCAATTGAATTTAATAGGATAGTGTTTTTTTATACTGTTGATGATTAATGCATGACTGAATAATCACATGGATATGCAGGGTAGTTGATGTTGCTTCTATCATGGATAAGTTTTCATTGAATTGTCTAATTCATACTTTCCACTTTGCTATCAAAGTCAATATTGAGTTTATCCCTCTTGAGTTATCGTTAATTATTAAATGCCATCGGGATATTATAAGACACCGGAGACATTCACATAACCATCAACACTACATTTGAGTTTTCTTGCTTTTATAGATTAAAGAATAGTTTCCTTGCTTTTGTAGATTAGAGAATAGTCTTCTTACTTTGGTAGATTAAAGAATAGTTTATTTTCGTAGATTAAAGAATAGTTGTTGATTACTTTTATTGTAATGATGCTTTGAATTTAGTAGATTAAGATTTCCTTTTATAAATTAGAAGTAATTGTGAAGTTTAATTTAAGAGTAGAGATCACTTGCTTATTAGTTTGACTATTTCTTATTGAGTAATTTTGATTAGTTTACTTGTTGTAGAAGTTATCATAGGTTAGTTAGTTGTTTTCTTGCTTATTTACTTGCTTTGATAGGGTATTTGCTTGCTTATTTATTTGTTTTGATAGGATAGTTACTTGCTTGTTCATTGGCTTTAATAAGATAATTGCTTATTGAATTTGAGTAGGTTAATTAAAGTAGTTTTTTGTTGTTATTGCTTATTAGGTAGATAGTTTGCTTTTACCTATTTTCACGATTCAATTAGTTTTCTTTAAGTAGGGTTTTCATTTGATTTCTTAGGACTATCCATCGATCCTTTGTTCAAAATTTACTTAGGATAAATAGTTTAATTTTCTTAGTAGGGTTTGATCATTAATAGCCTTTGCTCAAATATATTAGTTCTCAGATAGCCCATTTCCTTAGTTAGACTATACTACCTCTAGCCTTTTTACCTTGGCATATATATTGCTACAACTCTAAGTTTACTTACCCCAGGTTGACAATTTAATTGAGGGTTTTTAGTTTGTTTTTAGTGCATATAGAACACCCATCAAAGCCACCTTGATTCTATGTGATAACCAAAGATGTATAAATATGACGAAGAACCCAGTGTTCCATAATAAGTCGAAGCAAATAGAGATTCAGTGTCACTACATTCGTGATATGGTGAAGAGGGGATTTCTAAAGCTCCAATATGTTGGCACAAATGAGCAGGTTGTAGATGTGTTGACCAAGCCTTTGTCTCATGTGAAGTTTGAGTATTTCTAATAAAATATTGGTGTAGTCCTAAAGGGATTCCTTCGAAAGGGGGAGTGATTTCGATGATACTATGGTATCTTAACCAACAGCGGGTAGCTCCATTAGGATTTTATATCCTAGGGGATTGATCATCCCTTGGAATATCCCGGAGGTATGGTAAGGGTGGTCTATGAGAGTACCCATGCATGTATATGCTATATATGGTCAGTAGTGGTAGGTTAGTTGGGATTTTAAATCCTAGGTAATCTTATGATTCTTGGGCAGATCCTGAAGTTCTGGTAAGGACGGTCTGTTAGAGTACCAAGTGGTATCTTGTTAGGATTTTATATCCTAGGGAATCTTATGATTCTTTGGAAGATCTTGAAGGTCCAGTAAGGACAGTCTATCAGAGGACCACAAATATTGTTGATGCACCTATCTCATTTTGTTGCCACATGTTTATGATGTTGTTCCAGCTTTGTGTTGGTGTTTATGTTTTTATTATAGCTTTGTGCTATTGATGTTGATATTTCAACTTCATGTTTTTGTTGATGATGATGATGTTACTCCAGCTCCAAGTTGTAAACGATGATGATATTGATGATGAGAAAAAATTCCAATGATTTATAGATGTTATAGTCAGTGTTCCATATGTTGATGATGATGCTACCCTCTCCTTCTTTTTATGATGTTGTATTCAATCGTGTTAGTAGAATACCCTTCTCGTTAAGGGGGATTTTTGAAATATTGTAACTTCGACGAATATTATAATTATATTTGAGTTATTATTGTATAGATCAAATCCCCTTTTGCGGATTGATCAAGTCGAGTCTTGTATAAGATCAAATCCCCTTTTGCAGATTGGTAAAACTGTATTTGTATAGTGGTATTTGTAAAGTTGGTCCCTAGTAATTATAAAGTGGTTTTAGCCACTTCTAGGAGAAGTCGCCTCAACAAAGTGAATAGACACAACCCTAGTGCCATCTAATACTTGTATTTATATCTGAGTTTGGTTTCTCATTTGAACACACTCACTCACTCATCTAGTGTGCATATCTTGAAGGAAGTTGCAGTTGCAGGAAGAAGTCCAATGAAGGCCAAGAGAGGTGCATACTTGGTATTGGTCGGTCTTTGGTGTTTTGATCTTAGTCTTGGCATTGTATTGGTAATCTATTATTGAGGAATTTTTGTAGGGGTTTTTCCCCCATGATGGTTTCCCAGGATAAAATGTCCTGTACCTTGTGATTGTGTTTCTTTCAGTGATCCTCTTTATATTGTTGTTTTGGAAATGAATTGAATGCTCATGAAATTTGGAAATAACCTAATAATTGCAGTAAAACTTAACAATGTGTAGAACTCCTTTCTATCCATGCCTAAATTCAAAAAAACCATAATTGTGGAGTGTGATGCCTCAAGGCATGGTGTTGGTGCAATTTTAATGCAAGAAGGAAGACATGTTTCCTTTGAAAGAAACTAGCTTAAAGAAAATAACTTAGTCAAACCCATTTATGAAAAGTAAACTCTTTCCATATTACATTCAATTAAGAAATGGTTCTCTTACATAATAGGAAGACACTTCAAGGTAAAAATTGATCATGATACTTTGAAGTACTTATTGGAACAACGATTATCTTCAAAAGAGAAACAAAATTCGGTTACAAATATTGTTGGGTATGTGTTATATTATCTGCATGATTATCCCATGTATTGTACACTAGAATGGGAGCAAGGGGTGTTGGAAAATGTTTAACAGGCCAAAGGGGGGGATTGTTGGCAAATGTTTAACAGGCAGCATATGCTTGTCATTGATGGCAAGTACAACAACGAAGATGGCATGAGTACAGGAAGAATGTAACAGATGGGCACCAGAAGTATTTTGGGAAGACGCTGCAGAGAAATCTCGATAAGATTAGAAGAGATAGTGCAGAGGATGGTTGGCATGATTTACAGGCAGTATGTGCTTGTCATTGATGGCAAGATCAGAATATGTAGCGAAGTAAAAACAAGGACAAATTAAGCTCAAGAGGAATTAGCGCAGAGTCAAACGCAGTGCGTAGGTGTGCACCAGGGATGAGGTTAACTCGCTACCAAAGCTCAAGAGAGATAGTGTACTCAGGATCTTAGGTGGATCAAAGTTTGAGACCTTTGACACTTAGAAATTCCCCCAAGTAAGGAGGATGCGTAAGCTCGGGGGGAGAAGCGTTAGTGATCGTTGGATCCCATCCTGAATTCCCGATGGCCATCAGATCTGAATGTAGACAAGAAGAGCACGCTAAAGAAGAGGATAGATCTCAGGTGTTAGATCCAAGCATGGGATACGACCATCATTGGATCAAGGAGAACCTACACGTTCTTTAAAGTGCAAGGAGAAGCGGGCGTACAAAATCCCGAAAGAAGGAGGACTGTCCATTTACGGGTAGGACACGTGGAGAAATATCATCATTTCGCTGACTGGAAAGTAAAAGGAATGAGGTTTCCTAACCTACCGAATTTGTGAAATGCGAAACCCTGAAGTAAAATCCATTTCGGCGTTTCGGATACCAGGACTTTGAATTGTCAAAGAACACTTAACAACAAGAATGTTAAATTAGCGAAATGTGAAACCCCAAAGTAAAATCCATTTCAGAGTTTCGGAAATCGAGAGATGGAGAATTCAGAGACTCTCAACATTAGGAGTCTCGAAGTGCTGAAATGTGAAATCCAGAAACAGACACGTAAGCAAACCACGTTAGCTAAGAACACATGGCACAACCAAGAAATGACAAGTGTCAAGCTGATTCAACATTTCAAGCACATGTAAGTCATGAATCAGAGTGACACGTGGTAGTTATTTGACACGTGTCAATCCATGTGTGACATCGACAAGTTTACATCACTTCGGAGTTTCAAAAATCGGGAGATGGAGATGTCAAGAACTCCTACCACAGGAGTCCCGAAATCATGAAATGTGAAATGCTGAAATCCCGTCAACCGTCCATCTCAGGGGGTTATGTGGACTGTTGATCCGATTCCCTTTTGGAGTTTCAGAAATCGGGAGATGGAGATGTCAAGAACTCCTACAACAGGAGTCTCAAAATTACGAAATGTGAAACGCCAAAATCTCGTCAACCGTCCATGTAAGGGGGTTATGTGGACTGTTGATCTGACTCCCTTTCGAAGTTTCAGAAATTGGGAGATGGAGATGTCAAGAACTCCTACCATAGGAGTCTCGAAGTCGCGAACCCTGAAATCACAATATGTGAAATCATGAAGACATCAGGACCGTCGAATCACTTAGAGTGTGGATCGTTGATCCAACTCCATTTCGGAGCTTCAGATATCGGGACATGGAGCGTCAAGAGACTCTACCATAGGAGTGCTGAAATCCTGAAATGTCGAAATGCGAAACACATTTTGGCTCAAACTGTGGTCGCAGCCATTGGTCACATCGGCAGAAGATGAAGGAAGGAGCTAGTTCAGATAAGCTCCATTTCAAAGTTTTGGGGATTGGGACATGGAGTGTAATGAAATCTTTACCATTGGGATCCCAAAATGCCGAAGTACGAAATGGTGAAGTAAACGCAAGTTTCTATGAATTCAATCCAATGGTGCAGGTGAAGTTGAACAAGATCGTAGGGCTACTTTTGCGCTTCTCAGTGTAACAACTAAAACAAATGATGATCTCTGTCAGAGGACTCGAAGAGGATTGAGTGTGATCGCCAAAGAAGATGAAGAGTCTCAAGGCATCTTCCAGTGGATTGAGGATTATTGATTCAGGTGATTGACAGATGGAAGGGGATTGAAGTCTGTAGCTGAAAACAAAAAGGATAAGCTCGTCTAAGACAGAGAAGACAAAGAGCCTCAACTACCAGAGAAACTAAGGAATCTCAGAATAACACCCAGTGATGATGGATGCATAGGTGAAACCACTAGAGAAGCTGAAGAGTTACCATGATGATCAGGCAGAGGACTGACAATGAGCAGAAGATGCAGAATAGAGAGAGAACGTGGCGCATAAGACATTGGATATTTTTGGAAGAGTGAAGTGGAGAAAACTCTCCGATGTGGAGGATATTGGTGTGGTGTGAGCATTAAGAGGCATGGCGAATATTGCATGCACAAGGAGCACAGAGACTATAAGAATGTGGAACAAAGAAGAGACTGGGGTTGTCGTTGTGTAGGAGAATTCAAGTGTGTGCAAGGAGGCAGAGCGCAGGAGCATAAATGCATAGTAGAGGAATGGTTCATTGAAGGGATATGGTGCAGAGAGCATAAAAGACAAAAGAACAGAAAGTGAAAGGGGTGTGCAGAAGACACTGATGCAGACAGGGTAGAGCAGTGTAACAGAATAGTGACAAGGTTGGTAAGCCATTGAATAACTTTATATCGCTGTAATAATTTTTAGTAACAAAGAATTTACATTCCAGGGTGGTTGGGAGGTGCTCGGGAGGACTGGTGTCCTCAGAGGTTCAAGTGGGTGCTTGAACACAGGGAGTTGTAGCTTCCTTCTAGTTGGTGCTAGAGAAACCAGGGAGTTGATGCTTCCTTCTAGTTGGTGCT
>JZKD02S2265830.1:352643-391071 GCA_000966675.3 Picea glauca
GAGAAGCATCTAGAGGAAGATCCTTCTAGAAGCGGAAGCTTCTATTAGGTCTTCTTACATCTGCCTTATTCTATTTCATTGAAAGGTCTTATTAATATTGACCTTTATTACATCCAAATACATTGATCTACCTATGTGCGGGTTAGGACCTTAACATATTCTTAAGACAATTACTATATCATGCAACTTCCCACAAATACTCCAAAGAAAACTGCTCGGATACCAATATGACCTATAAACTTTTGTGGATATTCCACTGGAACATTTTTTCACAACAAATCTTATAATATTATGAAATATTTATTATGCAATTTTATTTCCTTAGATCTCATATTTTTTATCTCTAGCTTATTGCTCTATTTTTATAGAAAATAACTAAAATTCAAAAATAAAAGAAAAATCAAATGAAAGAACAACATCCACACAAATAAACACAATATTTACCCTGGGAAACCCAATATGAGAGAAAACCCACCTTTAAGGTGAGGCCTGTGCTCTTCTTTCTTTGCTTCATTTATCAAAATGCAAATAAAAAGGAACGGGCACTCACTACAGAATTTCCTATGACACTGTGGTCTGAAAGGATGTTACAAAGTCTTCCTCCTCCTATGTTATAATCTCAAAATACCACTCCTAAATGTATTTTATCAACTATGGAACAAGTACAATGCTAAAGAATGGAACCCCTTCTCCTCCTAGTGGCCCGGTATTTAACATAACCCAATAGCCTTATAGGGTTAGGGTTTTGAATTCCTAAACCCTCAATTAGTGATAAGGTTTGGAATTTATAAAATATTCTTGAAAATCCATGTGTGTCTATGCACACACGTTTGAGTAATTGAGGTTGACATGGAATCCACTCATACCATTGTTTTCAACAAGGTAGGTCAACTTGCGGTAGGCATAGATTTCACATACAAGCTACAATTGAGGCAATTCTGCACCGTTAGAAAGGTATATGTGTGTATAACATTGTTGGGAGTGTCTAGGGAGTTTTTTGACCAAAAAATTCCATTTAGTGCCTCAAAATATATTATGAAGGTTTCAGACCCAATTTTCCAAAATGGGACTTGTGCTAAAATTGCCCTGCAAGTCGATTCCTCTAATTTTCCACCTAGAAATTACCAAGATAAATGAAAAATTATATGATGACCCAATGTTGATCATACCTTGCCATTTAGGGAAGATTTTGGTCCCCAAAATATTTACTGAATGAGGTGAGTAAATTTTTCCTCTACCTTCTCTCTAATTACCATTTTTCTTTTCTTGGAAGTTCTCTTTTCAGCCCAATCTACCAGAGGTCATGATTCCCATGTCTTGTATTTCTATAATTCCTATGCAAAATTGAATATTCTTACAATTCTAATTGAGCATATAGTACTAAGTCCTTTATGGTAGGTAGGACATGCTCCTCCTCGCGATCCAACATGGAAGGCTCATAGAGTTTCAAATTATTTACATTCACTACTAAGTAAATGCACATGTATGGGGGTAGACTGCGTCTATAGGTGTTCTCTCTCACCTTCTCCAATACCTCAAAAGGGTCATACCATGAAGCCTTGATATTCTTACCATGACCCTATAGTCTTTAATTTTTCATCTGTAACCAAAATCAGTCTCCCACTTTGAATGATTTATCAATTTCGTGTTGATCATGTATGGCTTTATATGTTTCCTGTGACTTCTTCATCGTCTTCTGTACTTGCAAATGGATTTGTCTAATATTTTCAACAAATTTCTCTGCTTTCAATGCCTCTCATGTGATGTCTTCCCTTACTCCTCCTTGTTTTCCATATAACATTGATGGTGAAAATATATGCAATAATGTAACATGTATGGTGAAAATATATGTAATCATATTCACTTAATATAAGACATGAGTTGTAAGAACTTGTTTTACCATAAATTCTCTACTTTATAAATGGAATAACCTATAACATCATTTTATATTTTCCCAATACTAAATATTTCAAATTTGAATCTAACTATCTGAATCTAAATAATAGGATGAGATAAGTAATAATTTAACTTCACAATTTAAATATTTAAAGAGAAACATAACACAATACCAAGTAAAATACCTCCTCCTTGGTTTTTTGAAGTTGATCAATGGTAATGTAGTCCAATAAGTAGTATGAATATTCCTCCAAAATTTATTTTCCCACTTTCCCAGAGTGAAACAGAAATATTCTCCCAACCAACTGGGAGACTAGCCAGATTCCTATATCCAAGAAACCTTTATGTTTCTTGGCCCTCCATGCCCTAACTCAAATAAATCAATGCACATATGCTCTAAGAAGACCATCACAAAAAATATTTCTTCCAATAATTAAGCAAACTCTCAACAAGATCCAACCTTTTGAACTTCTCCCCCCCCCTCCCCCCTTCAACACCACTTCATCTTCCTATTTATCAAGTTTCCATGGCCCCTTCTCTAACTCTCCTCAACCACCCTCACTATTAGCCATAAACCCCCCTCATCTAGATTTTTGGGAAAAAAGTTAAAATAAAACTAAAATATTAAATGAATTACATAAAATAAATAAGTAGAATGCAAAGTCTTTTTTCTCATGCTAACTTATAAATGCAACTTGAAATTTTTTCCTAAAATGTATAAAAACCCATCATACTTGTTTAATTCATCATACCAACCATCAATAAAGGTCAAAGGAGATATCTAATTATACTATATATTTATGTATGTAATATAAGTTATATAAGCATTCAACCAAACAGTTAATAACCTAGTTTAGTAAATAATGCATTAACTAATTGAACTAGTGTTCATGTGGAGGGTATGTATGAGTAGCTAGTGGACACATAACATGTGCATGTACTAATGATAAACCATCACTACATCTAGTGCATAATTCTTGCATGTTCAAAATAAGGCAAAGTAAATGCATCATTTAGTAATATTAACTAACAAAATTACAATAATTCATCAATAATTGATCAACACACTTAAAATATAAAAATGAAATAAAAATGAGTGTTTTAAACAAGGTATGAACAAAGTGAGGAAACAAGAGTGGCACATCTAATTCCCAAGCAACATTATCAACTAATTACGAATCATCCTTCCTCCCTAACCTACTTCCATATTCCACATCCTATCATTTCCTCTCTTGTACTATGTTGGAGCTTAAACTATATTGGCGTAACTCCAGATAGAACCCATACGCAGAAGTGTCATCTATATCGACCAAGCTTCCACAATAGGAAACTAGCATTCTCCATCACATGTCTAGGGGATTTTTCCTTAAAATATCCCTCCCACGGCTCTATATTTTGAAGGATAAATGGTGGGAAATACCTCCAGCCTCCTGATACAACAAAGGTCAATAGAATATTCGGTGAGAAATACCTCCACCCTTTCTGATAGAACTAGTTCCAACACCCTATATTGAGCCATATTGTGTAATTATTGTTCTTAGAGTCGCGTCATTTAATGACCACTCTAGGAAACCTATGCATCCTATCAAAATCACACTTACCACAAATCATAAAAATATTTGAAAGCATAAAATAGATCATAAGTAAAACTTATAGCATAAGATATCTTCCTAATGTCTACAACATCCAGGTTACCTCAAAACTATATTCATTTGGATATTACATAGCTTATTGATCTATAGGTTAGCTCACCAATCCTCATATCCATGCATATAAATAAAAAAAAATCATATGAGAATCCATATTTGTATTTATATTCAATTAAGAAATGTATGTTTATGTACACCATGTCTTGCATCTGTTATACATTCACAACATAATTTTGAATTGGTATCTATGAACTGAATTTCCACTCATCATAATTATGAGCATATAATAGTAAAAATAGTATGGTCGAACACATAAATAGGTCTAGATTTACATCTCAGATATTTAGCTCAATATAACTAAGTCTTAGTATACACCAAGTGATGAATTACTAAGATGAGAAAAAATCAAATTTCTAACTACATAAGGCTAAAATATGGGGCATTACATACACCCACTCTTCAAGAAACTTCATCTCGAAGTTATAGTCATTCAAAATATAATGAAAATCATGATACAAATTCATTTTGTCTTCTCAGATAGTAGACCCTTGGCTATATCAGTCCCAATGGACCTTCACTTGATCAAAACATGTTGTGGCCATCAATAAGTTACTCATTTTATGTCATGGAATTATCAGATACATGCTAGTGGGAAACTAAAAATAGGCACTATATGTTTCACCTTATGTAGGTCTAGTTATAATGTGATTCGATATGTGACTGATCTAATACTCTCAAGGATTTCAAATGGTCTAATTGAACCATAAAAAAAATCGACGCCCTTGCCAAATTTTATTGCACTCTTCCATATTTTGTTTTATAGGAAGACTTTGTAACCTATGTTAACATTTATTTCAATTATGGGGTATCAACATAACTCTTTTGTCAATCCCTAGATTTATTGAATCTCTTTCCATTCTTTCATTTCTTGGTTTAACCAAATCCCAACTTGATGGTGTCTTGATATCAAATTCCAACTTGTATGTGTTATTCAAATTTAACCTTCTTTACTTAGTTTGCATGTGAATTTGTCAACATAACTATTGTCACCTACTTTATCTATTTCACAAAGTGATTCTAAGATGACCCTTCATTTTTTCGTAACTATATACCCATCTTAACAATAGGAAAAATTTATATGATAGCTTAATATTTTATAAATCTCATTTTATCTAGCTCTCCTTTTTTTTTTTTTTTTTTTTTTGACTGCCCATTCTTGTACTTTCAACTACCCCTCCTCTTTGCAAGTTCGAGTGCCAGTTAGAAATTAAACATGTAATTGCAAGAAAATAGACTGATTGGATTGGAATGATCGATGTAGTAGAGTCAATAGTCGATGTAGTTTCACAGAGATAGTTTTATAGAGTGATTGGACATAGAAAGGTTTTCACTAGTATATCCTCCTTTCCCTAAGGTTGGCATTAGTGAACTAATAAAAGAAGTCCTTGGTAGGATTCATTTATCTAGTACACTATCAATATTTAATGGAATTGAATTACAATATGCATTAATTGACTTGGAATCAACACTAGCAAAAATATTTTTGCAAATTTTACTACCTAACTTTATTAAAATAGTTGGGATTTCCATGGTAATTTATATAAGTGGAAAATGGATGAATTGTTTCATCAAATTATTAGGTAGAAACTCAGTAATCAATCATGGAACCTACTGCCACAACCTTGGTTCATCTATATGTCTCCTAATGTCATGATATTGATGAACTATGTTTTCTCTTTTGTCATCGTGAGGATGGAAGAAGAACAATGATGGACCACAACTCTGTAAAATACCCCACATCTCTTAGATGCCCTATTGAGATATAAAAATAGCCATTGTTCAACTTTCAACATCGGAAAACAATACCCATAATTAAACCAAAATAAGTAATTGAATACAATGAAATACCATAGAATATAAACTCAATATTAATAAGGTACATTGATTTGGTGCAAAATTCAACAAGAACAGAATCTTTTTTTATCCTCCAAATTTATGAATCCAAAAATGATGATATTGTTTTCAACATCATCAATAAAATAGGATTCAACTATAAATGGTCGATGTGGCATTGTTGACTATTTATATTCAATAACTTACAGGCACAAGTCCTTCCGCTTCAACCCTCAATGGTTGCAGCAATAATATGTGTGGAGAATAATAGAACATCTCAATTGGAGAACTCAGATCAATGAGGGAGATGAAATTGAATAATATAGAGGTGATTTCAATGGGAAACAAAAATATAGGTAGGAAGGTATTTGATCCAGATTTTATGAGCAGAACAAAAGACTACAGATCATTAACAGGTACTTAACACAAAATAATAGAGATACAGTAAAACTGGTTTTCTATTCAATAAGGAAATAAGTTGAAACTGTAAAATGCAGTGGAAACAAGCTTGTTGGAATGGTGGCGGATTATCTTTGAGAAGAGATGTGACGGTTGTGCTTATTCGCAAGAAGATGATTACAATGAGTCTTTGAAGGCATTTTTTACAATAAAAAGGAATGCCAAAAACCCTAGGCATCCAAAAACCTAACCCTAGGATATGAAGCGCCAAAAGTCATGTGGGCCCCATTTGGGTAAGTTAGTACATCAACTTCCTGGGGTCGTAACTTTTGCATACGATATTTTTTTTAGGCGTATGATAGCCCGTTGGAAAGGTATCTTCAAGGAGATTCATTTTGGTGGAAATTTCATAGGAAATTCAATATTTCTCCCCATTTTCCCAAAAAACATCGTTTAGGGACTCAAAACGGCTCAAAAAGTGAAAAACTGCTAAAAATAGTAAATTACCAAAATTGCTAGAAAATTGTTTTGAGCCAGTTGGAAAAGGTGGGTGGCCACCGATATCCACCTGGATTAATCCTCCCTCCTTAGGAAGAAATGGTATCCATTGCGTTGAGTTCCCCCATCAGATGAGGAAATTTCTGTTGAATTTGGCCCAGGGTGAGCCACTTGCCTTGGTGCAGGAGTTGCCCTTCTTTGATGACTCGATAAAGATGGATCCTTTGCTGTCGAGTTCCCTTGATCTGTGTGTCCACAATATGATAATTGGATTCCTATTGTATGTAGTTGGGTTTGAGCTCTGTTGGTGTTAGTTATTTTGTTAATTCTGAGGTGTCCAATAATGGTGGGAAATAAGGGTGAAGGAGATCCTCGTTGAACACTGGGTGCAGGTGAAGGAAAGGAGGAATGTTGAGCTCAAAATCATTATCCCCCATAAACTTGGTGATGGTGTATGGTCCATAAAAGAGTGGGTGAAGCTTCCAATGGGGTCCTGTAAGGTGTTCTTTCTTCAAGTGCAACCAAACTTTGTCGCCCACTTGAAACTTATGTGGCACTAGATGTTGATCATGGCACTGCTTGTACTTGTCATTGGACTTCTATAGGATATCCTTTACCTATTGGAAGATGTGTTGGATCCGCTCAATGAACCGAGTGGTTTTGTCAGCTTCAGTTGGAGAAGGAGATTAGTCAGTCGAGGTGACCACAAGGAGAATTGAAACATCTATGGGACCCAATGGTTGGAATCCCAACCCCACTTGAAAGGGGTTGTGGCCAGATGAGCTATGCAGGGCTCGGTTGTAGCTATGTTGGACATAGGGAAGGCTCTCATCCCATGTGAGAGAGTTCTTTGAATTATAAATGTGAAGGATATTCACAATAATTTGATTTACGACCTCGGTTTGGCCATCTATTTGGGGGTGGAAGGTCATGGATTTGATGAGCTTGGTGTGCAGCAGTGACCAGAGGCTCTACCAGAATGTGTTGAGAAATCGAGTGTCACGATATGAGATAATGGTTTGTGGGATTCCAAAATGTACCTAGACTCGTTCAAAGAAGATCTTTGCAGTGGCCTCTGCTGTGATGTTCTTCTTGCAGGCAACCAGAATCACCATCTTAGAAAAGTGATCAACAACAAAAAAAACACAATCATTTCCTCGCTTGGTGGATGAGAGGCCTAGCATGTAGTCCATTGATATGGATTACCATGGCCTATCAAGAGTAGGAAGAGGGGTGTACAGACCCTATTTCTTAGTGGTCATTCTGGAAATAGCGCAGGCAATGTAGGACCTGATATACTTGTTGATCTCCTGTCAAAGTTTTGGCCAGTAGAAATGTTTTTTTAGCATAGCCATTGTCTTTTAGATGCCAAAGTGTCTTTCCACTCGACTGTAGTGGGTTTCCCAAATTAGCTTCACTCGCGCGCTTGATGGCACACAGATATGGTCTAGACGACATAACAACCCATCCTGAAGATGGAAATTATCGACAACTGCATTTGCACCCAACATTTTGTAGGTGGTGGCGAAGTCCGGGTCTGTCTCATAGAGTTGGGGAAATCCATAGGTCTCATGGATGCAAGAGTCTAGCACCATGGTGAGTTTCATGACTAGAGATCTGATGAGGCAATTAGCGACACGATTGGTGCTTCATGTTTTATACTTGATGTTGAGGTGGAATTTCTACAAGTATGTGGACCACTTTTGATGGCGGTCATTCTGCAATTTTCCTTGTGTCTGCATGAACTGCAGTGGCTTATGATCAATGTGGATGATCGTCTCCTTCCCAAGAATGTAATGTCTCCACTGGCGACAGGCTTGCACAATGGAGTACATTTCTTTATCATAATTAGGGTACTTACAGACAACCTCTAATAGTGTCTCACTATGATAGGCCACGAGGTGGCCGTGCTGAGTGAGAACGACACCCACAACATAGTCTAAAGCATCTGTCTCGATCTCAAAGGGATTTTACAGGTCTGGTAGTGAAAGTACTGGGTTTGAGCACAAGCACTGAGTCAAATCATCAAACGCTTGTTGTTGGGACCAGCCCGACGTAAATTTCTCCTTACCACCACCCCTGGTTATTTGGCTAATGGCCCATGCAATAAGGGAAAATCCCAACACGAACCTGTGGTATAAATTGGCAAGGCCCAAGAAGCTATGAAGCTTAGTGAGTGTGGTTCAGGATGGTCAGTCACGGATGATTTGTATCTTGGCTAGATCCACATGTACGCCATGTTGATCAATGATGTAGCCCAAGTAATGGACCCTGTCCATGTCGAAGGATATTTTTTCCAAGTTGGCGTATAGCTTGTGTTGTCACAGGGTGTGTAGAAATTGTTGAATATGTTGAAAGTGTTCAGCCCAAGTCTTGTTGTAAATGAGAATGTCATCCAGATACACCACTAAAAAAGTATTGGTGAATGGTTGTAGAATATCATCCATCATCCTCATGAAAGTGGCTAGAGCATTTTTCAAACCAAATGGTTGCAGAATATCGTCCATCATCCTCATGAAAGTGGCTAGAGCATTTGTCAAACCAAATGGCATGACCAACCATTCAAAAATGCCTTCCTTTGACTTGAAGGTGGTCTTCCATATATTTGTTTGCCCTATCAGGACCTGGTGGTAGCCAGACTTCAGATCAATCTTACTAAAGTATTTGGCCCCCATGAGTTGATCAAGGAGATCGTTGATTCGGGGAATCGGGTACCAGTTTCTGAGTGTGATTTTATTCAGAGCCTGATAAATAATGCAGAGTCACCAGGTTCCATATTTCTTCTATACCAGCATGATTGGGCTCCAAAAAGGTGATGAGTTGGCACGGATGTGCCCCTTATCGATCAGTTCTTGGATCTATCTCTTGATCTCCTCATTCTCTAACAGAGAGCGACGATAGACTGGCCCATTTGGAAGCAGTGCGTCAGGGGTTAGATCGATGGGGTGCTTGACCTGGCAGTGCAAAGGTACCTCGGTAGGTGAGGAGAATATATCTGAGTATTCTTCCATGACCTTATCTACTTGCTTCTGCTATGTAGAGAGGTCGATCGCAGATACCCTAGATGTGGCTATGATATTTCTATTATTCTGAGAGTGAATCATGAAGAAGTCAAAATTCCCCATTTGAGAGATGACCTTCCTACACTACTTAGCAAAGATCAAGGAAATAGTACTAGGTGGGACTGCCTCGGGTATCCTGTACAATTTCATGTTCAAAGTAATAATAACACTACAAGGCCTAGACTCATACACAACATGACGTTTACATAAAGAAGGTTGGCCCAAAAGAACATTACAAAATTCGAGAGGAGCAAAATCACACAATACCTTGTCTTTGAAGAGGTTGATGTCATATGACAGTCAGTACTGTTGGATGACACGGATATTGCTTCCTTGGCGGAGCCATCCAATGGTGTGGGGTTGTGGGTGTGGCATTGTCGACAGGGCCAGCCGCTTGATGACCTTTGTTGATATGAGGTTCTTTCGGCTACCTCTATCAATGATGAGGTGTAGAAAGGTGCCTTTTACCCACATCTGTGAATGGAAGAGGTGCTCTCCTTCTTCTGGCTCATCTGGTTCACCATATTGGAGCTTGGTGGTAGCAATGGTGGCACTAGGTTCTGCATCAATGCTCTGTCTTCCCCTTTCTAGTTCTAGCTCAGAGTCAAAACCCGCATCTAATTTAGAGTATTTCACTTTGGCCACCAAAGACTGCTTTGAGTGGCAGCCAGTAATTTTATGCCAAGGGATCTTATGGAAGTCTCACCACTTCCCGGTATCATTCTTGGTCTTTCCGGTTTCCTTCTTTGCTTGTGGCTTGGACTAGTTTTCCTGATACTGTCCATATTTTATCTATCCTTTTTTATGTGGGTTGGGGCCTCCCTTTCCTGGATTTTGTTGTGAGGGTTTCCTAGGCCCAAATTGCCCCGTCTTTTGTTTGAGCTTCTTCTCAATTTTGACGGCATATCAGTAGGCCGTGCCCAAGGATGATATGTCCAGAAATTCCATTTCGGTCTGGATGTATCTATGTAGAGCACCACGATACTTGAGCACCAAATGTTGCTCTGAATATTTGATACCCATATCGGTGCGCAAGGTGTGGAAGATATTTGTGAAATCTGGCACTACTTGGTCTCTTTCTTTCCACAGTGTGGTCCATTTGGTATACAAGTCGTCATAACTTCTGACAGGGTAGTATTGTTCCTTAATAGCATCCCTGAAGGATTCCCAGATGGTCATGACTGTAAATAATGAGGGTTCCTCTGTTTCCTTTTGCTCACATAAAGTTTCCCACCAATCTTTGACATGGGAAACAAGTTTGAGGAGAACAAAAGTAATATTTTCTCTATTCGAAAAGTTATGGACAGAAAAATACCCTTCTAATAGATTCAACCAATTGTCTACAGCATATGCGTCTATCTGACCATCAAATATAGGAATATCAAAGTTTATTTGTACATTGAAGGGGGCGGTGCCTCCGCTCAAAGAAGATGTGTCATCTTTTGGTAGTTGCCGAAGGATTTGCGCGAAACTATCCATCATATCATTCCTTTGTTGCATGAGGGCTTCCTCAATCAATAGTTTGAAAGGATATCCTGTCCCGTCAGCTTTCTTTTCTCCTTCCATGAGAGGTCTCTTGGGTGTGCGAGAGATTTTTTCCTCAATAGAAACAAGCTCGAGACCCAACTCTTTGTACTCTGACCTCGTTGGGGACATGCATTAAGATGACAAGGAGTAGACCACTCTGATACCACTGATCTGGATTTTATGAGCAGAACGAAAAGACTACAGATTATTAACAAGTTCTTAACACAAAATAACAGAGATACAGTAAAATTGGTTTTCTATTCAATAAAGAAATAAGTTGAAACTGTAAAATGCAATGGAAACAAGCTTGCTGGAATGGTGGCGGCTTATCTCTAAGAAGATATGTGACGGCTGCACTCATTCATAAGAAAATGATTACAATGAGGCTCTGAAGACCTTTTTTACAATAAATAGGAATTCCAAAAACCCTAGACATCCAAAAACCGAACCCTAGGAGATGAAGCGCCAAAAGTCATGTGGGCCCCATTTGGGTAAGTTAGTACATCAACTTCCTGGGGTCGTAATCTTTGCATACGATCTCCATTTTAGGCGTATGATAGCCCATTTGAAAGGTATCATCGAGGAGATTTATTTTGGGGGAATATAGAAGGAACTTCTATATTTCTCCCCCTTTTCCAAAAAAACATCATTTAGGGCCTCAAAACGGCTCCGGAAGTGAAAAACTGCTAAAAATAGTAAATTACCAAAATTGCCAGAAAATTGTTTTGAGCCAGTTTGAAAAGGTGGGTGGCCATCGATATCCACCTGGATCAGTAGTTCAATTTCAACTAGAAATAATATTCATGCAACTCCACCCACTTCTCTTGGTATTCTGGGGATGGTAAGGGATGATGAGTGTCCCCCTGTCAACAATTGTCTTAACTATGCTAGTTGTGGATACAATAACATTGGAAACTATGATCTATATAGTCGATAAGTCATTGAAGCAGGTTATAGTATATAATTGTTGAGGTAGGTGATGAATTGTCTTACAATCAATCATAAGGATTTTTTCAATACCTGGCTATTATATGATTTGTGAGTTTGGATACAATTGATGAAAATAAATATATAAGATGAATAAATATCTAGTGAATATTCTCATGAAGAGAATTAACTATACAAAAATCCAATTCATTGACGAAGGATTTTAATAATATCACTATATATTTATTAATAAACCATTGACTACCATTCTTTGTCACTCAAATTATTAACAAGTAGCACTTTAGATTCATTATTAAGCCACCAACTCCAGTGTACCACGTGAGGATTGCATCTATACATCTACGGGGGCATTTGGCAATCTATGGCCACCATGTTGTTCTGCAATCTATAACAGTACATGCTAAACATATCCTAGAATATTATGCATGTTACTACATGCTCATGAAAAATTATGGATCTAATGGAAATGGGGAATTTATAATTTCTCACTTCTTCAAGGGATTTATAAACCAACAGAGCTTCTCAAAAAGTCTTCATGGTGAAAATCCATCATCTAAGTATGAAAAAACTAGAAGAGTGTCACTTGATAATGAGAATGGATATGGAATTAGAAATCATGGCTCAAAATCACTTTCAGTCTATTACCAGTTTGATCCTTTCAAATATGCCTAGGGATAGAGTTAGTAATTAACGAATAAATGAATATTATGTATGCTGGAAAAGCATCTGAGAAACCTCATGGAGACCTTGGACATGATAGGTATAGAGGATTTCATCTAATGGTTTATGTGAAGGAGAGTGGTCTTCACATTGTCAATTGTGCTGAGTGACTAAACATTCTCCTAGTGGTGTCATGGCCTAGAACAGGGGTGGCTAGTTGTAGAGAGATCTAGTGCATCTAAGCCTATGGTTGGGTGGAAAAGTGTTCACCCTCAGTTAGTTGGCTGGTTGGAAGCTTGAAATAAATGATTCTCTCTATGTGTTTTATTCTAAGCTTTGTGTATTAAAGTGTAAGGAACTAAATGTGCATATTTTACATTCCTAAGTGTGCATAGATTTATAAGCATAATGGATGAATGTATGATTTTTAGTTCTCCCTGTTTTATTGGGTTACCATACATATTCAATTATCTCATGATTTGCATGCACAAGTAGCCTGTAACTCCATGGTCAAATCCCCAAGAATGGTATGAATTGAGTGAAGAGTTTATTCACTCGGGAGATTCTTGTATTTCCCTTAAATTCCCAAGAGCTATAATGATCAGGTTTAGATTAAAGGTCCACAGTGGGTGGTTGGAGGAAATGTTTTAGGGTTTGGAATATCAAATCCCTCTTTCTCCATATCTATGATGAAACCTTGCAATGGAACATTTACCTATGAAGCGAAAGAATGGAAAGGTGTTGTTCCATCATCAGTTCGGGACGACAAGAGGGGCCAGTATAGATCGAGAAATTATAGGCTCAAAAGGATCGAAAATCATTTATCATGATCATCCTCAGTCTCTATATCCTTCGAGAAGGCATATTTGGAAGGATTCATTTGGAAATCCCTAAGGCAAATTTGGCATTTCGAAGAGGTGATTCCGACCAAGTTAACTGGAAAGCACCTTTGGACCCGAAATGGATCTTGGCCACAAGATTGTATAAGTCTTGTCCATTAAATTTTTTATAGAAATGATGACCCTGTCAAAAGATCAGGCAGTTTGGGAACCTATGGTGATCTAAACCATTGATCTGGGAAATCACCCACCACCTAATTCATCAGATGAGTATGTTGTCTCAGAATGGCCAGATGTGGAAGAGAATTCCACACCAACATGTTGAGTCAAATGCCACATCAGATGGCATGTCATCATTTGGTGATGTAAATTCCATGTCAACTGTGGACAAGTGCAGACCTATCATTAGGTACACATTAGTAGGGACATATGAGTCAGATACTTCCATGTGGCAGTCAGGTATAGGTGGGACCCGTAGTCACCAATGGTATGTGTTGAGAGGGATTAACCAAGTGCAAAGGGTAAATCATGACCATGCATTGGGCGTTTATATTATATCTCTACCATCTGATGGAGATCGACGATTAGGAGAGCCTCTTTGAGAGATTCTTTTTCAGAGTGCCAAGTTTGAAAAACCATTCCAAAGAAGTGAGGCAAAGGAATGATTTTGATAGGATTTTAGGCTTCATAATTCGAAATAATTGTAAAGAATAGTATGTTCAACATTCCAATGGTATTTATATGAAAGAGCATCTCTGATAGGCTTGCGGGAGTTAATTTTCAGGAAGACTTGAAATTTGTCTGAGGTGATTCTCCTAAGGTAGAAATCTCGATAGGATTGTGGGTTTGAACTATTGAAAAAACCTATGGGAGTGGTCAACTCCTGTTCTGATGTATTTTTCCTAAACGGACATGTCTGATAGTATTGAAGACACTAAAATTTGGGAGATTTAGAGTGCGGTGGAAAAGGAGAGTTCGAGAGATTTTGGGATTTGGATTTTGGAAATACCATCGGCATGGTGAAAGATAAATTTTGATCAATGGAAATCGATAATGTTGTGTAAATCAAACCATGGGAGAATGAGTGAATATGTAAATTTGTCATTCCAATTAGATGAGCTTGATGGTGAATGTCTAACATCCTTTTGGGATACGAACTGCGATAAGAATCATGATAACAAGAAGGTATAAAGTCCAATGGTGTGAGCCCTATTATCACACAAGTTGTAGGTTGGGAAATACTGACCCAACCACCAATTTGTGACAACTTAGAGAGAACCTACCCATTGTCACCTTAGGAAGGTGTTCCTGTCACTTTAGAGGTGAGGTAGTCACCTAAAGGGGGGAATCCCAATGACCCTAGGGGGGAATTAAGATGGAAAATGATAAGTAAGAATGGATGTCGATAGATTTCAATTATATATGGTAGGAAGAGCTTGGAAAAGAATATTGGGAAGGCTTAATGGTTTCCAGGTGAGTTGAGTGACCTGTTGAGAGTAAAGTACTTGCCCAAGACACAATGAAAACCAATGATGCTTGAAATATGTTAGCTGGAAAAGAAAGTTAATATCGTTGTCCCTAATTTCATAAAACTTAAATGATGTATATCAGCTCATAAAAGATAGTAAAGGATAAAAAATAAGTGTTAAATATATGATTGTATAAGCAAGAGACAAGCTAGTGAAAGCTAGCTTAACTCAACAATGATAAAGCAATATTCTAGAAAAAAAATAAAGGCTCAAACAAAATCTTACTGAAGTGATATTTATCATCCTTATGGATGTATAAATCCAAGCTCTATATCATAAAAATCAGCCACTAAAAAACAACTTCTAACTAGCTCAATAAGTGTGCTAGGGTTAGTAGGAAGTTAGGGAAAAATAGTATCCAAATCCTAGGGTTAGTTTGAGAGTTATTAGGGGTTAGAGGGTTAGTTTTATGCATCCCTAATGGTTGTGAGTTATTTTTGTAACAGTGGCAAGAATTAATGGTTGAAATGGGACTCCTCAATGACGCAAGAGAGCCAAAGGATCAAGGAACAACTTCCAAAAGAGACAAGTTCAAAACTTGAAAATTTCATGTTTACCAAGGCAACAATTTATTTATCCAATGTAACAAGTAATGAATAGTTCCATTAATGATTGGGTTAATGGATTCAACCAAATAATGAGCTAGTGGTACTACCTCCTTGAGGGTGTAATTCCTCTTACACCCCAAGGAAAGTATCCCTAGCTAGGGTTTAGGCTAAGAAGGTGTATGAACTTATACTTCTCTTAGAAAAATCTTGTTAAACCAATAAAATTTAATCATGAAATGATGAAGGCTAAGGTTGGGGTATATTCCCTTATACTTCCCACCTATCTCTAGAAAAACAACCTTGTCTTTAACGCAAATGATAATTCAATGCAAAAAAGACTTACCAATTCAAGGAAAATGCTAAGATAAACCACCACAATAGAAAACAAGAGTATTCCAAGGATAGCACATCACTTCCATCAACCAATAACCAAGAATATACCCATACACAAGAGAACAAGAGAGAAACTAGAAAAATATAGAGAAAATTCTAGTCCAATACTTCTCACAATGGGAGAGTTATGATTCAAAATGAGATCTTATGATCTCTATTTTACAAAATGCCAATCACATAGTTTGTCCACATTAGAAAGGGTAAAACATAATATAAGGGATCAACAACCCTTATCTTACCCCTTGCAACAAAATAATATTAAACAATTCATATTAAAATCCACTTTTACAAAAAATAAACCCTAGAATAAGGTGATGTCACCCCTTTAGGGAACGTTTTAGCACTTTGAAGAAGTTGTTGGGGTAGTAGATGCATGGCTAGGAATCCAAAGGCCACCTGTCACTCATCAAAATCCTCTCTTAATGATATTCAAGCCTTCTTCCCTTAAAACATGCCATGTGTCATCAAGCAACACCTTCACCACCAAACCCTAGCCCTCTAGGTGACGTCAAGCCTCCAAAAGTGATGTTTTTCCCCTCCTAGGAAAAATGTTTGTCATGTGAGGGTTAGGTCATGTCATCCATGATGTCTTCTATGCCTCCAAAGGAAATTCATCATGATCTGATATGTGGGCCCTTGGCATCCAACCTATGGGATTCAAGCCCCATGGAATCCCAATCTAGGCTTGTTCTTCCAAAGCTGTCCACTAGCTAGGTCCTACAAAGACAAATAAGCATGCCCTCCAAAGATCTCAAGTAAAAATATCATGGTGAGTAAATCAAATCAAGAAATGAGCCACCTAAGCATGTGCATCAAATATTACTCGGTTAAACAAGTAATTTCTCAAAGACATTATGCAACTTTCCAAGCTTGGGTATGGGAGGGTTGATGAGGTGTCTTATTGGGTAGATCTTTCCCTAGATCAAGGAGTGTTTCCCAAGTGATCCCTGCCTAAGCCATGTGAATTATATGAAGCGGTTATGCATCCAGACTCATTGGGCATGGGGTTCATGATATACAAGGGGTTTTTTTGTCTCATTCATGGGTGCCTTTGTACAGGGTCTGTGGCACCTTCGTTTGCAATACATTTTTTCTAAGCCCTTCCTCTTGCCATTCTTTTTTTGTTTTGTGTTTTAAGGAACTAGTTGAATTACATTGTCTCGGTGTGGTGTCCATATAATGACAGTGTCACTCACAAATACCTTGTAGAAATGATAAGTTTGGCTCATGATGAGACCCCCTTTCTCTCATTTGTGTAACTGAGAGCCACAACCCTGCCTTGGTGACCAAATGATGGTAATTTCATACCACTAGATACCCATGATCATGATAGGTCGGCTCATGATGAGACCTTATATCCTCCAACTAACCCCTTAAGCATTCATTATCATTTATTGTTGTAGGTCCTCCTTTTCTTACAAATAAGTGTTTCATTGCTTTCTCGAGGGATCCCTGGGAAAATAATATGGAATCTCTATATATAGGATTTTATATTTTTATCCAACAAGAATCCCTCGGGGCCTTCATCCACTTATTCCCATGGAATGAGGGACAACCCCTTCTTAGGTCAATACACCATAAAATCCCAAGAGACAAGGAAATGGGGGTTTTAGGTGATGGAAAGTGGTAAGTATGGATGGGAATGATACGATGTCTCTTCAAGAGAGTTCTTAGTAGAAATCCCATTCCCAAGGAAGAACACTTACTAGGAAACAATGTCAACCACCAAGGTGAAATGGGGAAAAAAACATAATGTCCAAGCATATGTCATGAAATCTAAAGCAGTATAAGATACAACATACTCAAAATACCTTAAATATTGAAATGAAAATCACCATAATACCTGACTTGTACCTCATGGAGCAAGGCCCAGTGCCTCTCGGAAGCCAACTAGTGTGGTGGATGCCATCCTGAAAATCATGACCTTCGTGGTGGTGATAAGGGTATCCATCAATGCAAGTGGACATTGTTGGTCATATAGTCTCTCGAGACTCCATATATGCAACCTTAGGGCCTCGAGACATGATCTCCTTAGTTATCCCACAAAATGGGGATACCATCTGGCTCCTACTTGGAGACATGTGCTCATCATAGAGTGCATGATAATCGTTTCATATCCTAGTAGACCTGTGCCTACACTGAAACAAAAACTACCAAATCTAGGGTGGTTCTATCACCCTTCATCCACATACATCAAAATCCAAACTAAAACTAATCTATAAAAGAAAATTTTAGTAGTTTTTCAAAAATTTCTAAATTAAGCATGAAATCAATATGAAAGTAGAGAAAAAAAAATATGAAATGCATCTAAACTAATATGAGAAATCAAGATGCAAATGAAAGGAAATCAATATGACCTACATACTTACCAGGGTCCTTGAAGATCAATTTATAGGTGATGTCAGGTGAATTCATACAACTAATGCAACCAATTGGTCACCTCATCAAAGTATCTCCCCATGTGCCTAATAATGTAATACAAAAAAGATAAGTCAAGCACATAATAATCATGAGTATAAACACACATATAATCAATCATGAAATAAAACTCATGGAGATGGATGGGAGGGAGGAAATCTTATCGGAAAGATAAACCACCGGCCTGATCATCCTGCCTAAAATTGTAGCCACAAGCCTGATCAATATATCTCTAAAGAGGGCTACCATATGTAGACAATGGATTGTATTCATCTTCACTCAGAACATCACTGCTCCCTGAAGGCCAAGAAAGGACAAGAGATCCCAAGAAAACCCTATGATTTTCTAAACAAGAGGAAATGGGGTAAGGAACAACTTTATGTCTAGAGAAAAAATACTTTGTCGGATTTAGGAAATGTCTCTTCTTTGTCTTCAAATCCTTTCCCAAAGTCTCAACATGAAAGTAATTTTGTTTAGTAGTGTGAACCTCAGACTGTTTTGGGCTGGTCATGATCTAGTGTCTATCAAAATCTGAGCATAATGGTTGAAACTCCTCATATAAAAAATTTGCATCCCTAAAAGGGTATGTATCAAGGGATGACCTCATCAAGTTGAAGGGAAGATAATTCATCTTCATCATATGTATCATCTGGATATTCTTCATCAGGATCTTCTTCAAGATTTTCTTCATCCTCATCTACCAGAAAACCTTCTCTACAAAGAACATTTTTGAGCTCTTGGAAAGTATCTTGCAAATTCTGGGTAGTTGGTCAATAGTGCTTGAGAAATTATTCAATGATCTTGGTAGAAGAAGCGATTCTCTTTGGATTACATGAATGTGTGAGAAAATACCTTTGACTTGATTCCATTGAAGATAAAAAAATATTCATTAGCACATCCTCATGTAGCATATCTAGGCATGAAGCATACTTCATATAATTGACAACATGGGCTACTTCTAGAGTTGGATCGACATTAAACTTGGGGAAATTTTCCCTCCATTCCATTGGGAAATGGTTTGGATATCCAGGAATATCATGAACATCCAAAGAGGGATAAACCTTATGGAATACCCATGGTAAGTCTCGTGAGGCCATGGTTCCATTACTTAGGGTAATACCTCAATGGAGTCACCATATGAGCTCAAGGCTCATCAAATGGTGGAAATGGATAATGGAAAAGTGAGTTCTTGGAAGGTGGAGTCGCCATATGAGCTTCAAGGAGAGTTCATAAAGGGTGGAAAGGGAACATTTATTGGGTGGATTCACCAGGAAAGCTAGGGAAAATGCTTTGGGATAGATTTTCAAAGTATTGTTAGGGTTCGGAAGAGGATTCAAAATCCTCCCCAACAACAGCACCGAAATTTTATTGCACAATTTGTAGGTTGGTAAAAGGCCAACCCAACCACCAATTTGCAAAAACTTAGAGAGCACCTACCCACTGTAACCTTAGGCAAGTGTTCCCGTCACTTTAGAGGTGAGGTAGTCACCTCAAGGGGGGAATCCCAGTGACCCTAGGGAAAATTGAGATGGAAAATGATAAGTATGAATAGATGTCCCTAGAGGTTAATTATATATGGTAGGAAGAGCTTGGAAAAGAGTCTTGGGGAGGCTTAAGGGTTTCAAAGTGAGTTGAGTGACCTGCCGAGAGTAAAGTACCTGCCCGAGACACAATGAAAACCAAGGATGCTTGAAATATGTTAGATGGACAAGAAAGTTAATATTTTTGTCACTAATTGCATCAAAAGTAAATGGTGTATATCAGCTCATAAAATATAGTAAAGGCTGAAAATAATTTCTAAAGATATGATTTTATAACCAAGAGACAAGCTAGTGAAAGCTAACCTAACTCAACAATGATAAAGAAATAATCTAGCACAAAACACAAGGCTGAAACAAAATCTTACTATAGTGATATTTATCAGCCTTATGGCTATAGAAAACGAAGATTTATAGAAGAAAAATCAGCCACTGAAAACCACTACTAACTAGATCAATAAGTGTGCTAGGATTAGTAGGAAGTTAGGGAAAAATTGTATCCAAATCCTAGGGTTAGTTTAAGAGTTATTAGGGGTTAGAAGGTTAGTTTTTGTTGATTAATTGGGTTGGTTGTCATTTATGTCAACCCTTGAAGAAATTTTGGTAATAAATTCTAGTAGCCCCAACAGTGTGATTAAGGGACTTCAGTTTGATTGATGCATAATAGTATGAAGATTAATATATTTGCAAGTTAAACTATTCTAAATGGATATTACATGGCATGCCATTTCCAATAATATGTGGAACTTCACATAAATCCTTATGGTTAGAGAGTTATGGCCTTGTGAATTTGGAGAACCCTCATTAGTTATCTAGAAGGTCAAAGAAGCCAATTTATTCTAGAAGCTCCTCGAAAAAGTTGACTAGTCAAGTGGGTAAAACTAGGAATTAATCATGGGTTAAGTTGTTGCAATAAGAAAATAATTAAAAATAATTTAGTTTCAACTAAAAGTGGATAATTTACTATTTGTAAGAAAAGTGGGTTAGAAGTGGACAAGTTGTTAGAAGTGGGTTAGCCCTAAAAT
The DNA here is from genome assembly GCA_000966675.3 of Picea glauca. NCBI lineage: Eukaryota > Viridiplantae > Streptophyta > Pinopsida > Pinales > Pinaceae > Picea > Picea glauca. Next base: position 373,466 of record JZKD02S2265830.1, read on the forward strand.
AAGGAAATTGGGTTAAGTTGGTTAGAAGGTAAGCCCTTGAGTAAGCTACAAGGAAGTATAAATAAGAGAGCAAGGATCTCCTATTAGCACCTATTGAGAACATTGAATATATATTATTGTGTAATTTTTATTGTAGGTACTCATTGATACATCTGAAGCTACACAAGTCTGAGGTAGTATGAAGGGTTGACTACGAAAGTTTCGGAATTGCAGAAAATACTAAAGAAAAAAAAAAACCTATTTTTTGAGGTGTACGAGGGATATAGTGGAACAGAGTACGTACATACGCATGTTGAAGGAGAAAAAATTGTGTACATATGCATGTTGAAGAAGGAACAGTCACGTACAATTGGGAAAATCCATAAAAACTTAAGGACATGAATATGTCAGGTCTCTAGATTCTGAAAGCAAGTTCTCAGGAAGGTCTATAGTGATCAAGTACATCATATGTATCTACAAGTTCAAAAGGTATGTCTTATTTCTATGTGTAGTTGGATAGTCTTGTCTACATGAGAAATGGTTATGGGGGTTTGAGGATTCTCCATAGAGAGGCTATTGGCTATATGGGACTTACTATATAAGTCAAATATACAAATATACAATGTTGGTATAATCAATATTTATCATTGGTACATCTTGTTAGTGTTGAGGCATATCTTGTATTTCTTGGCATATGGTTAAGACTTTTTGTAGTTCATGGTTGAGATCTTGAATTTGTGAAGTGGTTCTGAAGTGGTTGATGTATAGAGAGGTTGTATATCAGTAAGGGTTTGATGTCTAGTCCATGTGAGGGTCATTATACTTGTTCATAATTATACATACTTGTATGTCACATGACTAGAGAGACATGGATGAACTTTGTTAAGGAATATGTATGAGGATGTATGCATAGGGCACATTTATAGTCTAGACACAGTGATAGGTTTCAAGTTCATGCGACAGAGGCAACAAAGGGTCTAAGTTTTTCAGGAAAAATAAAACCTTAGTTTTTAGAAGGCATACGTAGGTTGCACTACAGATAGGCCGTGTACATAAGTAGGCTACACTACATACAGGTTGTGTACATACATGAGCTGCAACACAGACAGATCGTGTACCTGTTGGGTTTTTGTTGGTACAATAAGGTTACTAGTACAGGTTGATCATAGGTATTTGGTACAGGTTCTTGGCACAGATTGGTACAGGTTTATAGTGGTGTATCTCACAGTGACAGTGTGGTAGTGGTTTCATCATTTAATTTAGATTTTAGGGAGTTTGGATGGGGCAAGGATAGGTGGTTGTAGCCACATTTAGGTTGTAGTCGAAGAACATAGGGGGTTGTATCCTCCTTCTGGTTGTAGCCATAGAAATGGGGAGTTGGAGCCTCCCTCATGTTGTAGCTTGGAAATATAGGGGGTCAGAGCCTCCTTCCAGTTGCATCTGGAGAATAAAGGAAGTTGGTTCTTCCAATGAATGTAATTCTTAAAGACATAAAATAAAAATAATTCCATGGTTTTCTCCCACATTGGGTTTCCATGTAAAAATATTGGTGTATTGTGCATGTGTGTGATTGTTCATTGTTTATGGTTTATTTACTTTGCACTTATTGTATGATAATTTTATATTTATCATAACGATAAATAACTCTTACATATTGTGGTTAAACGGATTAAGATTCTTCTATTACTGATTCACCCCCCTCTTAGTAATCCAACAATTGGTATCATAGCATGTTCCCTTAACCATGGAAAGGTAGATCATGGAGAGAAACAGTTTGTATAAAAATGGAATACCATATCTTGATGGACATAACTATGCATTCTGGAGTAGAAGGATGAAAACATATGCACATGCACAGGGATTTGAGGTTTGGAAATCAATTGTAGATGGATATAAAGAACCAACAGTTCCGCCAACGAATGACAATGGAAGAAAAATTAGTCTAAATAATTCAAAAGACACAAATGCAATTATGAATGGTCTTTGTGATTTAGTATATGTCAAATTGATGCATTGTAGCTCTACTAAATAGATTTGGGAAAAACTTCAGAATATTTATGAAGGAGATGCAAAATTCAAGGAAACAAATATTCACACTTACAAAGGTCAATTTGAATAGTTGAAGATAAAGGAAGATGAGAATATTGCATCTTGCTTCTTACGAGTTGATGAAATAGTGAATGCACACATAGGATTGGGAGAAGAATTTTATGAATCTATAATTATTCAAAAGGTACTAAGATCTCTTCCAATGAGATTTGATCCTAAGATCTCAGCACCAGAAGAAAGAGAAGATGTAGACTCAATAAGCATGGATGAACTACATGGAATTTTCACATCCTATGAAATGAGAACTGAACAAGAGAATCCAAGTATAAAAGAAGCAGCATTCAAAGCATCCAAGAAGTCAAAGAAAAAAGGCAAGAAAAAAGTAAAAACAATATAGCAGCAGCAGTGCATCTCGGAAAACGATGAAGAAGTAGCCAACTTTGTCAGAAGACTGAGAAAGGGAAATGGAGGTAGATATAAAGGTAAGATTCCATTGATTTGTTTTAATTTTGATGGTATTGGTCATTTTACTAACAATTTTCCTCACAAGAAAAAGAAAATAACTAAAGAAGATGATTCAAATAGAAAACAAACATATAAAGGAAAAAGAACCAAAAAGAAAGTCTTCAAGAAAAGTTTTTGCACCAAAGAAGACGTCTCCTCATCAGACGAAGTTGAAGTCAGTGAAAATGAGACAGAAAGAGTTGCATTCATGGAAATAGAAAACTCTAATAAAGAACACACCAAAGAAGAATATGAAGGGGCATAAGTTGACTACAGAGAAGAATTTTTTAGTTCCATAGATGTTATAAAAAGGGAAAAAAAGAAAAAAAAATCACTACGGGAAGAACTATAAACAAAAGAGGAAACACAAAATTCCAACTCTAGAGAATTGGAGAAGATGATCTCTAATATAAAAATTCAAGTTGAAGAAGAAAAAAGAATCGAAGAAGCACTTAAATAACAGTTGGAAGAAAAGGACAGGATCATTGGAAATTTGGAAGAAGAGATTGTTACATTGATAAAATACCTTCAACATAAAAACATGCAGAACAACTCAAAGGTTTTGGATAATATTATAACAGTTAGAGGCCAGATCATGACAAGATTGGGATAGGATACAATCAGACAAAAAGATTCTCAAGCTCCAAAACTACAAATCAAGAAACACAACCAAGAAGCTATGCAGAGAGAGTTATATGAGACAAGAAGTTTTACGGGGAAGATCACAGGGACACTCATCCACCTAGAATATTCAGATCTCAGAATCAACGTCAGTCAATAACAAGAAGGCCTTGGGAAGAACAAGGATTCAGAAGAGTAACTCCTTTCAGAAGATCTTCAACTCCCATGTATCAAACTATTTTTTTTGGTTTATGTTATGCTTGTAATAATTTTGGACATAAAGCTATAAATTGCAAATCTATTAGTAGGAATAGAAACAACATTGAAAGTCATGCACAAAATGGTTATCTAAGAAGGCCTAGTGAAACATAGAGAAGATGTTGCAACAGGTTTGAATCATTGATCACTGAAGTGGAATGCTACAAGTGAAACAAATTTGGACACATGACCAAAGATTGTAGAATGAAAGTCCCTCATAGAGAGTCACAACAAAATAACAACAGTCATAGACAGAAACCTCAGCAAAAAATATGTATAAGAAAGCATAATCAATTTAACAATGAATAATGCACACTCGCTCTACAAGCTTAACACCAGAAATGTGGTTGGTATGTTGACAGTGGCTTCTCAAAGCACATGAAAGGTGATGAAGATGGGTTTCTTACATTGAGAAAGGAAAGAGATGGATCAATCTCCTTTGGAAATGATGACTCAGCTAGAATCATTGGAAAGGGCATAGTTAGAATTGGAAACAAGAATACCAAGGAAGAAAATTTTCTACTAGAGGAAGATATGAAACATAATCTTGTAAGTGTAAGTCAAATTTGTGATTAAGGTCACAAACTTACGTTCGATTCACAGAAGTGAGAAATAAGAAAAGTAGGTTCAGGAAAATTGATTGCAACAGTTGCAAGAACTTCAAGCAATATATATGTACTAAGAGAAATTGGAAATGAAAATTGTTGTCTAGGAAAGGAAGATGAATTTTTTCTATGGCACAGAAGAATGGGTCACATGAAATTCGATAACCTCCTCAAAGTCAGCAAAAAGGAAGAAGTGAGAGAAATTCCCCAAATCACGAAGCCAACCAACACATTTTGCAAGCATTGTCAACAAGGAAAGAAAAAAAGACCAGGTTCAAAAAAAAGGAATACTCCACAATAAGACCATTGGAAATTGTGCATACTGATCTAGTTGGACCAACTAGAACAAAGGGCTTAAAAGTTGAGAAATACTTTATGTTATTGGTTGATGATTATGGAAGGATGACTATAGTTTGTTTTCTCAAGAATAAATTAGAAGCATTTGAAAACTTCAAGGTATACAAGGAAATGGTTGAAAATGAAATGGATTCAAAAATAAAATGTTTGAGATCGGAAAATGGAGGATATTTTACTTCAAAGGAATTTATGGATTTCTACAGCAAGCATGGACTAAAAAGATAATTTTTTGTTGCTAGGACACCTCAACAAAATGGAGTTGTCGAAATAAAGAACAAGACAGTACAGGAAATGGCTCGAACAATGTTAATGGATTCTAAGTTGATAGATATTTTTTGGACACATGCAATGCATACAACAGTTCACATTCAAAATAGAGTAATGCTAAAAAACAACAGTGAAAAAAATCCATATGAACTATGGAAAGGAAGACCAACAAATGTAAAGCACTTTAGAGTTTTTGGAAGCAAATGCTACATCAAAAGAGAAGATGGCATAATGGGAAATTTTGATTCTCGTGTGGACAAAGGCATACTCGTTGGTTACTTACTCAAGTACAAGGAAAGCATACAAGTGTTACAATCTAAGGCTCAACAAAGTTGTGGAAAGCATCAATGTAATGGTTGATGAAACAAGTGGAAAAAAATTAAAGGAAGAAGAAAATGAATCAATGGAACATGTTTACGAAGAAGAAGAAAAAGGATGAAGAAGCAACAGAAAAGGAAGATGAAGAAGAACATATAGAATTAGAAGATAAAGTATAACAAGTACCTCCAAAGACACCTAGCAAATGAATACATAAGAATAATCCTTCAAATTAGATTATCGAGAACAAAGACACGGAAATTGAAACTAGAAGAAGAATTTGTTTACCGGAACAAATGCACCTAGCACTCTTATCTTCGATTGAACCAAACAGTTTTGAAGAAGCCAGCAAGGATGAATTATGGAAAAATTCCATGAATGAAGAGTTGGATCAAATAGAAAAGAATGACATTTGAAAATTGGTTCCAAGCTCTAGGTACAAGAATGTGATCGTCACAAAGTCGGTCTTCAAAAATAAATGGAATGAAGATGGACAGGTTACCAAGAAAAAAGCTAGATTGGTATGTAAAGGATACACATAGGTTGAAGGTATCAAATTTAAAGGGACGTTTTCCCCGGTTTCCATAATGGAAGCAATTAGATTGATCCTAGATTATGCATACTCCAAGAATATTAAAGTGTATTAGATGGACGTGAAATCGGCCTTTTTGAATGGGGAACTAGAAGAAGAAGTCTACATTGAGAAACCAGAAGGATTTCAGTTGTCAGAGAATGAAGATTATGTTTGTAGGTTGAAGAAGGCCTTGTGTGGTATAAAACAATCTCCCAACGCATGGTATTCTAGACTGGACAGATATCTACAACAAGCAGGGTTCATAAATGGAAATGCAGACAACAACCTCTACATCAAGGTAACTCAAGATAGTATTTTATTAATTGAAGTTTATGTTGATGATATTATTTTTGGAAGTGATGATGACAGGTTAAGCCAGAAATTTGCAAAGGATATGCAGAATGAATTTGAAGTTGTTGGATAAATTTCTATTTTCGGCACACTAGTTCAGTGAGAGTAACACTAGTTTAGTGGGAGTTCACTAACTAGCTCTATTTTAGACTTTAACACTAGTTTAGTGGGAGTTAACTGACTAGTTCTATTTTAGACTTTCTAATCTTAGACCATCACTATTATGCATGCATTCCTAATTATAGGATGTCATTGCCTATATGAGTGAATATCACTCACTCATTGACAATATCATAATATACATTGATTCTCATTCTTCATTGTGTATCTCTCTTCTTTTTTCTTGATAAGCTTTGTTTGTGCATTCTTTAGCTAGATCTCCTGTGCAGGTTTCCATGAAACACTTACATGGTATTAGAGATATGCTGCTTGGAGAAAGCCAGACAAGCCAAAGAATAAGGAAAATCGGAGTTTCGACGAGCTAAATCTGTGGTCGTACATTTCATCAGTTATTTCTTCAAAAGTATTAATGTTTTGAGGAAACAGATCATGTGGGAAGTAAATCGGCCCATTCTGCAAGTGGTTTTTCAACCGTTTGGCGAGATTCTTCACCGTTTTCTCAGAACGTAAGCCGGAAAATAGCCTCCTAAACCTGATATGAATCTGTGGCCGTACATTTCTACAGTGATTGCTCCCAAAATATTAAGTGTTTTGAGGAAACAGTTCATGCAAGAAGTAAATCGACCCATTCTGCAAGTGGGTTTTCAACCGTTTGGAAATATTCCTCGCCATTTGATTGGAAATTAAGTTGGAAGATCATCTCCTTAAACTCATACGAATTTTCACCTAAAGTTCCCTTTCTACCGTGATTTCTTAATTTTCCACTTGCATGTTGAGAGTAAATTTTTAGGGGTTCTTAGAAATAGTGGGAGAGATGGATAGGACAACTATAATACAGTCAAACTTGGTGGTAATCCTCACACCATACAATTATTTTGATTGGAATCCCAAGGCGGAATTCCAACTCAGAAAGAAAGGACTGTATAATTTGACAATGGCGACAGAAACAAAACCTACATCAGCGATTGAGAAGATGATATGGGTGAACCATAAGAATGAGGCCACAAAAGTACTTCTTGATTTAATCTCCACTGATCTATGGTTTCATTTTTCCACATGCAAGACTTCAAATGAGATCTGGACCACCTTGGAAGGACTCTTTGGAAAGAAAGATGAGATGCGAGGTCATACGCTTGAGGTAGAATTGAATACCTTAGACCCTAAAAGTTTTGATAATATACAGGATTTCTTTACTAAATTTAAATCTTTGATTTTGATCTTGGGTGAATGTAGTATTGACAAGTCTTCACAAGAGAAACAACTTACTCTAACAATCTTAGCCAAGCTAGGACAAGAATACGTTGTATATGTCTCCAATTTCCATTCTGGTAGATGTCTTTTTGGAACAAATGGGAAAATTCCTACGTTGGCTCATTTCATTGAGTCTCTTACGCAAAAGCAGAAAAAACTCATATAGATGGACCTATTGAAAGATTCCAAAGCACATGCACTCACCATGCATGATGGAAAAGGGTCATCCAAACAAAACGGGAAGGAGGGATATTCAAACCCTTTAATGATTCTTCAGGTTCCAAAGACTCTTCAGATTCTGAGAAGAAGAAGAAAAAGGGAAAGTATTGCACTTACTGCAATAAATGGAATCATGAATAATCCACATGCATGAAGAGACAGATCGATCTTATGGCACAATCACTTTAGCAAAACAACCTTGGAAACTTCATTCCATAGGGAGCCAAGAAGCGGAAGGAATAAGATCATGCTCCTAAGAAAGGTAATCATCATGCTCTGGTTGCAATTAATTCCTCACTTGATTCATGGATTATAGATTCTGGTGCATCCCATCATATCGCAGCAGAAGAGGAAGTTTTCTCTTCCTTGAGTCCATGCTCAAGACCCCCTATTCTCATGGGGGATTATACTCCAGTAGCAGTAGCAGGAGAAGGGAGAGAGGAACTCCATAATGGCAGTTTTGAGAATGTTTTACATGTTCCAAATCTTTCTATGAATCTACTCTAAGTTTATCAGATCACTCATAAAGTTAAAAAGGTTGAATTTACATCAGATTCAGTTTCATTAATTGACATGCATGGAAATTCCATCATTGCAATTGGTGAGGTGGATCACAAGTCAAGGTTGTATAAATTCACTAAGTTTTCTGATGATGACTCCTCTATTCTACTTACACATAAGGAGAGAACTTTGCATGCACATCTAGTGCAACATGCATATACTCTTGTTCTTCCATCAGTTTCAGACATCAAAGATGATTCCATACACTCAGATTATGTACATGGAAATAAGAAGGTAGTACAACCAGATAAGAAGCCAACGTCAAAGCTTCAGCAGGTGCCCAAGAAGGCACAGACCACACTTCAAGTAGCAGGAAACCTTGCAAGGAATCCATTGGATTCGAGGATGACTCGATCTTAGCATAAGGATCCTTCTCATGTACTTTTAGCTTCAGAACTTGCGATGCCCATGCATTGCTATATGGTTCAATCTACTGATCCACGGAACTACAATAGGGTTTTGTGAAATTCATTATGGCAAGAAGTCATGCAAAAGGAGTATGACTCACTCCTAGAGAACCAAACTTGGAATCTAGTTCGAATTCTACCAGAAAGGAATATTTTTAGGTGCAGATGGGTCCACGGGATCAGGAGGTACAAGGCCCAACAGGTTTCCAAAGGACTTCATCAAATTCATAAATATTTTTGCATCTTCATGAAGACTTTCAATGAGCCGAAGTTTCAAACTTTATGGGATCATCTTGCAATGAAGAACACAGTTAACTATCAGCTTCCATTTCTTCTTTTGATACATTATCTTTTGAGGAGGGGCTTTGTTCCCACGTGGTTTTCCCTCTTTCCTCGTTTTTATTCAGTGTTCAGTAGTTGCATTGTACATGAGTACCTAAAATGGCCTAGTAGTTGAGACTCATTTTTTACTCCATAGTGATGTTCAGGGGGGGTGTTGGAGAAATTTCTATTTTCAGCACACCAGTTCAGTGGGAGTAACACTAGTTCAGTGGGAGTTAACTAACTAGTTCTATTTTAGACTTTAACACTAGTTCAGTGGGAGTTAACTGACTATTTATATTTCAGAAGTTCTAATCTTAGACCATCACTATTATGCTTTCATTCCTAATTATAGGATGTCATTTCCTATATGAGTGAAGATCACTCACTCATTAACAAGATCATAATATACATTGATTCTCATTCTTCATTGTGTACCTCTCTTCATTTTCTTGATAAGCTTTGTTTGTGTATGCTTTAGCTAGATCTCCTGTGCAGGTTTCCATGAAACACTGACAGAAATATCATTACTTGGATAACTATCCTTATTTTTAGGTCTTCGTATATGCCAAAGAAACCAAGGTATTTTTATATCTCAAACTAAGTATATTAAAGAAATGCTAAATAGGTTCATAATGGAAGATTGGAAACCAGTTAATACCCCTATGAAAACCGATTGCAAGTTGAGTAAAGATGACGATTCAAAGTATACAAATCAGAGGCAATGCATGTCAATGATTGGTAGCTTACTTTATGTGACAACATCCAGACCAAATGTAATGCAAGTTGTTGGACAGGTGGCATGATTTCAAGAAACACCAAAGGAATCACATGTTCTAGTAGTGAAGAGGATATTCAGATATATAAAAGGTACATAAGAGTTTGGATTATGGTATCAAAAAGGAAAGGATTTATCATGTATTGCGTACACAGATGTAGATTGGGAAGGTTGCATTGATGACTAGAGAAGCACGAGTGGAGAAGTGTTCTACTTGGGTGAGTGTTTGGTATCTTGGATAAGAAAGAAACAATCATCAGTATCATTGTCTATAGCTGAAGTAGAGTATATTGCAGCAACAACATGTTGTACACAAGTTTTATGGATGAAACAAACTCTGACAAATATACAGGTTGAGTATAATGAGCCCATTCCAATATATTGTGATAATACAAGCATTATTAGTATCTTAAAGAATCTAGTGATGCACTCCAAGATGAAGCACATTCCAATAAAGTATCATTTTCTATAGGAATAGGTTGCAGATAATAACATCAGAGTTGAATAAGTCGAAACAAAAGAACAGGTTGTAGATATCTTCACAAAATCTCTTACAAGGGAATATTTTGAGTATCTTCGCCAGAGACTCGAAGTAATTTCTACTCAAAAATGAATTATTTTAAATTCTTATCTTATATGTATTATATTTACATGAGGAAGCACCACAAAGAGGACAGTTCGGGTTGGGGGATCAGTTTTAGGAAGATTGTGTTCAAGGGGAGCAACCCCAAGGACAATTCTATTAGAGGGAACAACCTCGGATGAGAAGTTACATTTTTCATTGATGTCAAAGGGGTAGAGATTAATCAGATGAAGGATAGAGAGTTAGATGTTGGAGAGAGAGCATAGAGGCATGTTTCCAGGGGGATAGATAGTCACAGGGGGAGCATGAGTGATATGACTGCATTGTTGCATTAGAGTGTTTCCATCAATTCCAAAGGGGGCGATTGTTGATTAATTGGGTTGGTTTTCATTGATGTCAACCCTTGAAGCAAGTCCGGTAGAAAATTATGGTAGCCCCAATAGTATGGTTAAGGGACTTCAGTTTGATTGATGTATAATGGTATGAAGATTAATATATTTGCAGGTAAGTCTATTCTAGATGGATATTACATGTCATGCCATTTCCAGTGATATGCAGACCGTCACATAACTCCTCGTGGTTAGAGAGTTGTGGCCTTGTAAAGTTGGAGAACCCTCATGAGTTATCTAGAAGGTCAAAGAAGTCAACTTATTCTAGAAGCTCCTAGAAAAATTTGACTAGTCAAGTGGGTGAAACTTGGAGTTAATCATGGGTTAAGTTGTTGCAATAAGAAAATAATTAAAAATAATTTAGTTTCAACTAGAAGTGGAGAATTTACTATTTTTAAGGAAAGTGGGTTAGAAGTGGACAAGTTGTTAGAAGTGGAGTATCCCTAAAAGAAGGAAATTGGGTTAAGTTGGTTAAAAGGTAACCCCTTCAGGAAGTGACATGGAAGTATAAATAAGAGAGCAAGGCTCTCCTATTATCACCTATTGATCACATTGAATATATATTATTGTGTAAGTTTTATTGCAGGTACTCATTGATACATATTAAGTTATGCAAGTATGAGGTAGAACAAAGGGTTAACGAAGAAATTTTTGGAATTGCATAAAATACTAAAAAACAAAACTAGTTTTTTAGGTGTACGCGGGATACAGTGGAACAGAGCATGTACATATGCATCATGAAGGAGAATAGAGTGTGTACATACACACGTTGAAGAAGGAACAATCATGTACAGTTGGGAAAATCCATGAAAACTTAAGGAGATGAAGATTCTAGGTCTCTAGAGTCTGAAAGGAAACTCCTAGTAAGGTCTATCATGATTAGGTACATCAGATCTATCTACGAGTTCAAAATGTATGTCTTATTTCTACGTGTACCTGGATTTTGTTGTCGACATGAGAAATGGTTATGGGGGTTTGAGGATTTTCCCTAGAGAGGATATTGGTTGTATGGGACTTACTGTATAAGTCAGATCTACAGATCATATATAGTGATGGTATAATCAATATTTATCATTGGTACATATTGTTAGTGTTGAGGCATATCTTGTATTTCTTGGCATATGGTTAAGGGTTTTGTGGTTCATGCTTGAGAGATTGCATTTGTGAAGTGGTTGATGTATAGAGAGGTTGTATGTCATTAAGGTTTTGATCTCTACTCCATGTGAGGGTTATTAAAATTGTTCATGATTATACATACTTGAATGCCACATGACTAGAGAGACATAGATGCACTTAGTTAAGGGATATGTATGAGGATGTATGCATAGGGCACAACTACAATTTGGAAACACTGACAGGTTGCAAGTTGATGTGACAGGGGCAGAAAAGGGTCGAAATTTTTCAGGAAAGAGAAAACCCTAGTTTTCAGAAGGCATATGCAGGCTGCACTATAGACAGTTCATGTACATATGCACACTGCACTACATACAGGTCGCATACATACACAAGCTGCAGCGCATACAAGTCATGTAAATGTTGTGTTTTTTTTAGTACAGGAAGGTTACTGGTACAGGTTGATCACATGTATTTGGTACAAGTTGTTGGCACAGATTGGTACATGTTTATAGTGGTATATCTCACAGTGACAGTGTGGCAATGGTTTCATCATTTCATTTATATTTCAGGGCAGTTGGATGGGGAAAGGATAGGTGGTTTTAGCCACCTTCCAGTTGTAGCCGGAGAACATAGGGGGTTGTAGCCTCCTTCTAGTTGTAGCCATAGAATTTGGGAGTTGGATATTCCCTCAAGTTTTATCCTAAAAATATAGGGGGTTGGAGCCTCCTTCCAGTTGCAGCTGGAGAACAAAGGAAGTCGGTGCTTCCAATGAATGTAATTCTTAAAGACATATGAAAAAACACATTATGTGGTTTTCTCCCGCATTGGGTTTCCACGTAAAAATATTGGTGTATTGTGCATGTGTGTGATCGTTCATTGTTTATGGTTTATTTACTCTGCACTTATTGGATGATAATGTTATAATGATAAGAAAGATAAATAACTCTTACATACTATGGTTAAAAGGATTAAGATTGCTCTATTACTGATTCACCCCCCCCTCTTAGTAATCCAATAGTTTTTTTCATCCCTAATGGTTGTAGGTTGGTTTTGTAATAACAACAATAATTAATGGTTGAAAGTGGATGCCTCAATTAGACAAGAGAGCCAAAGGCTCAAGGAAAAACTTCCAAAAGAGACGAGTTCAAAACTTGAAAATTCTGCGTTTACCTAGAAAACAATTTATTTCTCCAATGTAGCAAGTAATGACTAGTTCCTTTAATTATTGGGTTAATGGTTTCAAGAAAAGAATTAGCTAGAGGTGCCACCTCCTTTGGGGTGTAAATCCTCTTACTCTCCAAGGAAAGTATCCCTAGCTAGGGTTTAGGCTAAGAGGATCGATGCACTTATACTTCTCTTAGCAAACCCTTGTTAAACCAATAAAAGTTAAGCATAAAGTGATGTAGGCTAAGGTGGGGGTGTATGCCCTTATACTTCCCACCTATATCTAGCAAAATAACCTTGTATTGGACACAAATGATCATACAATTCAAAAAAGTCTTACCAATTCAAGGAAAATGTTGAGATAAACCACCACAATAGAAAAGAAGAGCCTTCCAAGACTACCTCATAACTTCCATCAACAAATAACCAAGAATATATCCACACACAAGAGAAAAAGAGAGAAACTAGTCAAATATAGCGAAAAATTCAGTCCAATACATCTCACAATGGGAGAGTTATGATTCAAAATGCGACCTTATGATCTCTATTTATACAAAATGTCAATCACATAGTTTTTCCACATTAGCAAGGGTAAAAAATAATATAAGGGGTCAACAACCCTTGTATTACCCCTTGAAACAAAATAATATTAAGCAATTCATCTTAAAATTCACTTTTACACAAAAGAAACCCTAGAATAAGGTGGCGTCACCCCTTTACGGGATGTTTTCGCACTTTGAAGAAGTCATCGGGGTAGTAGATGAATGGATAGGCATCCAAAGGCCAATTTTTACTCATACAAATCCTCTTGATGGTATTCAATTCTCCTTCCTTTAAAATGTGCCACATGTCATGAAGCAACACCTTCACCACCAATCCTTAGCCCTCTAAGTGACATCAAGCCTCCAAAAGTGACGTTTTTCCTCTCCTAGGAAAAATGTTTGGCATGTGAGGGATAGGTCATGTAATACATGATGTCTTATAGGCCTCCAAAGGAAATTCATTGTGATGTGACATGTGGTCCCTTGGAATCCAACTTGTGGGCTTCAATCCCCATGGAAGCCCAAGCTACGTTTGTTCTTCCAGAACTATGCACTAGCTAGGTCCTGTAAAGACAAATAAGCAGGCCCTCCAAAGATCTCAAGTCAAAATATCATGGTGATTAAATAAAATCAATAAATGATCCACCTAATCATGTGCATCAAATATCACCCAGTCAAACAAGTAAGTTCTCAAAGACATTATGCAACTTTCCAAGCTTGGGTATGGAAGGGTTGACGAGGTGCCATATTAGGTATATCTTTCCCTAGGTCAAGGAGTGTTTCCCAAGTGATCCCTCTCTAATCCATGTGAAGTAGATGAAGTGGTTATGGATAAATACTCATTGGGCATGGGGTTCATGATATACAAGGGGTTGTAGTGTCTCATTCATGGGTTCCTTTGTAGAGGGTGTGTGGCACCTTTGTTTGCAATGCACTTTTCATAAGCCCGTCCTCTTTCCATTCTTTGTGTGTTTCATGTTTTAAGGAATTATTTGAAGGCCATTATCCTTCCATGGTGTCTAGATAATGATAGTGTCACTCACAAATACCTTACGGAAATGAGAAGGTTGGATTTTGATTAGACCCCCTTTCTCTCAGTTGTGTAACTGAGAGCCACAAACCTACCTTGGTGACCATATGATGGTAATGTGATACCGCTAGATACCCATGATCATGATAGGTCGGATCATGATGAGACCTTCTATCCTCTAATTGACCCCTTAAGAATTCATTATCATTTATTCTTGTAGGTCCCCCTTTTCTCACAGCAAATCATTTCATTTCTTTCTCAAGGAATCCCTGGGTGAAGCATCTGGAAGGTCTATATATAGGATTTTATATTTTTATCCAACAACAATCCCTTTGGGCCTTCATCCCCTTCTTTCCATGGAATGAGGGACAACCCCTTCTTAGGTCAATACACCCTAAAATACCAAGAGACAAGGAAATGGGGCTTTTAGTTGATGGAAAGTGGTAAGTATGGTTGGGAATGATATGATGTCTCTTCAAGGGATTTCCTAGTAGCAAACCCATGTTAGAAGATTGGTTGTTGTCATTGATGTCAACCCTAGTCATGGGTTTTGGACAGCAATATAGATGAAGGTATTTGGACATGAAGGACAATGCACATGCAAATACAACACCCATGGATGGATAGTATACATAATTTTATTTCCGGTGGTATGTGGCACGTCACGTGGATCCTCATGGTTGAGGAGAAATGAATTTTTGAAGATGACAAAGTGAATTGAAAAAGGAAGTACATGTAGGCCCTGAAGATAATTAAAGAACATAATTGAAAAATAAGAAAGTGTCAGGATGACCCTAAATGAAGTGACATAAATGGTATAAATAAATATCATTATACATTCATTTTATACACAATTTGAATTTCAGAGGAAATCAGAAGTAAAGAAGGCCAGATTTCAAGGGAGGATGAAGTCTTTTGGTGATGTGTTCTAAGGTATGTTATTTTCAGGTCATCTTACCATGTTCGCTATAACTTTTTTTGTGGAAATATTCAGATGGTGAAATTGCTATGGTATTGAGAATACATATAAAGGTACCTGTGGTAAAAGTTTCATCTCTTGATTCGCTATAATTATGGAGATACACTCTGTGGAAGATAGGGTTTTTTACCAGTCCTGAAGCTAGTCAATAAACAGGTGTTCTGAGTAAAACAGTCATAATGTATTCATAGAGAATCCAAATGAAGTGGGAAAAATTGAATTGGAAATAGTATGGACTTTAGTTTCTTTTGTGCAAGTTTCAGAATCGGATGTTAAATATTGAGTGTGGGGCATTCTGTACAAGTTCAGTCTTCTGAATAAACCAAAATTGAAGAAGGTCTACCATTCTCTCTATAACTTCTTTTTGGGGAGGATTCAAAGAGTGAAAATTGGAGGAGTTTCAGAGAATACATTAAGTAATATTATCTACAAGAATTGAATAATTGCAGAAATTGAAGAAGTCTCGGGAAGCATTATCAGATTCTATGTGATGGTTGGTTGATGGTGATGATTTAATGTAAATTTTTATTATCTCTCATATATTATTGGGTGGAAGGAAGGGGCAAGGATGGAAAGTTCAACTCTCTCTTGATATTGGAGAATTGTATCTTCCTCTTGGAGTTTTATCCCTCCCTTTACATTTGGAAGTTGTAGCTACCTTTGGAAGCATTACTTCCCTTGAACAATAACTATTGATTATTTATCATATATTGTGCATGGTGTATTGTGGTGTATTGGTGTAACTCTTATACTATTGTTCATTTCTCATTGGATATAAATGAATGTTTAAGTATAAGTTGAAAAAGGTTGTAAATTGTACTTGATATTGACTCACCCCCCTCTCAGTATCAACAATTGGTATCAGAGCAGGTTACCTTCAGTACAGTTTAACAACTAGAAGGAAGATCCTATGCAGAAATGGAAGACAACATTCCAAATGGGATTCCACCATTTGATGGAAGCAATTTTGAATATTAGAGTAATAGAATGGAAACTCACTTGAAAGATCTTGGGTAGATGTTTGGTTCTCATTTTCTTTAGGATACAATGCTTTGAAGAAACCAAAGACTTCAGCTTAGAAGGAAGCAAAAAGGAACAACAAATTGGCAATAGATACCATCCTGGATGGATTGACAAATTCAGTGAAATCCAAGGTGGGATCATGTGCATTAGAAAAAGAGCTTTGGGACAAGCTACAAGACCTTTATTCAAGGGAAGAAGCAGCAAAAGAAGAAGAAGTTGAAGCAAATTACAACATCTCAGATTTCAAAGAAGAAAATAGATGTCAGTTCTTTTGCTTTAATTGTGAAGGAGTAGGACATGTTGAATTTGAATGTCATCGTCCAAGGATTGAAAAAGATGACACTAAAGAAGAAAATTCCAATGAAGAAGAAGAAAATCATGAAGCAGAAATGATTCAACAAGAAGATGAGAATCTTAAAAAATTGAAGCATGTTGAGATTGAAAATAGCAAGCTCAAAGATACACGTAGAAAACTAAGAAGTGAATTGGGTAGTTATGAAAAGACAGTTGTAAGCTTGAAGAAACAATTAGATGACTTTGAGAAACTAAGAGAAGAAACCATTTCCTTGAAAACTCTACTCGAAGAAGCAAGAAGAATAGGAGAAGTAAAGAAGGTCCAAATGATGAAGAAAGGAAAAGATTGTGGGAAACTTGAACAATAAGTTGTCTCATTGAGGAAGAGCTTAAGAAACTCTCAAGTGCCAAAAGAATTAAAACATCTTGGATGTATGGGTGAAACTTCATACAAAGAAAATGAAAATACCAACAAGAAGATTGAAGAAAGAGCTACATAGACAATTGATGAGAAGTGGACCAGGATACCAGAAAGAATGAATGATTACAAAAGAGATTAATATCCAAGAAGAACTCCTACCTTCATGAATCAAAGAAGCTTCAATCAATATGAATGAAACTACAGAAGAGTATATCATGAACATAGATGGACTACATCACAAAGAAGGTCACTTACTCCAAGGTATCAAAATTTCTTTCTTGGTCATTGTTATACTTGAAAACAAATTGGACATAAGGCAATTAATTACAGAATCAATGAAAGAAACAAATACACAAGAAACATGAATGGTGTAAATAGAAGATATGGAAATAATCATGGATTTGTCAACGGAAGTTATAATTCATTTTCCCCATTGATGGACAAAAATATTGCATTCTACAAATGTAATTATCTTGGTCACAAAGCACGAGATTGTAGATATATGAATGAAGATGTCCCTATGCC
>JZKD02S2265830.1:404078-414182 GCA_000966675.3 Picea glauca
TGGAAAAGGTTAAGCAAGATTCATTGGAGAATTGGTGAAAGAATTGTGTGAAGGACTTAGCTTGAACAACAGCTTGGAGACTCTAGCAAGTCTATCAAGAGGATTTGATCTTCTTGATATAAGAATTGAGCAAGTGTGTGTGTTGGATCCAAGGGCCATCGAAAGGAAGCTTGTGACTTCAAGGCAATCAGGTTGTAATCTTTACTTTCAATCAATATGATACAGTGGCATGTCCCTTTCGCATAAAGCTATTCTCACTTTATTGTGTAATTCCTTGATCATACACATAAGTTGACTGTTGAATATATTTTGCTATCTTCACTTTGGTTGGTTTGTGTTGTCTTGGTCTTGACCTCATGAGAGCACCGGAGTGAAGAGGGAGCAACAAAAACACTAGGAAGCGATATTAAGATATGTTACTTGTTCCTTCCTACTAGCTAATTCAATGGTCAAAACTTAGGGAAAGATTCATGTCCTATCCTATTTTGTTCTAGATCCAGGTGGATCTAGGGAGATCTGTTAGTGTCTGCACCTACCGATTAGTCCGATAACAAAATTGACGACTCCATTGGGGAGAATCCCATTTTTTTTTTTGTCTTTTGGTGTTTTTCCGTGGACATTTGCTCGTGTTTTACTTTTCTCCTTTCCTATCAATCTATGAGTCTTTAGGATATCCTGATAGACCCTCTGGGTCCAGAGGCCTTTTCAAATTTTGTTTCATTTTCCAAATATTTGACTAGTTTCAGAGGTTCTCGCACTGCACTTCACTGTAGCCTACGAGAATCTATAGGGTTTGCATCCTGCCTTTAGGTTCAGTGTGAGGCTCTCGCACTCTTCTCAAAGGTCACCTATGAGAATCACTAATTCTTGCACTGTGTAACACTCCCAGCCTGCAAACCCATTTTTTCAAATTTTTGAATTTGAGTTTTGGCATCTTCAACTGCCTAGATCAGTCTAGGTGCCTCATAAGAGTTTCTTGGACGATTGATTGATGTCTTTCTTGTCTTCATTTTCTTGCATGGATAGTCTTAGGATTTCCAAGGCTTTTCTTGTCACTTTTGTCTTGACTTTCGTTTCTTGACTTTTCTTGGCAAAACCATACTCTCTGATTTCAGAATCTGAGTGTGTTTGATTACTTAAGAATCGGTGATCGGTTGAAAGTTGAGTTTTTGTTGGTCTTCATCATTTGCTTATTGTTTGAAAGATCACTTTTCTTATGCAATTGAAAAGACTACATTGGTTTGCTTGTTATTTTTGTTTTCATTGAAAGAGTGATTTGGGTTTTTATTATTGATTGTTCATTGGTTTTTTATTTTCAGTACTCTCACTATCATGGTGTGGGTCCTTTTTGAAAAGTGAACAAAGTTTTTCTTTCAAAAATCTTTTTCGTCTTCGAAAACATTGAAAATCAATTGTTGAAATTATTGAAAAAGAAGCAATAGAGAATTTTTATTGATGTGTGAGTTGTTGCATTTTCATTTTAAAGGAAATTTTGCATTGTAGTTCAAAATTGATCTGGAAATCTTTCTCTTTCCCTCCCATACATAGGATTCATTGAACAAAAAGTGATATATTTCATTCTCATCCATGCATTGTTGGGTCAAAGTCATACAACATAAGTTTCATATCTATTTCCTTTGAGTAAACAACAGCTCTTAATAACACTGGGCAATTGTAAAATTTATCTAGTAACTCTTTTCTAGGGCTCTATTACACCAATATTTAGCTAGGCTAGCGCTTTGGAGTAGGAAGAGAGATACACTCTCCAAAAGAACAAAACACACAATAGCATCTTGTGTTAGGGAGTGTTAAATTCCATTTGCAACATCTTGTGCTGGGAAGCCCTTCTCACACAAGGGTCAAGCACAAGGTCGCATTGATATTGACAGAGTTACTCACCCTGCTTTGTTGATATCAGTGTAGAGATTGCACGTATTATGGGGATCACTCGGAGGTATACCCACAATGATGAGTGGAAGCCTTTTGAGTTGATTTTGGGCTAGATACCCTGCCCTTGCGTGTGGATCGGACTATCAACTGTTCCCCCAGGATTTATTGTTGTTGGTGGTGACCTTAGTGGCTTATCTTTCTAGGTTCTTACATGAGGTGAATGTGAAGGGGAAAGTCTTCACGGTACCTGGAATTGACGTTGACCAAACTCACTCGGGCTCCTTGGAGGGTATACCCACGATTATGTGTGGGAGCTTGCACCAGGGTGTAAGTCCGTTAAGCAGGTCGTTAGCGTAACTTTTCCACCTTAGCCCAGCCCCTTCTCATCTCGTTGTTGCGATGTTGGATTTCATCACCAACTAGTGGCTTCGAAATTAGAAGGTCTTGTTTGCTTGGTGTTGCTTCCTAGATTTTTTTTACTAGCGCGTGTTGTTTGTTTCTCTAAGTTGACCATAGGATTTTCTTCGTGAAGTTTTTCACTCGTTTACAATAGCTCCTCCATGTCATTCACGTAGAATGTAGGGTTTATCTCTAGATCATCTGGAAGGTTCTCAACCCTTTCCTACAAGCACACCTAAAGGATCTCCTCGGAAAAGTGAAGTCCCAGTCGTCACCACACCGCAAGTGGAACGTACTGACTCTCTAGAAAATTTTTGAATTACAAATACTCGAGAGGACTTTCGACTTCACCCCGATTCTGAGAGACGTTTTATGCATGCAAACTCTTCCGGAGACTTAATTGTTGTGTATTATGAATCTCTGACAGGACCTGGGGAACAAGATCCTTTTTGGTCTACGGTCGTTTTTCGTAGGGAACTTTTTGGTTCAGGTTCACCTATGATTTCCAAAATCAACCCACCTGTGATTTCTGAAATCTCTAGTACAGCGATAGTACCATTGACTACCGCTTATCACTTTACCGTCCCTGTCGAAATGGCCCATCTCGCAGCTACTACGAGTGTACCAACTGGGTTTACTGCGGTTATCCTTGCTCCCATAAACACACCGCGAACGCCCAACATCGCTCTGAAACTACCACCCGGATACCATGCATTGAATTCTTTCATTCCTACTCCTGCGCAAACTCCATCCAGCTCTCCTGGTGGTCCTCCTTCTTCTGGGCAGTCTCTTCCCAGTTTTGTTCCAACACTCCCTCAATTTCCTTTTGGAGGACTTTCTTCATCTTCTACTGGCAATCCTAATCCTAGTGGCACTATTCCATCATTCACTCCAAATTACCAGATTCCGATTGGTGGACAATTTCATCAAGATAGTATAACTCAACCCCCTCTCAGTTGGCAAATTCCAATTGGAACATTGCCCCCAATTGGAACACCACCTTCGATGGGAGGACCGACCCCACCTTATGGGAAAAACATACCTCCATCCTTGGCCCAGTATTAGAATCAGTTGATACAACATCCTCCTCAAACGTCTGGGGGGCAGCAGTTCCCCGTTGTGTCCGTAACACCCCCTAGTATGGGCCAACCATATCCAGGTTCGTTTAATCCCATTTGGGGGGCGAATGCTCAAACTCAAGCCCCTGTTCTAGGGTATAATCCTATGAGCTACTATCCTCTCTAACCACCACCGAATGTGCCTGGGTCTTCACATTATATGTAGACTGCTTATGGTCCTACTGGTTTGCCGATAGGGCTTCCTCCCCAAAGCCACCAGTACCCGTAGGTGAATCGACAGTTACCCTTTCTCGCCACTTTGGATTTTCCGGATTTGTCAAGGATTTTAGATGATCATATTCGTCACTCTCCCCAATGGCCTGTTATACCAGCCAAGCTTCCATCGAACATTCCTAAATTCGAAGGCAAAGCGGGCGAGGACCCCAACAACCACGTTATGACTTTTCACCTATGGTGCTCATCCAACTCATTGATGGATGACTCTATTCGTTTACATATTTTTCAACGAACCCTCATAGGTTCTACGACGAAGTGGTATATCGAATTGCCACAAGGTTTCTTCTCTGACTTCAACACCGATTCCTTATGACATTACCAGTTACCGATTCATTATGACATGGGGACCAAGATTCTGACTTCCTTCAAACAAAACAAAGGCACTCATATATCTGATCATATCCATGAGTAGCATAGGAGACAACGTCTCATTAAACTTGAGCTCCCCAATTAGTTTCCGGCAGAGTGGTTCACAAAATCATTTGTGAACGACATCGGTAAGGACATTGCCATGGGTGGTTTCGTCATGGAAGAGCAGGCTATAAGTCGTGCTCAATATCTTGACCTTGTTTACTCACAAATGGGAACCCTTTACAATTTACTACCTGACTTACCTCGTCCTAATACTTCCAGCACTTCAATTACTCCAGTTGCCTCGCATGCAGCTGACAGTGTGGTTGGTACTACCCAAGCCCAACCACATTCTGCTTCAAGCACAAACCCCAAATCTGCTTCTTCTAATGTTTAAAATGCTCCGTCTCCTGCCCCTCCCACCGGCAAGAATTCTGAGGTAAATGTCGTTCAATCTACCCCAACCGGTAAAAACAAATCTAAAAAGGGGAGAGGTAAGAATAAGGAGGGAAAAAATAATTCTCAAGCAGAGAAAACCAAAAATACCCCTGTTGACGATCGGGATAAGCGCAAACCATGATACCCTTGCCTTATATGTGGTGATGATCACTACACGAAGGATTTTCCATGACGTACTGAGGTCACTAAGTTCCTTCAAGGAGATCCAAAACCACCTTCTCCAGCCGTTTTGTCCCAACCCTTCCCGTCTCAACAACAAGCTCAATTGGTCATCCATGACCAACCCTCATCTTCTACCACCTCCTATGTTTTGATGTGTATTGGCGATTCTAAGCAGAACAACGTTGCACTCACTACTCGAGCCAAAGATTATTCTCCCTCTAAGGAGAAGGTTGATGATTTACCCCCTTCCTTGGTACAACCCTCTCCCGCAACTCCACCTACCAACAATCCTCTTCATCTTGAACGACCGAGCCTCGACACAGTTCTGCGACCCCCCCCAAAGGGTGTTGTTCGGAAATCGGCTTTCAATCCTCATGCTCGTGTAGCCCAGAACTACAACATTGTTGAAGATATGGCTCAATCACCTTCTGCGATGTCATCCCTTGAAGTCCTTCAAACTTGTCCCGCACAACGGAAGGCATTGTTGAAAGCTATTGGTGGAATTGACCCGACGAATACGAATTTAATAATCTTTTACTTGGACGATCACATTCCAAGGTTACCCCCCTCAACTTATGTTTCAGATCCAAGTGGTTGTCTCTGACAAAAACATTTATCGAACCGTCATCAATGAGGGTGCCTCGACGTGTGTCATGTCTCTTACTTGCTAGAAATCCATTGGCTCCCCTTCTTTGAATGAATCCCAAAACACTCTTAAAGCCTTCAATCGCTCTGGTTTTAAGCCCTACGGTGTTCTTCCTTCATTTCCCATCACGTTAGAAGGCAAAACGGTCCAAGTCGAAGTGGAAGTCTTTGACGCTCCCCTTGATTATAATATTTTGCTTGGCTGCAGCTGGATCGATTCCATGCGTGCAGTTGTGTCGACCCTGTATAGTGTGGTACGTTCCCCACATCAAGGTAAGGTTGTCACCGTCGATCAACTATCCTTCTTCAATTTTGATACCCGTACTGGAAACGTACCATTTATTGCTAAAACCCCGCTGGGTTATGAGAACGTCGGTGTAGGCCTTCTCAAGGACTCTTTGTTAATGGGTACTTTCCCCTTTCCACTGCCCGATGTTCCACACTCATCTATTGCTTCCATCAATATGATCTCCACTTTGCCTCATGAACTTCCTGTGTCTCATGACTCCTGGATAGTCCCTGACCCTGGAGATCATCTTCGTTTCGGCAACGAAATGTCGTTAAGTCCAGTTGAATCCGCCTATCAGGCTATTCAATCGGCAACACATTCTACCCCTTCTCTTGGTGAGTTGTCTCCCGATCTTTTTCATGTTATTTTTCCCACTGATGAGATGATCATGTCCGTCATGGAGGAAACCCCTTGGGACGATGGGCATCATCGTTCCATCCTCTTTCTGGCGCAATACACCCTTGAGAACTACCAACGGATTTCGACCCCATCGACCATTGTCGTCATCTCGACCGTTCCTGAGTCTATACACGATGTGTTTTTCGAAGGGAACTTAAGCAATATCTCCCCCACTATTCCCATTGACATATCCATAAAACCTGGGATTGTCGAAAATGTACATATTGGAGCTTCGTGTTCCCCTGATGATATAGTCACCTATACGTCCCTTTTTAAAGAGTTTCGTGACATCTTCACCTGGAGCTACGAAGAAATGTCGAGTATCGACCCTGAGATTGTGATACATGAGATCAAGACATACCCCGACGCTAAACCCATCCGGAAACACCTTCGTCCAGTTCACCCACGTAAAGCGGCTGTTATAAAGCTCGAAGTCGAGAAACTTATGAAAGGCAGCTTTATTTATCTAGTGGCTCTCAGAGACTGGGTTTCCAATCTTGTCCCGATTGACAAGAAACAAGGCACAATTCGTTTATGTGTTGATTATAGGGATATCAATCACGCTTGTCCAAAAGACAACATTCCTACCCCTTTCGTCGATCAGATTGTCGATGACTGCACCGGAAGTGAAATCTTCTCTCTCATGGATGGTTTCTCCAAATATAATCAAATCAACATTGTTCCTGAGGATCAACATAAGACTACGTTTATTTGTCCTTGGGGTACTTTTGCCTATTGGAAACTTCCTTTCGGTCTTAAGAACGCTGGTGCAACTTTTCAACACGCTATGTCTTATGCTTTCCATGATATCAAGCATATCGTTCAACCTTATTTGGACAATTTACCCGCTCATTCAATGCGCAAAGTCGATCACCCAACTCACCTCCGAGCCATTTTCGTTCGTTGTCGGTTCTACCGTATACGTTTGAATCCTCATAAGTGTGTTTTCTGTGTGGAATCCGGTCATCTTCTAGGTTTTATCATTTCACGTCAAGGGATCTTGGTGGATCCCTTAAAGTTTGAGGCAATCCTTAATCTCCCTCCTCCTTCTACACTTCGCCAGTTGCAAAGTTTGTAGAGGAAAGCAAACTTTCTTCGTCGTTTTATCCCAAATTATGCCGAGATAACTCGTGGATTTACACGGATATTAAAAAAGGATTCAGAGTTCATCTGGGATACCATCACCAACAACACTTTTGAGGCTTTGAAATTGTCACTAACGCATGCTCTGCTTCTTTTTCCCCCCGATTACAGTCACGATTATTTCCTTTATCTTGCTGCCTCGGAATACACTATTGGTATGGTCCTCGTCTAAGAGGATGATGCTAACGACGAACATGTTATTTACTACTTGAGTCGAAGTCTCACGCCGAATAAAATCCAGTATTTACATGTCGAAAAACTAGCCTTGGTTGTCGTTCAAGCCGTTCAGCGCTTCCGGCACTATATCCTTTCACACAAGACTACGGTGATTTCTCATTGCAACCCTATGCAACACATTCTTACATGTCAATTGCTAGGGGGGAAATACTCCAAATGAATTGTGATAATCCAGGAGTTTGACTTGGAATTCGAACACGCCAAGTCTAAGAATTCCTTAGCTTTTGATGAGTTGATATGCGATTTTCCTCATTCTGCAACGGAAAATGTAGCAGTGGATTCATTACCTGATGAATCTCTTTTCCTTATCAGAACTGATGATATTTGGTATGGGGATATCATTATATATCTCCAAACCCAGACTTTCCAGCCAACTTTGTCTAGTACTCACCGACGTCACATACGCTATCAAGCTCGTCAATAAATTATCCTCGGGGATACTCTTTATCGTCGGGGAATTGACTCTGTTTTTCGACGTTGCCTAACGTTCGACAAAGCCGAGAAAGCTCTGAATGAATACCATTCTGGAGCATGTGGTGGTCATATGTCTGGGTATGCTACTGTCCAGAAGATCTTACGAGCAGGGTATTTTTGGCCTTCTTTATTTAATGACTGTATAATCGTCGTTAAGAAATGCCATGCTTGCCAGACCTATAATCAGAAAATACGGTCACATCCCACTCCTCTTCATCCTATGGTCTCAGTTGGTCCCTTTGCGAAATGGGGCATCGATTTCATGACATGTCACCCTCACTCGGCTAGGGGGCATAGTTACATCATTGTAGTCGTTGATTACTTTACAAAATGGGCCGAGACGATGCCGACATTTGACAACACTAGAAAGACCGCAACTTTATTCATTTTTAATCACGTCATAGCTCATTTTGGTGTTCCCCAAGCTATCGTCACCGATCACGGTAGCCACTTCAGAAATTTTATGATGTCTGAACTTACTGAAAAGTTGGGTCTTTGCCATGATAACTCAACGCCCTATTATCCACAAGCTAATGGCCAAGTTGAAGCAATTAACAAAGTTCTCATAAATATGCTCCGACGAATGATAGGGATTCATAAAACAAGTTGGCACACAATGTTGTTTTCGGCATTGTGGGCTTACCAGACATCCGTCAAGTCCGCTACTGGGTTTACACCTTTCCGTTTAGTCTATGGTGTGGAAGCCATTCTCCCGATTGAATGCGAGATACCCTCTTTAAAACTAGTTTTTGAACTCCTACCAAACACTTCTGCTGAGGAAGAACGTCTATTATATCTAATGCGATTAGACCAAACTCGACGTGATGCTACCCTAGTCATAGAAGCTCAGAAAAAGCGTGTCAAGGCCCAATATGACAAACATGTCAAGCCTCGCATTTTCTCCAAAGGTGATCTTGTTCTTCTCTATGATCAGGATCGAGATATGCTAGGGGCTGGAAAATTTGAAGCCATGTGGCGAGGTCCTTATTGTTAATATTATGGTAGCTGCGGGAGGTATTTACCCCCATGTGTGAACCTGACGAGAATAGAAGACTCCAGAAATCAAGAGAAACCCTAATGAGTTGGCTAATAACCCTAGAATCCTTGTCGGCTCAAGAAAAAAAAATTATTAGGCTATTAGCCTCCAAGAGAAGAAGTTGCCAGAATTAATAATAATATACTGAACAGACACATACCCAGAAAGAGAAGTCGGCCCCAGTAAACTGGCAGGATTACTATAAATACAGGGCACCAGTTCTCATTTGTCACATCTCAGGACTGCAGTTTTCCCAGTTGGTGCACACTGCAGTTGCAGTCTGGTGCGCAAGTTTGGACAAGGGTTGTAGGTGCAGCTGCAGCAGCCGCTAGTTTAAGTATTGGCTTGGATATCTCTTGGCTAGGTTTTGGAACATCTGATCATTCTTTTGTGATGCGCTATCCTTGGGGATTGATACGCTACTCTTTGTTTGGTTATCTAGCCTAGGGTTTACTTCTGAAGGAATTCTTAGGTCAAGGTTAAGGTGCTCGGAGGGAGGCTTCGGCCTGTGGTTGGGTGACGAGGGTATCGTCAATGGTAAAACGAGCACACCATAATCTATATTCTAACAGGTTATGGGCCCACACCCCTTCATTCAGCCTAAAACGCTAGAAGGAAACATAGCCGCTAGATATTGAGCTCATTGAGGAACTGTCGCTAGGGTTACTAGTAGGAGCAGTTTCCAAAAGCACTGCAGCTAGGGTTACTAGCAAAAGTAGTTGCAGAAACCCTAAACCTATTGACGAGGCACTTTAAGTGACAATATTGACCTAATCTCTGGATATATTAGTGCACCCTAGCCCAGTGCATCTCCTGGTACTCTCAGAAGGCCAAGACGTGAAGTTTGGATTTCTAGTCAAATCTAGGGTTTGACTAAGTCAAGCAAGCCATGATGAACTCTATGAAGTCTGAGAACAAGCTATATGGAGCCTCTAAAATTAGAGCATGGAAGACAAGGATTGACCTCATCCTTGCTAAGAATAACGTGTTGGACATTGTTAAAGGAAATATCATGAAGCCAGAGTTTACAAAAGGAGAAGAGAAGGAACCGCAGAACATTGCAGCTATGGAAAAGTTTAAAGACGTTGACATCAATGCCATGAGTATCATAGTGGATTCCATAAAAGGCCACTTGATACCCTACATCTCTCATCTTGACTCATCGAAGAAGATGTATGATGCCCTAACAAATCTCTTCTCAGTTAGAAACATTGGACAAGTTATGAGTTTGAAGAATGAGCTCCGTGACATGAAGATGAATGATG
>JZKD02S2265830.1:419251-433925 GCA_000966675.3 Picea glauca
AGATGAAGTATGGTTTCGAGAGATGATGCAGCTGATAGTGATGGTGATGCTCATGATCTATTCATGAAATAGTCTAGATGACTATATTGATGCTACCGGGTAAATGGTATGTTTTTTTCTCAAGTCCATTACCTGTAAACACCTCTCTAGCTAGGAGGGAGTGTTAATATTATGGTAGTTGTGGGAGGTATTTACCCCCATGTGTGAACCTGACGAGAATAGAAGACTCTGAAAAGTAAGAGAAACCCTAATGAGTTGGCTAATAACCCTATAAGCCTTGTCGGCTCAAGAAGAAAATTTATATTAGGCTATTAGCCTCCAAGAGAAGAAGTTGGCCAGAATTAATAATAATATACTGAACAGACACATACCCAGAAAGAGAATTCGGCCCCAGTAAACTGGTAGGATTACTATAAATACAGGGCGCCAGTTCTCATTTGTCACATCTCAGGACTGCAGTTTGCCCAGTTGGTGCGCACTGCAGTTGCAGTCTGGTGCGCAGGTTTGGAGAAGGGTTGTAGGTGCAGCTGCAGCTAGTTTCAGTATTGTCTTGGATATCTCTTGGCTAGGGTTTGGAACATTTGATCAGTCTTTTGTGATGCATTATCCTTGGGTATTGATGCGCTACTCTTTGTTTGGCTATCTATCCTAGGGTTTGCTTCCGGAGGAATTCTCAGGTCAAGTTTAAGGTGCTTGGAGGGAGGCTTCAGCCTGTGGTTGGGTGACACGGGTATCGTTAATGGTAAAATGAGCACACCATATTCTATATTCTAACACTTATATCGTTCAATGAGTTTTGGAAAAAGGAGCTTATGAGTTAGTAGATTACGATGGTATCCCTTTGAGTGAACCCAGGAATGGGTTGTACTTGAAGAAGTACTATGCATAAAATCATCTGTGCACAAGTACTTGTATTTTTATTGTATCATACTTTTTGTGTGTTACTATAGCTTCATTTCATCGTTATCTGGTCTCTGCCCTTATGTGACGTTGTGTTTGATTTCCAGATGTCGGAGTCTTCGCTACCGTATATTGGTTTCGTTGATGGCGCTAGCCATAGTACTCAGAACCTTGCTTCCGCTGCATGGGCAATTTACGCCTCTACAAACGAACTTGTCTCCTTACAAGGTGTGTGCCTTGGCCGTGCGACCAACAACATTGCGGAGTATAGCGTCATTATTAAATTATTGGTTGATTCTATCTCACTAGAATTCGTCATTTGGTTGTGCGACTTGATTTGCATCTTGTAGTACTACAGTTAAGTAATGTCTATACTATTCTAAGTCCTACTTTGTTACGGGTGTATTTGCGAATTCGCCTCTTGGAACGTTATTTTGATTACATTGAATATCAACATATTCCTAGATGTATAAATACATTAATAGATGCATTGGCTAATTATGTATTAGACAGACATTTGAATCATCTATAAATCAATCACATCAATATTCACACAATACAAGATAAACCGGTAGAAGTCATCTGTATATATAACGATCAAAAGAGTTTTTTACAAAAAGTTTGTCCGAAGACCAAAATGTCAAAATTTGAAGCTCATAGCTTCTACAAAGTGATGTCATGGATGATGTTCACAGTAACACACGACCGCTCGAGCAACCCTACAGAGAAATCAACTCATGGACCCTGACACTCCTACAGTATGACGTTGATCGCATCATGGAAGCTCTTCCAGAGACATGTCTGGAATATCTGCGGTCAAGCCCTCCAGATTTTGTTCCACTACTTGATAATCCTCAGCATATTGTGGCGTTGTCGCTACCTCTCCTCATCGCTGAATGGGAGAGGTACCGGGAGGTCGATAAGGTCCAACATCTATGTCATCAAAAATGAATTTTGTATTCAGTCTTTGAACAAACATATAAAAAAAAAACAAAAATTGAATATGATAAAAATCTACAAAAACATTTAAAAAGAAAAATGTGTGTGATTCTTACCAAGTTCCCCCCACTAAGCATCCTCTGGCAGTACTAAGTCCGGATCTCCTCATAAATCCAACCCAGCATAAGCATAGTCATCAATCATCAACATCTGTGATTGAAGCTAGTCAAAGAAAGTATCATCATACTTGATGATCGGTCCAGCTACATGCCAGGCCATAAGCTGACACCATCTCAGCATCCTTGGATCCCTGGGAGCCGGTAAATTCCACTCAACCTGCAGCCTCAGTAAGGGAACCCTCTCAAGGAAGAAGGATGCTAGCAAAGATCCATACCCAAATTGCTTCAGGTTTCCTCGTCTGCATTTGGTCAACTGTCTTTTTACGCTACGAAGCATTGCATCTACCCAGTTGAAAACCCGAGGTTCAGTACACTCAATAGCATACTGCAAGTAACTCTGTAATTCCATGTGAGGAGGAGAACTTCCATCCATCCGAGCTATGGTGAATAGGATAGTACAGAGGGTCAAATATTGTACCCCCCAAATAGCTACTTTTCCTTTCTTTCTCTCTGCCTCGGGAACGCAGTGTAAATGGAAGTTCTCACTCATGGGCAGCCCACCACCTCTGCTACCAGTCAGGCTTACGTAGTACCCCCTCCGTGACAATCCAATCAAAAAGTAAATGTCCTCAATATCCAAGGACAGTGTGTGGACCCCCACATGAAATACCTGCTGATCAGGATCCCACATACGCACCAGGTACTCTAATAACCTGACTTGGGCCCTCATGCTCGGGATACGAAAGTACTTCAAGAGGCCACAATCTCTCAAAGAAGCAATAGTAGGTGGATGATTTTCGGCAATTGCATTGTCTTTTTCGTGCTCCCTTTCGTGCCATTCGAGAACCATTTTGATAGCCAATTACCTGCATAGGAAGCACAAAGAGAAGATTAGCAACTCTATTCATTAATTGGTTCTCTTTTCATTGGGTAAATATTTTAAAAAAAATTGAGCTTTGCGGTTCTCGCAGGTGCCCTTTGTGCACAGTGCAAGAACCTCACAGACTGTTGTGGGCCCACCTACGAGAATGACCCATTCTCGCAGGTCCCGTGTAGCCCACCTGCGAGAATGGTGGAGCGTAAGTAGGGCTCATAAAAACAACTTAAAAATGAATTTTTAACCATTGAAAATGCAAAATTAAACCATGAATGAGTAGAAGATAAAGAGCCTACCTCACTGTCGCTGACGGCTCAATGAATGGATGCTCGTAACTCCTGCAATCTGACACCGAACTTCGAGGGTAAAAGAGGGGTTTTTGAGCTCAAATAGTGGAAAGGTAAAAATGATATGGTAAAAAGAGTTTTTACTCCTTTTTATTTACTTTTACTATGTCATTTGGTTTTTTATGATTATTTATCCATTAAACCCTAATCCCTAATGTCCTTTTGAGTGTAACTTTTGCAAGCGTAATGACTTTGAGGTTCCTATACAGGGATGCAGACATATTTTTTCTTTGTCATCGCGTGTTTTGATTGTTTTTTATGGTTTTTGTATAAAACCTTGAGCGTGGTCTTTGTCCGTTCTTGCGCTCGAAAATACATGAGAACGCGATCAAGCATACTTTTATCACTTTTTCAGGCTCAACAAGGTTATACGAAAAAGGAACCCCCCTGGAGTCCTCTTTAATCTCTTTTCAGAATCTCTAAACATAAAAATATAGCTGAGCGACCTTGCTATTTTCACGCTCGATAAAGTATCTGAAGTAAGTGTCTGGTGAGCGATAATTTATCTCTTTTTCGGTCTCTTCCAGACTATTTTACGAAAAAGGAACTGAGAGAGTTATCTTTTGAGTGTTTTTCTAGACTCTATAATCATGAAAAACTTCCGAGTTTTCTATCTCTGGACTCGTTAAACAAACATTGACAGACCCGTAATGGGACTGAACCACTCCTTCTTAGGGTTTGTTAAACATACTCCAAAGGACTTATCCAAAGGATAATCTTATATCAACAAGCATATGTTATCCTCCTCAAGCTTGCGTAAAAATAAAGAGGTACTCGCCAGAAATGGTGGCAGAAAATTTGGGAAAGGGATATGTTATCATCTTCATATTGATTGGCAGTAAGTGTTTCTCTTGAACATGACACCCCCTATTCATTATATTTGAAGCCGGTTTGGGAAATCCATTTGTCTCTCATTCGATTTTCTACAAGGTCATTCCCTGTGTCATCTTTGAGTCAATGTTGCCAAATCATTGGTCATGTCATTCATATGTTCAAGAGAAGTCCATCAGAAACCTCTATTGAGTCGGCCATCTGCAGTTGTCCATTCTCTCCGTGTCGGCCTTCCCTGTGTCCAATTCAATTTACATCGTACTCTGTTTCACTTTCTAAATCTGTTACCCATTTCGTGTCATTGATGGGGGATACATCAAGGCCCTCCTGTGATGATTTTTGTTCCATCGACTTCATCTCATTATCCAGAATCAAGACTTAAAAATTCTTTGGTACCTTGGAGCTTGCATGCCTCAATGGCAGGTTTCCTTTCTTTCGACAGTGGGTTTCCATCATTGACCCCTGATCGAAAGATTCCATCGGATGTTCGACTTCAACTCATTCATTCACACTCGATGGATTGTACTAGAGTACCTTGGAAGTCATTGACATCAATGGTGATTTCCCTCACACTTGTTAACGGTTTCATCAATGACCGGTAATCAAGTGGTTTCTTCCATGTTCGACTTCGACACATATAATCACATGGTTAGATTCATACTTTTGGGAAACGAGATTGAAGACCCTGGATATCATCTTTTTGTCCAGGTTACGATGGATTCTGTATAATTTGTGACACATAGATCCACTGTGTATGTCTCGTGGCTATGTCGTCTTAATTTGAAATTTCTCGCATAGATCCACAGTGTATTCCTGGTAACTATGCTATATTTTGACAGAATGGATCCATAGTGTATGATTGGTGGCCATGACCCATGTCTACAATGTCATCAGTCTATGATCTGAGTATGGGAATGCCTACCTCAGAATTAATATATATGATATTCTGCAGATGCTTGATTTTTCGCAGGTTTTCGATTAGGTGTGCTCCTCGTTTCCGATACACACATGCAGCTTACAAAGTCTTTCAGCTGTCACTGGTTCCAACCTCATACTTGGGGGGGCATTCTGTTACCCATGATTTTGGTCATCATGATGATGTATTGATAATGGTGTACTCAGGCTCTTCATAAGAACTTTCTCCTGAGAAAAGTTACTTTCATCTCTTCCCCAAAAACTCATTTTTGAAGAAGGTTTGCAGGCTGCTAATATATTTGGGTGCGATAATGACCCATTCTCATAGGCTGCTTTAAGACAGGGTGTGAAATTCTTGCACTGTGTTGAATAGCCAGGGTGCGAACTCTTCCTAAAGCATGGAAAAAGATGAATTCTCGATGTTTCTAGAAGGGAATTTTCTAGAATAATGGGTTGGCATTCGAACGGTTATCCTTGTTCTAGATTCCCTGATATTGTGGGATCATTCTTATCCAAGTAACTATCTCATTCTCTCCTATATATTGAGGGAATTCTCATGGAAAAGGTTAAGCAAGATTCATTGGAGAATTGGTGAAAGAATTGTGTGAAGGACTTAGCTTGAACAGCAGCTTGGAGACTCTAGCAAGTCTATCAAGAGGATTTGATCTTCTTCATACAAGAATTGAGAAAGTGTGTGTGTTGGAGCCAAGGGCCATTGAAAGGAAGCTTGCGACTTCAAGGCTATCAGGTTGTAATCTTTACTTTCAATCAATATGATACAGTGGCATGTCCCTTTCCCATAAAGCTATTCTCACTTTATTATGTAATTCCTTGATCATTGACTATTGAATATATTTTGCTATCTTCACTTTGGTTGGTTTGTGTTGTCTTGGTCTTGACCTCACGAGAGAACCGGAGCGAAGCGGGAGCAACAGAGACCCTAGGAAGCAATATTAAGGTATGTTACTTGTTCCTTCCTACTAGCTAATTCAATGGTCAAAACTTAGGGAAAGAGTCATGTCCTGTCCTATTTTGTTCTAGATCCAGGTGGATCTAGGGAGATCTGTTAGTGTCTGCACCTACCGATTAGTCCGATAACAGACACATATAATTCTCGAGAAACATTCTCAACTAACTTAGAATCATCCTTCATCTCTAACCTACTTCCATCTTCCACGTCCTATATGTTCCTCTGTTGGACTATGTTGGATCATCAACTATATTGACCTAACTCTAGATAGAACCTGTAAGAGAAAGTGTCATCTATCTTGACCAAGATTCCCCAATAGGTAACTAGAAGTCATCATCACACATCTAGGGGAGCCGAACTTAAAACATCCCTCCCACAACTCTAGGTTTTGAAGGATAAATGGTGGGAAATACCCCCAGCCATCCTGATACAACAAACATCAATAGGGTACTAGGTGGAAAATACCCCCACCCTTCTTGATATAGCTAGGGTCAACACCATATATTGAGTCATATTGTGAAACTACTATTGTGAGAGTCATGTCATCAAACAACCACTCTAGGAAATTTGTGCATCCTATCAAAATCACACTTACCATAGATCATAGAAATATTTGAAAAAATAAATTAGATCATAAGTACAAGTTATAGTGTGATCTATCTTCCCGGTGTCTATGACATCTAGGATACCTCAACACTATAGTCATTTGGCTATTACATAGT
The DNA here is from genome assembly GCA_000966675.3 of Picea glauca. Taxonomy (NCBI): domain Eukaryota; kingdom Viridiplantae; phylum Streptophyta; class Pinopsida; order Pinales; family Pinaceae; genus Picea; species Picea glauca. The sequence goes on from JZKD02S2265830.1 coordinate 425,872, forward strand.
TCGTCAATCTATAGGTTAGATCACCAATACTCATATCCATGTAGATACATCACATATTGTTATATGAGAATCCATATTTTTATTGATATTCAATTAATAAATGCATGCTTATTTACACCATGTCCTACATTTGTTATGCATTCCCAATATAATTTTGAATTGGCATCTATGTACTGAATTTTCACACTTTAATTTGCATGTTTAAACAAATCACATCATTATCATCATTATGAGCATATAAAAAAATATATATATCATGGGACGCATCAATAGGTCTAGATGTACATCTCAAATGTTTATCTCAGTCTAATTGATTCTAATTATATACCAAGAAATAAATTACTAAAATGAGCAAAAAACAAATTTATAATTGCATAAGGCCAAAATATGGGGTGTTGCAGTCCATATACAACATCCAAGGGAGTAAGAAAAAAATACCAAAGCAAGTTTAAGAAAGGGACTTACTAGTAAAAGTGTGGACTACTATGTTATAAGAGTGTTGAATATAGATCATATTTTCATCCTAGGTCTTTGGATGTTTATTATTCTAACCCCTCAAAAGTTGCACCAACGTCATGTTGATTACTTATGTTTTCACATCTATTTGTGGATGGAATGTTGTTCATCTCTTCAACTTAATGTGCATCATCTCCCAAAGTGCAATCCAAAAGGCACTGAGAAATATAGTATCCCTATCTAAGATGATGCTCCTTGGTATTCCAAAGTGCACCTAGACCTGTTCAAAGAACATGTTTGTTGCTTCTTTTCTTTTAATGGTATTTTTACAAGGCATAAGAATTCACATCTTTATGAACCTATCAAGTACCACAAATAAATATTCATGTCCCTTCCTGGTTGTTGGTAAACCTCCCACAAAATCCATTGAAATACATTCCCAAGGTTGAGTGGGTACAGGTAAGGTATGGTATAGACCTTGTTTTCTATTATTGGTCTTGCTAGTACAACAAAATGTGCATCCTCTAATGTGCCATGCTACATTTTATTGCATTTTGGGCCAGTACACATACCTTTGTAAGTTAGAAATTGTATTCCTAACAACAAAATGTCCTGCAACTTTGGAAGTGTGAGCCTCTTTGATAAGATGAAATCTTTAACCTTAATAATTAGTTGTTATTTTATGTTTTTTTATTTATGCAATCATGTATATTATACCATAAATGTATATATACCCATCACAATTGATTTCTATGTGTGTAGATGGGACATGAAGAGGCACAATATCAAAATCAAACTAATCAACAAAACATTCCAAATAACCCAAGTACAATGTCCATACAAGTGATGAAGAAATGATGCATGCAAGTAGCTCAAGCAATGATAGTGATTCGAATGATGAATAATGATCACCAAAATTGAATGTTACAAGTTGTATATTTCAAAATGTTTGTTTGTATTGAAAATCAAACATGTTTAATGTAGACATATTGTCTCAATTGGATGATGACATGTTACCAATAACTGTAACTAAATTTATTAACATTTTGAATATCATGGACCTTTATGTTGTCCTATTTTGTATAACAAAATGTCTCTTACTCTTATGTAATAAAATGAATTCCTTATTCTATTGCATTATCCAATGTCGTAAAATGCTATATTGTTGATTAAATATATGGATTATTTACATTGTTACAATGAAAAGAGGTGTAATCAGTTGGTATACTTGTCCAAATAATACAAAAAAGTAATGCAATGATTATATATCCAAACACAATAATCAAAATATAAAATATAATATCAATATTAAAAATATTTTATTTTTTATGATTAATTGGAACATTGTAAAAAGACAAGAAGTTGTTTTGCATACCTTTGATCTGGAAATATCACTAAAATATATCGTTGCATTGTGTTCATTTTAACTCAATGGTGTCGTTCATACCTATTTATGCACCAATCTATTTAAATGAGTATTAAGCATTGGTGTGAAATGATTCTAATGGCAATGAATGCATTTATTTCTTCAATAGTATTGATACCTCTCTCATTACTATTATCATTACTATCACGCCCCAAAGAGTCATGCCCAAATCCAACCTTGGAATCTCATTGACGTAAGGCACCATGGTGGTTCTCCCTTGGTAGCTTGACTCAACCAAGGATACTTCACCCAGACTACACCTCTTCACCTAGAGCATACCCATACTTTGTTCTAGGATACGAACGAGTCACATCCTTACTCTATGCAAATCAGTTGTATACTTAGACAATTGTTAACTTAGTTTAACAATTAGTCAAATTGGCATACAACAGAAAACATGTGAAACACAAGAGATGGATATAAAGTTTGGGTGGCACAAACCATGCCTGACACCTGGCTTCATTTATTTATACAAAAAGAAATCTTTACAAGAGGGTGCTACTTTCCCAGTTACAAAGATGGGCAGAGTCTCAAGACTCTTCCTTACATATCAGAACTATCTAGACTGTGATTTTGTCCCACCAAGACTCTCCTTTTGGCATTCCTCCTTGCCTCAACCTGAGGTGTGCCCCTCTAGTGCACCAAACTTCATATCTCCATCCTTTTCTTTCCTTGGTTTACCTTGTCTTCATTTGGTTGTGTGCTCTTGCCTGTATATGGACTCCAAGAGTCACTTTTTTCGAAACGTCGTGTCTCTTTAGTGCATTGCACCCCTTCGTGAATCATCACACTCAACTGACCGTCGCGCCCATTTGTGGACTCAGGGCACCCATCAACCATTTGTTTCTTAGATCGACGCTCCCCATCCTTAGGAACAAGCCCCTTCTCTAGTGATCCCCTTTGTGTTGATCGTCGTGACTCTTCATGAATGTACCGATGAATTCATTTAACCTCTATGGAACGCACATGCTGCTAAGGGAAGATGGTTCCACTCCTTGGATGTGCTCCCAAGTTTCCCCTCCCTTTCTGAAATGCAACCCAATTCTTCGTCATCCGTCACAAGGGAAGAAGGGTTTGTGTTGTTATTTTTTCATATCAAATGATATATTATATTCGATATATTATTACAATGATGAGTGTTCCATATATAGAGAACATATGGTGACCATCCATGAAAGGATGCATCCCTTGGATAATCAATAACTATTTATTATTATTAATACTACTTACATATATATTATTTAATAATCAATAATTATATTATTAATTATTAATCTAGGAGAATGTCTTTCCGATGTTTTCCAAACATCAACACTCCCTCTCAACGAGGGAGACACTATACATCATGACAAGCTTGAATCTGAAGTATACAAACTTCTCCCTAGACTCATGACACATGTCTATCAATCCTTGGAGATGTATCTCTCCCACATGAATTGAGGGGAAACTCCCCCCCTATGGCTCTCCCTCTGAGCCAACTAACTCTCTCTAAGATCAATATCATTCTAGGTCCACATGTGATAGCATCTATCATCTCGAGTCTTTATCATTCCTAGTAAAATCAACATGACTAAGGAGAAATACTATGCCTGGGCCATTCACCACAGGTACACCCTTATGAGTGAATGGTAGCTTGATGTTAACTGACACGTGGAAAGCACCTTGAGTCCATATTATTCCTTGTCATGATCAAGGAAGGAATACTCATGGGCCCAATTGCCATGAGTATACCTTTGTGATAAATGTATCCTATCTCCCTTGGTCTGCATCCCAATCTAGGAGAAGGTTCGTCTGATGCTTACTCAGGACATTCACTACAGGTACACCCCTGTGGGTGAAATTATTCCCAATGTTTCCACACACTGGAGGAACACTAGCATATTGAGTCATTTTTTTCTTTGAAGACTACACTTGGACCATTTACCACTGGTCAAACCACCATGACCAATCCTGGGAGAAAATATGTCCGATGTTGAAACATCAACACTCCCTCTTATCTAGGGAGGTATCCTTCTATGATGTCTTCATCTAGTATTCCACTAACTACTCTGTAATCAACTAGTAGTACACAACTACTACCATGCCATCGGTAGCTCGAATCATCTGTCCCAGTATCTGAGATCAAGTAGCACACAATTTCTCCAAGTGATCTGGTAGTCTCCATGGCAATCATATAGTAGCATACAGCTACTACAGTTCCATCCAATAGAAAACGATTGTGTTGATCCATTGCAGTACACAATTGTTATCCAGTGGTACACAACCACTGCTAGTAGCACACAGCTACTGTCTAGTGACACATAATTATTTCCAGTGGTACACAACCATTGTAGTAGCACACAACTACTATCCAGAGACACACAGTCTCCACCAATGGTACAAAAACACCATAGTAGTACATATTTATTGTCCAGAGACACACATTCTTCACCAGTAGTACACAACCACTGTAGTAGCAAAAGGTCTGTCACACATGCAACTCCCATGTGGAATTCTAGAGGCTACTCCCTCTAGAAACACTAGGGTCAATTCCCCATAGTGTGTGACGTCAAGGTCAACTCCCTTAACGTGCCCTCATGTGCTCTCCAAAAGGGACGTTGGGCTATAATCCCAAACCCACTTATCCCTCTTGGATAAGTGTCCTCACAGATCAACTCAAATTAGTCACTGAGGAGGCAAATTAGAATGTATCAGAAACTTGCAAACATTAACACTCTCTCTTAGTGAGGGAGGCATTATATGACATGCCAAGTCTGTCATGGAAATACTCAAACTTTTTCCTGGTGAGGGTTTTGGTAAGAACATCACCAACCTACTCATCTGTAGGAAGGTACTACACCAGTACTTCCTTCCTCTACACCATGTCTCGGATGTAATGGTACTCGGTCTCAATGTGTGTTGATTTGTAATGAAACACTGGATTCTATGAGAGCTTCACACAACTCTAGTTATCACAATGAATAATAGTGGAATCCAATACATGTCCAAATAAATCTACAAGGAGCTTGTGAAGCCACACTACTTCATAGACTGCCACACTCAATGCAATGTACTCTACTTCTACAGTGCTCAAAGACACAAAAGTATTGTTTCTTGCTACACCAGGAAACCATGGCAGATACCAAAGTGAAGAAACATACATAGGTGCTCTTCCTATCCACTACACTCCCTACCCAATCAGAGTCAGTATATCCCTGCAATCTCATGTCAATACTGGAAGTATATCTCAAACCATGTCCAATTGTTCCTCACAAGTATCTCAACACATGTTTCACAGCAATCCAGTGTGTCTGTCTCAATTGACTCATAAATTGACTAAGTTCACTCACTGCATAGCAAATATCTGGTCTGGTGTTAACCAAATACATCAATGATTCAATCAACTATCTATACAGTTTTGGATCAATCTCATCAAAATCAGAAGAAGACACACTTAGTTTCTTCATATCCATCACCATTGGTCCAGCCATGGGATTACAGTTCAACATCCCAAACTTATTCAATATCTCAATTGTGTACTTCCCCTCACTCAAGAATATCTCATATGTTCTCTGCTAAACCTCCAGTCCCAAGAAGTATTGCATTATACCAAGGTCCTTGATCTCAAACTCAGAGGCCAACGCATACTTGCATTCAACAATAAGTCTCTTTGTACTGGTGAGTAATAAATCATTAACGTAGAGGAATAAAATCAGGGACTCACCATTAGCAATCTTGTAGTATAGGTTCAAATCAACAACACTTTTGTTGAAGCCCAAAATCATTATATGTCCATCAATCCTCGCATACCAAGCTCGAGGTGCCTTCTTGATTCCATATAGGGCCTTATTCAACCTACACACATGAGACTCCTTCTCATGTATCATGAAACCATCTAGTTGCTCAATGTATAATTCGTCCTCAATCTCTCCATTGAGAAAGGTTGTCTTCAAATCCACATGCTGTAGTCTCCAACTCATGGATGCTATAAGGGAAATGATCATCTAGATAGAAGTATATCGAGCAATAGAAGAAAATCTCTCCTTATAGTCTATTCCATCCACCTAAGAGAATCCTCTAGCAACAAATATCTCTTTTGTTTTTCTCAATGCTCCCGCCAGTTGTGTTTTTGATATTATATATCCACTTGGAAGTCACTACAGACTTCCCCTTGGTTCTCAGAACAATATCCCACACATCATTCTTCACGATGGACTGATACTCCTCCATCATGGAATCTCTCCATACTGGCTGAGTAGATGCCTCCTCATAACAAGAAGGCTCAAAATCAATGATGTGGCTCATAGTTGTGGCATAGCAAGAATATATCTAAGGTGGCTTTCTCTCTCGAAAGGTACCATGAGGAGATGCATGTCCTTTTGCCTCCTTTAGAGTCTGACGAGCCCATGAAGATCTCTTTCGACCTACTACAATATATCTGGGAACATCAACTAGAGCTAAAGGATCAATGGAATTAATTGGATCAATAGGCTCAGTTGTCTCCCTATGAACTATTAGAGGGTGAGGGGGAGAAGGCACCATCTCTTCCTATCTCTCACTATCAATCTTCATGTGAGATCCTCTATATCTCTTGAAGGATACCTCCTCCTCTGTCTCTTCTCCCTCTAGGAATGAAGGTAGCTCTTCCTCCTTCTCTGTAGATAACTCAATTTATTCTCCCTTTGGATGTAGTACCACCTCCCTCTCTAGGAGTGCCTCTACATACACTGGAATTGCTTTCATGCTTACTTCCTCAACATCTCATGGATAAAATCATGTACTGGGACTGATACATGATCTAAAAATGAAGAAGACTTGTATTCTTGAAAATATTTGCAAGTAAAATTTATGTGTTAAAATGAAAATGGATCAACTTTGCAAACACAACTTTAATAGAATTTACTCATTTAAGATGCATATAAACAGCAGCAGTAACAGTGAACAGAAAACACATAACATAGCAAATGATAAAGGAGTTCACCCCTCTCTTGGGCTACATCTCCTGGTCCAACTTCCAATGGATCATTTGTATTATTTGCTCAAAGTGCTCAAAAATGTGCTTTATAATGCTCAAAATGCCAAATAGACTGCTCCAATGGCTTCAGAACATCCAAAAACCCCTAGTTGGGATTTTTCAGCACCTTGTTTGGTCAAAAATTGAAGAAGATATTTCCCTGGAAGTCCCCCTTCAAACTTGTTGTCTCTGCATCTACAAATCGCACCCTTGTTGGCTCAACCTAGCCCACACGCATATTTAAACGTAAAAACTTAGCACCGGATGCAATCGCATGAACCGTGCAAACTGTAGGATGGTTATGGGTGCACCTAGCCCTTAACCGCCAGGGCTATGGTCGTATGACCCATATGACCGCGCGCAAGTGCAAACATAGACCCCATGTTTCCACAAGCCAATGGTTAAAGGACAAATGGCAGGTTGTTTACATAACCTTTGAAACAAAAATACAAACCAAATTGTGCGCGCACATATATGGCATAACATGCGGTCATATTACAACAATGTATGTGTTCGGGGGTTGGGGCTAAGCCCCAGCCCGGACCCCCGCGCCAATACATAAACAATTCAAACTTAAAACTATTTAAAACCATACATATATCAAGGCATATGGTGTGGCATGTTGGCAATGCAAACTTTGCAAAGGTTGTACTCATGGGTGGAGGTCACGGGTTCGAACCCAGTGGACTCCAATAAAGTTTTATACAAACAACCAATAACGAGGTGCAACGTGGCAGCCCATGACTGGGCCACGTGGCACCGTACAACCAACCAAATACTGCCATGTGTCACAATGTCATTCATCGACATCTTCCAACTATCTGCCACTCAGCCCTGCCACATGTCGTATGGACTACCACGTCAGCAACCATATGGACTGTACGGACAGCATCCCTTTTTTTTTGCATATTTGTCATTTCAAACAGAATGTGATATCTCTTGCTCCCGACGTCCGTTTGAACCCAAACAAGTTGCATTGGGTTTGTAACGACGAGGCCTACGCTCCTGTTCAATTTGAAGTGATTCTAAGCACTTTGAATTTTTGAGCAAAATTTGATCCCCTAGATCACACCTCCCCATTGGAAAGCTTTTGGACCTCCAAAAGACTATTTTCAGTCTGTTTGAAGATGAGGGTATAGTTCCCTCACCTTTCCAACCTCAATCCACTTGGCTTTGCTT
>JZKD02S2265831.1:19956-35813 GCA_000966675.3 Picea glauca
TCCTCTAGATGCTTCTCTTGATAGACATATTTAGTATAAATAAGGGTCGAGGGTATGAAAACCCTATCTTGGATATTATTGTAACAGAGTGTTGCTCAACTGGAGGTTTCCCCTTGGAAGAGGCATGTGAACATTGCTTTATGAATCGAAGTGTTATTTCTGTTGTTGTTCTTATATCATTTATGTGTTATTGTGGAGATTATGCTGGTTATATTACTGTTATTTTGCCATTTCTAGCATTTTATTTTTGTTCTGCATACTTTTTATACCTGGTATATTACACTTTATGTGAATAATGATGAAATATATTTGTTTTTTATTTGCGCTCATGACTACCTTGCAAAAATGATTCTATAGTTTGAGAATAAACTCATAAATTTGAAACCACTTTCCATGTGAAATGGATGAAGGATGAATGTGTTGGCAATTTAATTTAAAGAAGAGAGAGGGGGAAAATGTTTGTTTTAATAAGCATCTTGGTTTATTATTTCTACACATATATTTTGACTTGTTGTTCAAACTTCAATCCCGATCCACATATAGTTATGGTGTATTGCACTTATGGTATACTTTTGATTATTGTGGATAATTGATAAGTTTTATGAGATGGTAATCCTTCACTAGCAAGGAATGTGGGACATGAAATGTTTTGGTGTTAAGTGTTGAGAATACGTATAAGATTTATGAGTTTAATGTGGGGAGGCCAATTCAATTTTGGGATTGAAATTTTATGTGGAAAATATAGTGGACTGTGTGTTGGAAGTTTGAGTGTGCTTGTACTTGGCCATATTTGATGGAAATTAATGTGGGAAATGACGTGCAATTACTGCACATCGATCTAACCATGCTTTGAGGTCGCCACCTTCACTTTGTTTGCATTTGTGTTGGTTGTTTTGGTTTGTGTTGCCTCTATTTTTTTTGGCCTTGGGAAGAATAGTGGTGCTTGTTGGTTTTCTAGCATTCTCCTTATAGGTATGTTGGCTCTTACCTCTCCATTCATGAATCGTAGCTCCGCTCCGAATAAAATCATGATGTTGGCTCTTAGATTTGCCGACATACTGTATTTGTTTTCCAAAGCTTATAATGGATGTATGTGGGTATCATAGCTGTGCAAATTGCATTTAAATGGAGGTTCCTACTTGTTGGCATTTAAATGTTTAAAGATGAGAATAATGTTCAAAAGTCCTTTCTGTTGAATTATGTGATTTTGTTGCACCTAGGATGAATGTTTCTTATGTTTGTATGGTTGTTAGCAAATAATTATGGCAAGTAATTTTGGTTTCACTCATCTTTGGTGATTAAAATTCAAGGTTTTTTCTCTGTGAAACATAAGAACAATTTTTTTTTTTGTCTTGCATAACACCATACCCTTTACCCAGTCTTTGGAAGACTTGCAGCTCCTTCAAATTATATTTCCATTGTTTGGGAATATATGTGATACATGCATATTTGCCTTGTGTCCACCATGAGAGGTCTGTGGAAAGTATTTTGTGGAAACAAATGGTCAAATGGTTTTTGCAAACCCCTTATTATGTTTTTCCCTTACATTTTCCCAGACCTCGGTTGTTTATCTGATATATGGAAATTAGTAGATTCGAACTCTGGACTTGATGTATGTTATAGTGTTGACTCTACAGTGGGAAATATTGGTTATATGCATTAAATCTTGGCTCATTTTATATTTATCTATGGGGGTTTGGTCGATTTTGAAGTTATATGATGTTAAAATCAAATGTTGAGGATCAGTTTTGCATGGGGTTTCAAACCCAGTCTTTTTATGCAGCGAGTATGGAGGTTTTGATACAAGTGTTGTATAGTGAAAGGTCGATGGCTTTATGTTTGTGTTCTCAGCCTCCCATGCACGCTTGATGTATTATGGTTTTAATTGTTTCGAATGACTCTGTTAATAGTCTCTTATAAAGTGCTCTGTTAATGGAAAATGAAAAAGGAGGAATTAAGGTTGTAAGGTTTGACAATCCTAAAACTTTCATGGGGTTTTATATTGGGTACTATAATAAATGTTGTGTCTTGGATTTGAATAATTAATAGAGAAAAGTTTTGGCAAATGACGGTGATGTCGATTTTTAATAAATATTATTGCATATAATAGAACAATAATTGTCTGTTTCCCTTTCATTATATCACTTTTCGCTCATTATATGCCTACCACCTTATCAAATACATTTAAAGCATCCCATATTATATTATTATGAATTTCATTTAAAAAATAAAATAAAAATAAAAGAGAAAGGATTAACATGGGGACTAGATGAGGATTGGTGTTGGAAGTTTGGATATGGATACATTTTTTGTTACTTTTGCAATTGCTTGAACAATATTTGTTGATCGCTTCCTATCCATGCTACCATTTTACACTCATTATAAATCCCCTCATCTTCCCAATATCCATATAACTCCCTGTTCAAATGGAAATTGATTGTTGAGTTTAAAAGTATTGATGGTTGGATTGCATGTGCTTCTGTTGTGAATTATAGAGACAACCATTTGATTTTATTTAGGTAGAGTATTGATGCATGGATTGTTAAGATTTTTCATAACATGATTGGAATATTTCTTCAAGATGAGTTTCTTTAGAAGAGTCAACAATGGAAGAGGTAATAATAGAGGTGCTAATAGAGGCATATGAAATAATTGGCAAATAGGCCATACAAGGCCATGATTTTCGATACATTTTGACGTTGATATGCAAGAACCAAATCATTTTTTCCAAGCTGGGTTTTTTAATCTAATTGGCCAAGGAATTTTGTAACCTGTAATTGAGAGGCGTCCTTTCCAACCATGTCAAACTTTATCTAGTGTCCATGTTCCCCATCATGTGTCTATGCAGCTAGAACCACCTACCAATGATGGTTGGCAAGAAATTGTTCATCAGTCTATAGCTCATCACCATGGTTGGCCTACTGTGTCATTTCCATTACCCCCTCCTCCACCTCTAGTAAATCCAAATGTCCAAGCTGATCATGTTGTCTCRCCAATACTATCTTCTCATGCAAGAAAAAGGCTAAACACCAATATTCTCAAGCCATAGCTAGATAAGGGAAAATAAGTGGCCACTCTCTCCAAGYCATCCAAATATTCCTCTGAATATGTGTCCTCTCATCTCCATCTCAAAGATGATTGTTCTCACGTCATCCGTGCAGTCCACCCACAAGGTTCCCATCAATTGAAGGCCATTKCACATGATTAATCAGAAATGRGATCAAAAGAGGGAAGCAATGAAAAGAGGAAAAATGCCTCTCACAACAAATATGGTTTTTAATGCTTATTAATACTATTTTCTATTGAGGACAGTCTTTTTATTTTTGACAATATTTTGGACAACAAATATATATTTAGACAGAGTTTTGGACAACATGGATATAATGTTATTTTTGGATACAGTCATGTTCTATTTTGTTGATATTAAAATACTTGATCATTAATATGAGGATGGGAGTTACAAGGTGGATGCTTGAATCAAATGCTTGGGGTTTTATACTTCATGTTTTGATGATTATTAAAAGAAATGAAAATGGGAGTCACAAGGGGTCTGGTTTATTTAGTTATTATTTAATTAGTCCCTTATCTATATATATTATTATTTATTTGTCTCAACTAATTAGTTAAGCTAATTAAGCTTAAAAAAAGAAAGGTGGTTGAACTACCATAACTTATTGAGAAAAGATAAAATCTCAATCAAGAGAAGAGACATGGAGAAAGAGAGAATAGAATGAGAACTTCTGCTATAAGGTTTGCTCTGTACTTGTCAGATATTTCCATTATTCATTCATTCTGATTTTACTAGAAGGATTAACCATGTTGATGACAGTAGGGTCTTATTGAAGGCAACATGATTCAAAACTGTTTCAAATCTTTCAGTAGCTTCTCTTAGGTGTATGATTTATCTTTGGCAGTCTATGTGTTCTTGTTTGTTTATGAATTAAATTTCATGATTGATAAATAATATTTTGCAAAGTCAAGTGACAACATTTTGTGGCAAGTTGATCCATATCTTTAGCTTCAATTTTCTTTTGTTGTCAGAGTCTTTTTGTATGGTGCCCATCAGAGGCTTCTAAATTTGACTTTGGTCCCTACCCTTGCATGGGTTTGTAAAGAGAATTCAACTTTTTATCTCAAAATGAAATCAATATAAAAATCATATTTCTGATTTCTTTCTCACATGTGTATTCTGATGATTTGGTTCAGATAATTTTTTAACCTTGTCTCTTATCCATGTACACACTTATGTAATTTCTTGCTTATTTTCTTTTCTTTTGAACAATTACATATAATATATATATAACCAGTCTTGCCTTAGCTCGACAAGATATGAAAGTGATTGAGTAAGATTCCTCGTACCTTTTCCTCAACACACATAAGATTCAATCTTTCACATTTTTTACCATGTAAGTTGTAATTAACTTTGATTATGAAAACTATATAATATTTTTTTGACTTGAGACTTCTTTACGTGCACTTAAAAAATACTTGGATATGTATTTTTTTCTTTTTAACTATCAAGTATTTTGGGCCATCGGCCTAGAAATTATTTGTTGAGTTTTTTTTTGTCTTTTCCTTTTTAATAATAAATAGCCAAAAGCTAGTGGTGGTAGAAGACCTTGATTAAGACAAAAAACTCTTAATGAAGTGTAGCCAATAGCCGATATTAGAAAATGAAGCTCTAATACTAAATGCGGTGAACCAATTTAGTTCATATCACAAATATCCAAAATAAATGAAATGATATAAAATAATCCACATGGATTACAATATTATATTGAATAAAAAATATGAAAGATGATGATAAAATGATAAAATTACAATGAAGGGTCCCACATTTATACTTAAGCGGGTTCCCTTTTCACTAAAAGCCATGTCCTTTAGTTAAAACATATATATATATATATAATTCTTTTTTATTTCTTCCATCCCTTCTTCACATGGAGATAATGTTCATATAACAAAAAGCCTCAACAACTCTTATCTAGATTCAAATTCACTCACATATGTTGCTCTTTTGCTTGCTTGATACTCTATTTAAGTTAGCCAAGAAAGAATTACATTCTTTTATCAATTGTTCTCGACTCTAATTTCCTACTCATTAAGTAGTACTTCCACACTTTCAATTTGAGTAATACTACTACCACAAAACATGTAATCATTAAATTGCATTAATGAATCTTAAATACCCATATTTTCATCATTGATACTTCATTCAAAGTTTTAGGCATGTTGGAGGTCATCCACATTGACAACATTTTTGTCAAAAACAAGCTTTAAGTCCTTCTTCCATTCTATTCTCCTTTAAAATAGTTTTCCAAATGTTATAATATTTCTCAAATATGATTTTGGAGCTAGAAGTTACAACCTCTAAAAATTGATTTACTAGTTCTTCCAACCATGTTCGTGCAAATCAAGGTTAGCGACCAAATTATGCCACTAGTAAAGGAAAATAAAGCAAGAGTTAGATTTTATTTTATCATATACATATATTATTTTTACTTACGAGTACTCAATTGTTGGCACTATTGATTATGTGTTTCCATTGATGGAAACACAAGTCAAAGATGTACAATAATCAGAAAAACATGAAAGATCATCTTGGGGCAGAATCAATTTGTGATCATTGTTGATCACAATAGGATCAATAGTGATCCTATGTTCCTAAAGATCAAGAGAGATAGCGGGGAGATTCTACAAAGAATGCACACACAAAATCAGAGCATGCAATGTTAAGGTCTTTGGAAAGGATGAAGGGAAGCTCAGAAGGGAGAGAAAATTGCAGAAGTGCTATCGGGATTGAAATCCCCACAATAAAACTCCAAAAGAATCAAGGAAGAATCATGTTTGTTGATAGAATTCACAGGAAAATCTTGGACCATCATATCACGCAGAAGCCAAATCCTACACAGAAGAATCCCTTGTGAAGGATTGTGGAAATATAATCGTCTACTCAAATTTCGGGAATAATCACAACCATCGGATTAGTTAGAGCCATTGATCAAAGCTAAGTGTAAGGATAGTGTAAGTTTCGAGACATCAGAACTTTGCCACTTCTATGAACATTGGAGATAAGGCAGAGGTACGAACTCTTGGAGTCACGAAGTCACAAAATCTTGCCAGCCGTTAGATCAAGGAGGGATCTCAGATGAATTCTCGACCATCTGACCGAGTGTAGTGGAAGGACAGGGTAAGCCACAATATCTTAGAGTCTCATATTAAAGGAACTCGTGTAGACCGTTGATCTAATATCTCCTCGGGAGAAATACAAGTCGTTGGATCAGGTGGTCAACTCCGACATTGGCCTAGTCCAACGAAAAAGAGTCTGAAACATGTAAGTTTACCTGAAGGTTGGAGCCTCGAATTCCCGAAGTGAATGAGGACCATCAGATATGGGAAATACATGGTAACTTTTGTATGAGGATAATAGAGTCCAATGGTGGTCAACTCCGACGCTGACCACTCCGACGAAAAGGACTCTAAAAAAGGCAAGTTTACTCACAGGTCGAATTCTTGAAGTCACAAACTCTCATAAGATTGTGGTCAACTCCGACATTGACCTAATCCAGTGATAAGAAGCTCAGATAAACCAAGAAATCACGAACCCTAGATTTCCGGAATAAATAAAGGTCATCGGATCAAGACATCTGAATATCTACAGTGGTAGATATATATTTGGCACTTCAATGATGTTCGAAGTTTGATGTAAAAGTGCACAATTCCCAAAGCCACGAAGTACCGAAGCCAAGAAGTGCAAATCCATGACCCAGGAGGGAGACATGTGGCATAAGACAAAGATGACACATGGCCCAATCAGATGGTGACAAGTGTCAAGGTCGATGTGGCACATAAGAACTGTGAAAGTCACGAATCAGGGTGACACGTGGCACACATACTATGGGTCCACATAAACCTAGGTGATGTCAACATACCACGTCACTCAGAGACTACAAAATCCAAGGATATCCAACTTCTCCTACCTGCAAAAATGTTGAATCTCTGAAATAATATCTAACTATCTATTGAGGAGGAAAATCCACGGTCGAGATCCAAAAGCGCAAAATGTAAACAGGCATGCAGATTAACTTGGTGGAGGCAGTACACAATGATCTGGACCATCAAAGTTTATGGACACACGTCAACTCAAGATCAAAGTGCATGGTGGCCAAGTGTTAAATCTCCACTATGTTGAAAGAGAATAGACTGTAGATCTCAACTCTTGATTAAGTTGTGATCGTCGATTTTGTTGAATCCTCTGGGTAAGCTAGGATTTTCCATTCAATGGAAGATTAAAATCGATCGTCCGATATACTAGTGAATAGAGTATACGCAATTTGGAGAAATTTACTCCAGAAGGATACAAGGTTTGCAAAGTCCAATAATCTCTAATACCCCGAGAGTCGGAGCTCCTATTGGCCTAAGTCTAATAGTCCTAGCTCTTCGTCATGTGAAGGTTCTTAAAAGAAAATCAAGGTCCAAGTTTAGTAACTGCACGAAACAAATGAGTTAATCCCTTGGTTCTTAGTTAAATGGAATATGACAAATATGTCAACAAAGAGTACTCATATGTACTTCGACGAAGTTTACTTTGAGAAGTATTACTCTAATAAAATGCAAGAAGGCCAAAGTCCGGAGGACTTGGTTCCAAACATTGATCTCGTGATAAAGGAATAAGGGTGAAAAAAGAGGCGTTGTGAATAGTGCTTAAAATGGATAAGCTCATGGTTTTGAGCCCACAGTCATTTGAACATTGGGTTGAAGGAAGTGCTTCATAAATATTTCATTTATGTAAGCAGTTTAAGGTCTGTAGACTAATTCGACAGAGAATTAACACCACAACAATACAGTGAATCGATAAAAGCTCGAATATGATATGTTGGGGAACTGAGGCCGCAACAGAAGCATGAGAATGATATAATGAGTCTATCCATATCTATGATCAACCCATGAGGACAAATCTTGAATCAATATTAGTTAGTTAAATGAAGAGGTGCAATGGTTCATGTCAAAAAGACACACTGGTGCAATCCTATACCGTTTGAAATACTATATAAACCAAAAGAGGTGGTGAATCTAAGGATGTCTTGGTGGATTAAATATACATATATAATGGATTGAATGGAAGTTCATTATATCAGGTTGGTGCCTGTTTACAAGCTGAGTCATTTTATGAGGATTGGATTCCTCACATCTCAATTGGATCTGAGATCAATAAGCTGGGTCTTGTTATGAGGGTTGGATTCCTCATTTCTCAATTGGATATGAGAACTACAAGACGAGTCTTGTATTAAAGAGTTGGATCTCTCATATTTAGTTGAAGTTGAAGATATTAAATGATTGATTTTATTTGTATTTATTCAGGTTAAATAAAATAAAAGAAAGATATTTTATCTACTTCATACAATTTTTGTTATACATGTTTATGAATAATCAATAGAACTGCATATATATTATTCAATTAATTAAGTTAATCAATGAAAGTGTGAAAAATAGTCAAAAGTTCCAGACACTGATTCACCCCCCCCCTCTCAGTGTGAGTGTGTGTTTCAACAATCGGTATCAAAGTAGGTGCCTTATGCACAGTTTAAACACTGGAAGGTAGATTTTGAAGAAATGGGTAGACAAATGCCTCTCTCCACAAATGAAGCTCCCTTATTTGATGGAACATACTACTCTTCATGTAGGTAAGGAATGACACGGTATATGAATTCAAGAGGATCTTGTGTTTGGGATTCAGTAGTATCTAAACCTTGGTACTCAAGTACCTCAAAGAGCAAAACCAAATCTGCAAAAGAAGCAAAGAAAAATAATTCAATAGCATTAAAGGAAATTTAGAATGGACTGTCAGGCCAAGTCAAAGAAAATATGGGACACTTCACCTCTACTAAAGTGATATGGATCTAGCTAGATAATTCTTATCAAAATAAAGAACAAAACAAAGAAATGGAGAATTCCAATCAGTTTATAGAACAAACAAAGAAACAAAAAAATCCAATCAAATTAAAGAACAAAACAAAGAAATGGAGAAATCAAATCAGATTGAAGAACAAAATACATATAAAGAGAATTTTGATCAGAATAAAGAAAAAAAAACAGAAGAGGACAATTCCATCAAATAATTGATGCAAACCCCAATCATCAATAGAGAAGATTACAACATCAAGGAATTAATGAATACCTCAGTATTCAATAAGGAAAAACTATTAGATTTTAAGACTGATGTTATAGCTACATTTGAAGTGATAAGTATGGAACCAACAAATGGTCTATATATTGAAGTTACGAAGGATGTTCTTGACCAGCTTGAATACACAATTATGTGCACTGTTGAAGAATTGGAGAAAATTCAAAAGAAAGATATGTTGCTACTACAATAGTTAGATCAATCTAACCATGAAGAGCATGAACACAAGATTCAACTAGAAGACAAAGAAGAAGAGATCAAAAGATTGAAGACTGAAGTTGCTAATCTAATAGAAGAAATGGAAGAATTAAAGACACATGACAATAAAAGAAAATATGTAATAGAAGAGACAAAATAAATGGTCATCTGTCTAAAAACTCAACTTGAAGAAACTAAGAAAAATGAAGAAGCCCAGAAGATCCAATTAACTAAAAGAGAAGAATCATTTCACATGTTGGAATTCGAAATTATTAATGTCAAAAAGATAAATGAAAGTACTAATGCAACTCTAATGACTCAAATTGAAGAATCTAATAAAAAAGAAGAAGCACATAAGATCCAATTAACTAAAAATGAAGAATCATGCCATAGGTTGGAATTGGAAGCCATCAACCTCAAAAGGATTCAACTAGAAAACAAGGAAGAAATCAAAAGATTGAATAATGAAGTTGTTGATCTAACAAAAGGTGTAGAAAAGTTAAAGACATATGACAAAACTAATAACTGCGCAGAAGTCTTGGATAATACAGAATATATATTCATCAATCTAAAGACTCAACTTGAAGGAGCTAAGGAAAAAAAGAAGCCTTGAAGATTCAGTTGACTAAAAAGGAAGAAACATGTCGCATGCTGGAAATGAAAGTTATCAACCTAAAAAATAATAATGAAAAGAAAAAAACAACTGTCAAATTCCAGAAGAGCTCAACTATCCTAGATAGGATCTGGAATAGTCAAAGACCAACTGATGACAATACCGGTCTTGGATACAATAAGAAAGAAGAAGGTGGAAAATGGAGCACCATTCAAAAACATGATAAAGGATCATACTCCTCAAAAGAAAAAGGTATAGTCACAAACCTAAACCAAACCATGAACTTTGTCAAGGAAGGAAGCTATAAAAGTAAAAAAACAAGAAACATATCAAGAGACAAACTTTTCATGTCGCAACAGACCTAAGTATGGAAACACCTTCAATGGTTATTTCTTTTATTGTAATAACTTTGGTCACAAAGCATTGAAATGCAAGATTCNCTCTTTTGCTTGCTTGATACTCTATTTAAGTTAGCCAAGAAAGAATTACATTCTTTTATCAATTGTTCTCGACTCTAATTTCCTACTCATTAAGTAGTACTTCCACACTTTCAATTTGAGTAATACTACTACCACAAAACATGTAATCATTAAATTGCATTAATGAATCTTAAATACCCATATTTTCATCATTGATACTTCATTCAAAGTTTTAGGCATGTTGGAGGTCATCCACATTGACAACATTTTTGTCAAAAACAAGCTTTAAGTCCTTCTTCCATTCTATTCTCCTTTAAAATAGTTTTCCAAATGTTATAATATTTCTCAAATATGATTTTGGAGCTAGAAGTTACAACCTCTAAAAATTGATTTACTAGTTCTTCCAACCATGTTCGTGCAAATCAAGGTTAGCGACCAAATTATGCCACTAGTAAAGGAAAATAAAGCAAGAGTTAGATTTTATTTTATCATATACATATATTATTTTTACTTACGAGTACTCAATTGTTGGCACTATTGATTATGTGTTTCCATTGATGGAAACACAAGTCAAAGATGTACAATAATCAGAAAAACATGAAAGATCATCTTGGGGCAGAATCAATTTGTGATCATTGTTGATCACAATAGGATCAATAGTGATCCTATGTTCCTAAAGATCAAGAGAGATAGCGGGGAGATTCTACAAAGAATGCACACACAAAATCAGAGCATGCAATGTTAAGGTCTTTGGAAAGGATGAAGGGAAGCTCAGAAGGGAGAGAAAATTGCAGAAGTGCTATCGGGATTGAAATCCCCACAATAAAACTCCAAAAGAATCAAGGAAGAATCATGTTTGTTGATAGAATTCACAGGAAAATCTTGGACCATCATATCATGCAGAAGCCAAATCCTACACAGAAGAATCCCTTGTGAAGGATTGTGGAAATATAATCGTCTACTCAAATTTTGGGAGTAATCACAACCATCGGATTAGTTAGAGCCATTGATCAAAGCTAAGTGTAAGGATAGTGTAAGTTTCGAGACATCAAAACTTTTCCACTTCTATGAACATTGGAGATAAGGCAGAGGTACGAACTCTTGGAGTCACGAAGTCACAAAATCCTGCCAGCCGTTAGATCAAGGAGGGATCTCAGATGAATTCTCGACCATCTGACCGAGTGTAGTGGAAGGACAGGGTAAGCCACAATATCTCAGAGTCTCATATTAAAGGAACTCATGTAGACCATTGATCTAATATCTCCGCAGGAGAAATACAAGTCGTTGGATCAGGTGGTCAACTCCGACATTGGCCTAGTCCAGCGAAAAAGAATCTGAAACATGTAAGTTTACCTGAAGGTTGGAGCCCCGAATTCCCGAAGTGAATGAGGACCATCAGATATGGGAAATACATGGTAACTTTTGTATGAGGATAATCGAGTCCAATGGTGGTCAACTCCGACGCTAACCACTCCGACGAAAAGGACTCTAAAAAAGGCAAGTTTACTCAAAGGTCGAATTCTTGAAGTCACGAACTCCCATAAGATTGTGG
This sequence comes from Picea glauca, assembly GCA_000966675.3. Taxonomy (NCBI): domain Eukaryota; kingdom Viridiplantae; phylum Streptophyta; class Pinopsida; order Pinales; family Pinaceae; genus Picea; species Picea glauca. The sequence goes on from JZKD02S2265831.1 coordinate 31,923, forward strand.
TCAACTCCGACATTGACCTACTCCAGTGATAAGCAGCTCAGATAAACCAAGAACTCACGAACCCTAGATTTCCGGAATAAATAAAGGTCATCAGATCAAGACATCTGAATATCTACGGTGGTAGATATATATTTGGCACTTCAATGATGTTCGAAGGTTGATGTAAAAGTGCACAATTCCCAAAGCCACGAAGTACCAAAGCCAAGAAGTGAAAATCCATGACCCAGGAGGGAGACATGTGGAATAAGACAAAGATGACACATGGCCCAATCAGATGGTGACAAGTGTCAAGGTCGATGTGGCACATAAGGACTATGAAAGTCACGAATCAGGGTGACACGTGGCACACATACTATGGGTCCACATAAACCTAGGTGATGTCAACATACCACGTCACTCAGAGACTACAAAATCCAAGGATATCCAACTTCTCCTACCTGCAAAAATGTTGAATCTCTGAAATAATATCTAACTATCTATTGAGGAGGAAAATCCACGGTCGAGATCCAAAAGCGCAAAATGTAAACAGGCATGCAGATTAACTTGGTGGAGGCAGTACACAATGATCTGGACCATCAAAGTTTATGGACACACGTCAACTCAAGATCAAAGTGCATGGTGGCCAAGTGTTAAATCTCCACTATGTTGAAAGAGAATAGACTGTAGATCTCAACTCTTGATTAAGTTGTGATCGTCGATTTTGTTGAATCCTCTGGGTAAGCTAGGATTTTCCATTCAATGGAAGATTAAAATCGATCGTCCGATATACTAGTGAATAGAGTATACGCAATTTGGAGAAATTTACTCCAGAAGGATACAAGGTTTGCAAAGTCCAATAATCTCTAATACCCCGAGAGTCGGAGCTCCTATTGGCCTAAGTCTAATAGTCCTAGCTCTTCGTCATGTGAAGGTTCTTAAAAGAAAATCAAGGTCCAAGTTTAGTAACTGCACGAAACAAATGAGTTAATCCCTTGGTTCTTAGTTAAATGGAATATGACAAATATGTCAACAAAGAGTACTCATATGTACTTCGACGAAGTTTACTTTGAGAAGTATTACTCTAATAAAATGCAAGAAGGCCAAAGTCCGGAGGACTTGGTTCCAAACATTGATCTCGTGATAAAGGAATAAGGGTGAAAAAAGAGGCGTTGTGAATAGTGCTTAAAATGGATAAGCTCATGGTTTTGAGCCCACAGTCATTTGAACATTGGGTTGAAGGAAGTGCTTCATAAATATTTCATTTATGTAAGCAGTTTAAGGTCTGTAGACTAATTCGACAGAGAATTAACACCACAACAATACAGTGAATCGATAAAAGCTCGAATATGATATGTTGGGGAACTGAGGCCGCAACAGAAGCATGAGAATGATATAATGAGTCTATCCATATCTATGATCAACCCATGAGGACAAATCTTGAATCAATATTAGTTAGTTAAATGAAGAGGTGCAATGGTTCATGTCAAAAAGACACACTGGTGCAATCCTATACCGTTTGAAATACTATATAAACCAAAAGAGGTGGTGAATCTAAGGATGTCTTGGTGGATTAAATATACATATATAATGGATTGAATGGAAGTTCATTATATCAGGTTGGTGCCTGTTTACAAGCTGAGTCATTTTATGAGGATTGGATTCCTCACATCTCAATTGGATCTGAGATCAATAAGCTGGGTCTTGTTATGAGGGTTGGATTCCTCATTTCTCAATTGGATATGAGAACTACAAGACGAGTCTTGTATTAAAGAGTTGGATCTCTCATATTTAGTTGAAGTTGAAGATATTAAATGATTGATTTTATTTGTATTTATTCAGGTTAAATAAAATAAAAGAAAGATATTTTATCTACTTCATACAATTTTTGTTATACATGTTTATGAATAATCAATAGAACTGCATATATATTATTCAATTAATTAAGTTAATCAATGAAAGTGTGAAAAATAGTCAAAAGTTCCAGACACTGATTCACCCCCCCCCTCTCAGTGTGAGTGTGTGTTTCAACAATCGGTATCAAAGTAGGTGCCTTATGCACAGTTTAAACACTGGAAGGTAGATTTTGAAGAAATGGGTAGACAAATGCCTCTCTCCACAAATGAAGCTCCCTTATTTGATGGAACATACTACTCTTCATGTAGGTAAGGAATGACACGGTATATGAATTCAAGAGGATCTTGTGTTTGGGATTCAGTAGTATCTAAACCTTGGTACTCAAGTACCTCAAAGAGCAAAACCAAATCTGCAAAAGAAGCAAAGAAAAATAATTCAATAGCATTAAAGGAAATTTAGAATGGACTGTCAGGCCAAGTCAAAGAAAATATGGGACACTTCACCTCTACTAAAGTGATATGGATCTAGCTAGATAATTCTTATCAAAATAAAGAACAAAACAAAGAAATGGAGAATTCCAATCAGTTTATAGAACAAACAAAGAAACAAAAAAATCCAATCAAATTAAAGAACAAAACAAAGAAATGGAGAAATCAAATCAGATTGAAGAACAAAATACATATAAAGAGAATTTTGATCAGAATAAAGAAAAAAAAACAGAAGAGGACAATTCCATCAAATAATTGATGCAAACCCCAATCATCAATAGAGAAGATTACAACATCAAGGAATTAATGAATACCTCAGTATTCAATAAGGAAAAACTATTAGATTTTAAGACTGATGTTATAGCTACATTTGAAGTGATAAGTATGGAACCAACAAATGGTCTATATATTGAAGTTACGAAGGATGTTCTTGACCAGCTTGAATACACAATTATGTGCACTGTTGAAGAATTGGAGAAAATTCAAAAGAAAGATATGTTGCTACTACAATAGTTAGATCAATCTAACCATGAAGAGCATGAACACAAGATTCAACTAGAAGACAAAGAAGAAGAGATCAAAAGATTGAAGACTGAAGTTGCTAATCTAATAGAAGAAATGGAAGAATTAAAGACACATGACAATAAAAGAAAATATGTAATAGAAGAGACAAAATAAATGGTCATCTGTCTAAAAACTCAACTTGAAGAAACTAAGAAAAATGAAGAAGCCCAGAAGATCCAATTAACTAAAAGAGAAGAATCATTTCACATGTTGGAATTCGAAATTATTAATGTCAAAAAGATAAATGAAAGTACTAATGCAACTCTAATGACTCAAATTGAAGAATCTAATAAAAAAGAAGAAGCACATAAGATCCAATTAACTAAAAATGAAGAATCATGCCATAGGTTGGAATTGGAAGCCATCAACCTCAAAAGGATTCAACTAGAAAACAAGGAAGAAATCAAAAGATTGAATAATGAAGTTGTTGATCTAACAAAAGGTGTAGAAAAGTTAAAGACATATGACAAAACTAATAACTGCGCAGAAGTCTTGGATAATACAGAATATATATTCATCAATCTAAAGACTCAACTTGAAGGAGCTAAGGAAAAAAAGAAGCCTTGAAGATTCAGTTGACTAAAAAGGAAGAAACATGTCGCATGCTGGAAATGAAAGTTATCAACCTAAAAAATAATAATGAAAAGAAAAAAACAACTGTCAAATTCCAGAAGAGCTCAACTATCCTAGATAGGATCTGGAATAGTCAAAGACCAACTGATGACAATACCGGTCTTGGATACAATAAGAAAGAAGAAGGTGGAAAATGGAGCACCATTCAAAAACATGATAAAGGATCATACTCCTCAAAAGAAAAAGGTATAGTCACAAACCTAAACCAAACCATGAACTTTGTCAAGGAAGGAAGCTATAAAAGTAAAAAAACAAGAAACATATCAAGAGACAAACTTTTCATGTCGCAACAGACCTAAGTATGGAAACACCTTCAATGGTTATTTCTTTTATTGTAATAACTTTGGTCACAAAGCATTGAAATGCAAGATTC
>JZKD02S2265842.1:0-19565 GCA_000966675.3 Picea glauca
ATAATATCCAATCATAAGTAATTATGTCACATCAATAACATTCAAACCATAACAATCCAATCCCTGACTCAATTCAGAGTCCAAGGGCTTTCATCGATGCCTCAACATCCTCTACGTCTAGAGTCCTGCACAATCAGGAGAACCATGTCAATATTACCTATCTATGTAATTAAAAAAAAATAACATTTCATCAAATCCACAATATCTCATAATCATAATTAAAAAAAACAATAGTATAATGACCCCAATCACTTCCATGCAAGTTTCCTCAAAGAGTAACTTCTCTCAGTGTGTGCAAGAGCAGGATTTACATACACCCCCTCTTGTTTTAAACTTCGTCCTGAAGTTTCACAATCTGTAAGTGCCAGAACTTAACCTGATCTATTGTCCGACGTTGTAGTTGTCGAATGTGATGGACCAGTATGTGGATTGGTTCCACCGTAAGACAAAACTCATCTGATACCTAGAAGGAAATCAAGTGAGTAACATGTGTAGGATCACTAACATAATGTATCAAAACAAATACACAAAAAAAATCTTGCATACGCCTAAAACAATTAGGCAAGTCTAGTCGATAGGCAATGGGCCCCTTCTTTTCCAAAATCTTGACGGGTCCCATGAAACTAGGAGAGATTTTATCGCCTTTTCCAAACTTGATCAAACTCTTATGTTGTTTCATCCACAATAAACCTCGATCACCAACTTCATTACTATGGTTGACACGATCGCAATGGCATAACTCTTCTTCCAATCCTACGCTTCCTTGATCCTTTGTCTTATTGTTTGCATTTGATATTCTATTTGTTGGATCTCTTCTGGGCCCACCAATACCCTATCCTCAAGACAATCCCAACTCAAATGCGTCAGACATGGTCACCTATAAAGAAACTCGAAAGGCTCCATCTTAATGGTGCTTTGATAACTATTGTTGTATGAAAATTCTAGCAGTGAAAAGAATTCTTCTAAAGGGTTTTGTTGGTCTATCATGTACATATGCAACATATCCTCCAAGATTTGGTTTTGTCGCTCAGTCTTCCCATCTGTTTCTGGGTGGTATGAAATACTAAAGTTAAGTTGGGTTCCCAAGGCTTCTTGGCAACTAGTCCAAAATCATCCTGCAAACATCGATCCTCTATTAGATATAATCATCTTAGGAACTCTATGCATACTCACAATCTCACGAACAAACAATATAGCTATGTCAGGTGCCTGATACGTAATATGCACATGAGTAAAATGAGCACTCTTAATGAAAGTGTTGATTACCATAAAAATTGAGTCATGTCTCCTTGTCGTTAGTGGCAATCCAACAATGAAATCCGTCGAAATGGCCTCCCTTTTTGATTTTAAAATAGCATTTGGTTGTATTAATCATGTTGGATGTCTATGTTCAACCTTCACTTGCTCACATTCTAGACATCTTTCCATGTAGTTGACTATGTCTTCCTTGATTTCCTTCCAGAAGAATAAGGGTTTAAGGTTTTCTCTCATCTTCATAACTCTGGGATGAGCCATATACACTTCTCTATGAGCCTTGTTTAGGATCGAAATCCTCAAATCATCATTGGGTGATACATAAGTTTGATTTTTAAATCTCAATAATCTGTCGTCGTCCAACATAAATCCTTCAAATGTTGGTACCATCATCGTGTTTTGTCTGACAAAATCCTTAACCCCTTTATACTAGTCGTCATCATGTTGTACGGTTAGAATATTTTCACATATATTTGTTTGAAGAGGCATCACCAAAAATATCCCTGGTCTCTCACTCAATGCATCAACCACTCTGTTCATTGTTCTCTTTTCGTAAGTAATTTCAAAATCATACTTGCTAAACAATTTCGACCAATGCAATTGTCACGCTTTCAAGTCACTTTGCGTAAAGATGTCTTGTAGTCTGTAATGAACCATTCTTCGTTCAAATTTTCATCCAATCAGGTAATGTCTCCAAAATATCAATGCATATACAATGGCTAACAACTCCAAATCATGTGTTGCATAGTTCTTCTCATGCCTTCTCANAGGAACTCTATGCATCCTCACAATCTCACTGACAAACAATATAGCTATGTTAGGTGCCTGATACGTCATACGCACATGAGTAAAATGAGCACTCTTAATGAAAGTGTTGATTACCATAAAAATTGAGTCATGTCTCCTTGTCGTTAGTGGAAATCCAACAATGAAATCCATCGAAATGACCTCCCTTTTCGATTTTAAAATAGAATTTGGTTGTATTAATCATGTTGGATGTCTATGTTCAACCTTCACATGCTGACATTCTAGACATCTTTCCACGTAGTTGACTATGTCTTCCTTGATTTCCTTCCAGAAGAATAAGGGTTTAAGGTTTTTTCTCATCTTCATGACTCTGGGATGAGCCATATACACTTCTCTATGAGCCTTGTTTAGGATCAAACTCCTCAAATCATCATTGGGTGATACATAATTTTGATTTTTAAATCTCAATAATCTGTCGTCGTCCAACATAAATCCTTCAAATGTTGGTACCATCATTGTGTTTTGTCTGATAAAATCCTTAACCCCTTTATACTAGTCATCATCGTGCTGTAAGGTTAGAATATTTTCACGTATATTTGTTTGAAGAGGCATCACCAAAAAATATCCCTGGTATCTGACTCAATGCATCAACCACTCTATTCATTTTTCTCTTTTCGTAAGTAATTTCAAAATCATACTTGCTAAACAATTCTGACCAATGCAATTATCATGCTTTCAAGTCACTTTGCGTAAAGATGTGTTGTAGTCTGTAATGCACCGTTATTAGTTCAAATTTTCATCCAATCAGGTAATGTCTCCAAAATATCAATGAATATACAATGGATAACAACTCCAAATCATGTGTTGCATATTTCTTCTCATGCCTTCTCAACTTTCTCGATATGTAAGCGATCACTCAATCATCTTGCATCAAGACTTTTCCTAAGCCTTCCTTCGATGCTTTAGTGCATACCAAGAATTCCTCATCCATGTCAAGGACCTTTAATATCGGTGCTGTTTTCAACATCTCCTTGAGCTTCTGAAATTCTTTCGCACATTTCTCGGTCCAAACAAACTTCTTTCTCCTCTTCTACAATTCCGTGATCACATTTTCTATCTTCGAAAAACCCTCGATGAACTGTCGATAGTATCCCACTAAACCCATGAAGATATGCACTTCTGGGACATTCATTGATGTAGGCCATTCCATAATAGCCTCGAACTTTACTGCATCCACATCGATAACTTTGTCAGAGATTACATGCCCTAAGTAATGAATCTTTGACTAAGAAAATGAGCATTTGGGTAGTTTCCCAAATAATGTGTTCCCTCGTAGACACTATAGTACCATGCACAGGTGTTCGTCATTCTCTTCCATCATCTCAGAGTAAATCAAAATATCTTTAATGAATACTTGGATGAACTTGTATAAGTATTCGTGGAACACCCCATTCATCAAACTCATAAATACCCCTGGGGAATTCGTTAGCACCAATGATAAAAATGTAAACTCGTAATGTCCAAACCTCGTATTAAAAGCGGTATTAGGGATTTCTTCTTCTTTTATCCATAACTGGTGATACCCTGATCTCAGGTCGATCTTTTAAAACACCTTCACGCCTTTCATCTGATCAAACAAATCATCAATCCTTGGAAATAGATACTGATTCTTGATCATTGCCTTGTTCAATTGACAATAGTAAATGAAGAGTCTCCAAGACCCATCCTTCTTCCGTAAGAATATAACAGGCGCACCCCATGGTGACACACTTGGAAGTATAAGTCCTAGGTCCAACAATTCCTTTAGTTTCATTTTCAACTCTTGTAACTCTCGTGTTGACATCCAATAAGACGTTTTTTCTATCGGTTCAGTTCCCAGTTTTAGGTCGATAGTAAATTCCGACTCCCTCTTTGGTAACATCTCACGTAACTCCTTAGGGAAGATGTTCGCAAACTCTCACACCACCGAATATTTTTCTATACCTTCCACTATTCCCTTCTCATTTAAGTTAAGGATTGAATCAAGCTTACATCCCTTGCGCATGCTCTTCTGTAGCTGCAAGCAAGAGATGAAGCTCAGGGAGACTCCCTGGTTCCTACCCACTATCACATGTCTCTAGCCCTCATCATAGACCAAGCTCAACCATTTTGTCTTATAGTTGAGTGTCACCTCATGCAATTCCAACCAGTCCATACCGATCACAATGTCATAAGACCCTAAGGTTGTGACATCCAGGTTGTCCCTACTGAAAAACTCTCCCAGTTTAAGGATATAACCTGTAAGCTTCCAACCAAAATTTTGTTTGGATCGTGAAGACATTTCTACAATGCTAAACTCGTCTTGTTCGAATTCCTTTTCCTTAATTCTTTTCAGCGATGCACTAGAAGTAAAACTCTCGGTCGCACCTGGATCTATCAAGATACTAAGGGTATGGTCATCGACGATACCTGATGTCTCAAGCATAGTAGACTAGTTCTCTTCCTAGTGGTTATTCACCACTGCATGAATTTGATGGGCCTTCCCCAAATATCCCATGGTGCCCTGGTCCTCTCAACTGGGAAGTCACACTGGTAATGTGGCTCCCCACATGTAGAACACCCTTTATTTAGTCAAGTGCTCATGGTACTCACAGTAGAAGAGGACAAACCACCTATCTAGAACCCTAGTTTGTTCTAATGAAAAGGCCTAAACTGTTGTTGTTGCGGTCAAAACTTCTACTGGTGTTGTGGCCCTCGGTAATAATTTTGTTTCTAAGGCATTGGCCGTCAAGGTTTATTGAAAGTGGATCCTCTCTGGAATCCATGTTATCCTGGTGAATGGCTAGCTGGTCTCTGATGCTCTTGCACACTATATCACACCTGCCCCACTGATCTAGTTGCAGTCCTTCTCTAACCCTCACTGATAAGATCCTCCTCTACTACAAGGGCCTTTTGGAAACATCATGCAAGGTTTGAGGAATCAAAATCCCAACCTTTGAAAGAATTTTGTCATTAAGGAGAAACATGAACTTGTTGACCTTAAGCTTCTCAGTATTCTAGTGGGGAGCATACCAAAGAAGCTTCATAAAATGGGCCTCATACTCGAGCACCGTATGGCTAGCTTGTCACAAGGCATTTAACTCGTTGGGCTGATGCTCAATGAATTCCTCAAATAGATACCTTTGTCAGAACCATTCCTCGAACAATTCCCATGACACATCTTCGATGGCCATGTTCAATTGTGGCAGGAGAGTCTTCCACCATAGAAGAGTGTTCCCCTTTAGTTGATAGACCTACATGTGAACCTTCATGTTGGAGGTATAGTCGTGAAGTCCAAAGCACATCTCCATATTCTCCAACAATCTCTCAATGGTTGCATCATCTGGGGCACCAAAGAAGTCATGAAATTTGACCTTCTCAAGTTCACAGTGAATGCTACCAATATCGACCAAAGTGCACGGTGGACCCTTGAGAGGTGTTTTCAGCCTGGCTAGATCTCTATCCAAATGGCTAATCAGTGCCTCAGACATCCTCTGAAAGGACCTCATTATCCCAACCACATCACCCACAACTCTTTGTTCTTGACCAAAAACATGTTTGTCTGCCCGGGTTTTTGACCCCTTAGGTGTGGATTCTATTGGGGGTGTCATGCCTCCTCCCCTAGCACCCCATTGTCTACCTCTGTGACGTTCTTTAACCATGATTACCGAATCCGAATACAAATCATTTATTAATTAGTGACATTATAATCAAATATATAACCAAAGGAAGTTGTAGTGATCCCAAATCACGGGTCGAATTGGCTCTCATACCATATGTAACGACTCGAGTTTACAATAGCATGTGATGTAATTCTTTATTTTTTATTTTTTATAGAAAGGTAATAATGACAATACATTCAATCATCGCAAATCGACGACAAACACAATGCAGACAATTCGCGCAACATAAAAACATAAAAACCTATCATACTACTACATCGTGGATTTTGGAGAAGCATACAACGTCCAATCAGAAAAAGAATAATAACACCTACAAGACAAAAGAAAATCCTTAATCGAACAAGCGCAACAACACCAACTGACAAATGTAACATGAACCTTCAATGCGAGCACTAATTAGCAATCAATAATAAAAAATGCAAGGTGAAAAAGTAAATAACATTAGTTTAACTCTAGTGGCCTTTCGCTGCACGTCACCAGATAATCTAATATTGTACAATACTTTAATTAGCCTTAAATTTATGAGCGCACAAACAATATCTGCCATACACCATCTGTCAAGCAATAACCAACTTGAAGCACAATTCTATTTACCACAAGATTCTTCCACCTATTAACTTGTAACCACGTTGGTAAGATAAAATATGATGTTATGATTCCTTCTCAAACATTAATAGAGTCGCTAATAAAGAAGGAGTGACACCTCAATTTAATGGTGAACATCGTTAACTTCTATTTACACAATTTAATAAATTAAAGATCTAAATTAAAAGGGATCCAATCATTGGTAATAAGGCTTGGGATAACCATTTCGTAAAATAGGTTTCACTAATGGTCAATCATGCTTATAAAGGAAAAACTATTCATCATTCAAGATGTATTTAAGAACCGATATTTACTATCTTGCGTCCACTTTTAAATTGGTATTATTTTACTTATAAATTTWSWAAAWTTATAATCTGKGWGAAAATAAGCCACAATCATTGTATGCATAGTAACACAAGATATCATTCATAACTTAACCATTATAATAATTAGATGATATTCCTTCTTTATTTGGTTTTGTGTGCCTCTTTGTATCATTTTTTTTTGTTTTTCCCCATTAATTAATGTTTTGGTGATCTAATACTATCAAGACACTATCATTAGTGAATTCCATGGCTACATATAACCTATTGATTAGGATTAAGGGATGGGATTGTTGTGTNATATCGGTGTTGTTTTCAACATCTCCTTGAGCTTCTGAAATTCTTTCACACATTTCTCGGTCCAAACAAACTTCTTTCTCCTCTTCTACAATTCCGTGATCACATTTTCTATCTTGGAAAAACCCTCGATGAACTGTCGATAGTATCCCACTAAACCCATGAAGATATGCACTTCTGGGACATTCATGGATGTAGGCCATTCCATAATAGCCTCGAACTTTACTTCATCCACATCGATAACTTCGTCAAAGATGACATGCCCTAAGTAATGAATCTTTGACTGAGAAAATGAGCATTTGGGTAGTTTCCCAAATAATGTGTTCCCTCATAGACACTGTAGTACCATGCACAAGTGTTCATCATTCTCTTCCATCATCTCAGAGTAAATCAAAATATCCTTAATGAATACTTGGATGAACTTGTATAAATATTCGTGGAACACCCCATTCATCAAACTCATAAATACCCCTGGGGCATTCGTTAGCACCAATGATAAAAATGTAAACTCGTAATGTCCAAACCTCATCTTAAAAGCGGTATTAGGGATTTCTTCTTCTTTTATCCATAACTGGTGATACCCTGATCTCAGGTCGATCTTTTAAAACACATTAACACCTTTCATCTGATCAAACAAATCATCAATCCTTGGAAACAGATATCGATTCTTGATCATTGCCTTGTTCAATTGACAATAGTAAATGAAGAGTCTTCAGGACCCATCCTTCTTCCGTAAGAATATAAATGGCGCACCCCATGGTGACACACTTGGAAGTATAAGTCCTAGGTCCAACAATTCCTTTAGTTTAATTTTCAACTCTTGTAACTCTATCGGTTCAGTTCCCAGTTTTAGGTCGATAGTAAATTCCAACTCCCTCTTTGGTAACATCTCAGGTAGCTCCTTAGGGAAGACGTTCAAAAACTCTCACACCACCGAACATTTTTCTAGACCTTCCACTATTCCCTTCTCATTTAAGTTAAGGATTGAATCAAGCTTACATCCCTTGCGCATGCTCTTCTGTAGATGCAAGCAAGAGATGAAGCTCAGGGAGACTCCCTGGTTCCGACTCACGATCACATGTCTCTAGCCCTCGTCATATACCAAGCTCAACCATTTTTTCTTATAGTTGAGTGTCACCTCATGCGATTCCAACCAGTCCATACTGATCACAATGTCATAAGACCCTAAGGTTGTGACATGCAGGTTNTATCGGTGTTGTTTTCAACATCTCCTTGAGCTTCTGAAATTCTTTCACACATTTCTCGGTCCAAACAAACTTCTTTCTCCTCTTCTACAATTCCGTGATCACATTTTCTATCTTCAAAAAACCCTCGATGAACTGTCGATAGTATCCCACTAAACCCATGAAGATATGCACTTCTGGGACATTCATCGATGTAGGCCATTCCATAATAGCCTCGAAGTTTACTTCATCCACATCGATAACTTTGTCAGAGATGACATGCCCTAAGTAATGAATCTTTGACTGAGAAAATGAGCATTTGGGTAGTTTCCCAAATAATGTGTTCCCTCATAGACCCTGTAGTAACATGCACAAGTGTTCATCATTCTCTTCCATCATCTCAGAGTAAATCAAAATATCTTTAATGAATACTTGGATGAACTTGTATAAATATTCATGGAACACCCCATTCATCAAACTCATAAATACCCCTGGGGCATTCGTTAGCACCAATGATTAAAATGTAAACTTGTAATGTCCAAACCTCATCTTAAAAGCGGTATTAGGTATTTCTTCTTCTTTTATCCATAACTGGTGATACCCTGATCTCAGGTCGATCTTTTAAAACAAATTAACACCTTTCATCTGATCAAACAAATCATCAATCCTTGGAAACAGATATCGATTCTTGATCATTGCCTTGTTCAATTGACAATAGTAAATGAAGAGTCTCCAGGACCCATCCTTCTTCCCTAAGAATATAAATGGCGCACCCCATGGTGACACACTTGGAAGTATAAGTCCTAGGTCCAACAATTCCTTTAGTTTCATTTTCAACTCTTGTAACTCTCGTGTCGACATCCAATAAGAMATTCTTTCTATCGGTTCAGTTCCCAGTTTTAGGTCGATAGTAAATTCCAACTCCCTCTTTGGTAACATCTTAGGTAACTCCTTAGGGAAGACGTTCACAAACTCTCACACCACCGAACATTTTTCTAGACCTTCTACTATTCCCTTCTCATTTAAGTTAAGGATTGAATCAAGCTTACATCCCTTGCGCATGCTCTTCTGTAGATGCAAGCAAGAGATGAAGCTCAGGGAGACTCCCTGGTTCCGACTCACGATCACATGTCTCTAGCCCTCGTCATATACCAAGCTCAACCATTTTTTCTTATAGTTGAGTGTCACCTCATGCGATTCCAACCAGTCCATACTGATCACAATGTCATAAGACCCTAAGGTTGTGACATGCAGGTTTTCCCTACTAAAAAACTCTCCCAGGTTAAGGATACAACCTATAAGCTTCCAACCAAAATTCTGTTTGGCTCGCGAAGACATTTCTACAATGCTAAACTCATCTTGTTTGAATTCCTTTTCCTTAATTCTTTTTAGCGATGCACTAGAAGTAAAACTCTCGGTAGCACCTGGATCTATCAAGATACTAAGGGTATGGTCATCGATGATACCAGATGTATTGAGCATAGTAGACTAGTTCTCTTCTTGGTGGTTATTCACCACTGCATGAATTTGATGGGCCTTCCCCAAATATCCCATGGTAGTGGATCTGGCTGATCTAGATGCCCTAGTCCTCTCCACTCGGAAGTCACACTGGTAATGTGGCTCCCCACATGTAGAAAACCCTTTATTTAGTAAAGTTCTCATGGTACTCAAGGTAGAAGAGGACGAACCACCTGCCTAGAACCCTAGTTTGTTCTAATGAAAAGGCCTAAATTGTTGTTGTTGCGGTCAAAACTTCTACTGGTGTTGTGGCCCTCGGTAATAATTTTTTTGCTAAGGCATTGGCCGTCGAGGTGTATTGAAAGTGGATCCTCTCTAGAATCCATGTTATCCTGGTGAATGGCTAGCCGGTCTCTGATTCTCTTTCACACTATATGACACCTACCCCACTGGTCTAGCTGGAGTCCTTCTCTGACCCTCACTGATAAGCTCCTCCTCTACTACAAGGGCCTTTTGGAAACATCNCATCATAGACCAAGCTCAACCATTTTGTCTTATAGTTGAGTGTCACCTCATGTGATTCCAACCAGTCCATACCGATCACAATGTCATAAGACCCTAAGGTTGTGACATGCAGGTTGTCTCGACTGAAAAACTCTCCCAGGTTAAGGAAACAACCTGTAAGCTTCCAACCAACATTTTTTTTGGCTCGTGAAGACATTTCTACAATGATAAACTCATCTTGTTCGACTTCCTTTTCTTTAATTCTTTTTAGCGATGCACTAGAAGTAAAACTCTCGGTAGCACCTGGATCTACCAATATACTAATGGTATGGCCATCGACGATACCTGATGTCTCAAGCATAGTAGACTAGTTCTCTTCCTAGTGGTTATTCACCATTGCATGAATTTGATGGGCCTTGCCCAAATATCCCATGGTAGTGGATCTGGCTGATCTAGATGCCCTAGTCCTCTCCACTGGGAAGTCACGCTGGTAATGTGGCTCCCCACATGTAGAACACCCTTTATTTAGTCAAGTACTGATGGTACTCGAAGTAGAAGAGGAAGAACCACCTGCCTAGAACCCTAGTTTGTTCTACTAAACAGGCCTAAACTGTTGTTGTTGCGGTCGACACTTCTAATGCTGTTGTGGCCCTTGGTAATAATTTTACTGCTAAGGCATTGGCCGTCGAGGTGTATTGAAAGTGGATCCTCTCTGGAATCCATGTTATCCTCGTGAATGGCTAGCTGGTGTCTGATGCTCTTGCACACTATATGACACTTGCCCCACTGGTCTAGTTGGAGTCCTTCTCTGACCCCCATTGATAAGATCCTCCTCTACTACGAGGGCCTTTTGGAAAACATCATGCAAGGTTTGAGGAATCAAAAACCCAACCTTTGAAAGAATGTTGTCATTAAGGAAAAACACGAACTTGTTGACCTTAATCTTCTCAGTATTTAGGTGGGGATTATACCGAAGCATCTTCATAAAATGGGCCTCATACTTGAGCACCGTATGGCCACCTTCTCAGAAGGCATTTAACTCGTTGGGATGACGCTCAATGAATTCCTCAGATAGATACCTTTGTCGGAACCGTTCCTCGAACAATTACCATGACACATCTTCGATGGCCATGTTCAATTGTGGCAGGAGAGTCTTCCACCATAGAAGAGCGTTCCCCTTTAGTTGATAGACCTCCATGTGAACATTCATGTTGGAGGTATAGTCGTGAAGTGCAAAGCACATCTCCATATTCTCCAACAATCTCTCGACGGTTGCATCATCTGGGGCACCAAAGAGGTCAGGAAATTTGACCTTCTCAAGTTCGCAGTGAATGCTACCAATATCGACCAAAGTGCATGGTGGACCCTTAAGAGGTGCCATCACCCTGGCGAGATGTCTATCCAAATGGCTAATCAGTGCCTCAAACATCCTCTGAAAGGACCTCATTATCCCAACCAGATCACCCACAACTCTTTGTTGTTGCCCAAAAACCTATTCGTCTATCTGGGTTTTTGACCCCTCAAGTGTGGATTCTATTGGGGCCTTCATGCCTCCTCCCCTAGCACCCCATTGTCTACCTCTACGACATTCTCTAACCATGATTACCGAATTTGAATACAAATCATTTTTTAATTAGTGACATTATAATCAAATATATAACCAAAGGAAGTTTTAGTGATCCCAAATCGCAGGTCGAATTGGCTCTCATACCATATGTAACGACTCCTTGAGGTTACGACAGCATGTGATGTAATTCTTTTTTTTTTTTTTNTAGAAAGGTAATAACGAAAATACATTCAATCGTCGCAACTCGACGACAAACACAATGCAAACAATTCGCGCAACATACAAACATAAAACCCTATCATACTAATACATCGTGCATTTGGGAGAAACATACGACGTCCAATTAGAAAAAGAATAATAATGCCTACAAGCCAAAAGACAATCCTTAATCGAACAAGCGCAACAACACCAATTGACAAATGTAACATGAACCTTCAATGCGGGCACTAATTAGCAATCAAGAATAAAAAATGCAAGGTGAAAAAGTAAATAACATTAGTTTAACTTTAGTGGCCTTTCATCGCGTGTCACCAGATAATATAATATTGTACAATACTTTAATTAGCCTTAAATTTATGAGCGCGCAAACAATATCTGCCATACACCATCTATCAAGCAATAACCAACTTGAGGCACAATTCTATTTACCACAAGATTCTTCCACCTATTAACTTGTAACCACGTTGGTAAGATAAATTATGATGTTATGATTCCTTCTAAAACATTAATGGAGTCGCTAATAAAGAAGGAGTGACACCTCAATTTAATGGTGAACATCGTTAACTTCTATTTACACAATTTAATAAATTAAAGATTTAAATTAAAAGGGATCCAATCATTGGTAATAAGGCCTGGGATAACCATTTCATAAAATTGGTTTCGCTAATGGTCAATCATGCTTATAAAGGAAAAACTATTCATCATTCAAGATGTATTTAAGAACCGATATTTACTATCTTGTGTCCACTTTTAAATTGGTATTATTTCACTTATAAATTTTGTAAATTATAATCTGGGTGAAAATAAGCTAAGCCACAATCATTGTATGCATAGTAACACAAGATATCATTCATAACTTAACCATTATAATAATTAGATGATATTCCTTCTTTATTTGGTTTTGTGTGCCTCTTTCTATCAATTGTTTTTATTTTTCCCCATTAATTCATGTTTTGGTGATCTAATACTATCAAGACACTGTCATTAGTGAATTCCATCCCTACATATAACCTACTGATTAGGATTAAGGGATGGGATTATTGTGTTATAAGAACCTGGTCTCTCATCGCATTTTATTCCACATACATGATTTCTTTGTTGGAGTGTTTTGACTTCTAAGTTGGTTAACATGGTGCGCATGATCATTAAAAATGATTCTTAAGGTTGTTGGTGTTTGTTTTCCCTAGTATTATAGATCATCATCATTAAAATATATATCCTAAAGTATCATCAAGAGAAATTTTGAAAGTAAAAGAACCACATTCCATACCTTGTAGTCATAAGATATGTTTTTTGTAATTATCTACATTTTTCGTGATTTCCCTTAAGAGAGGAGTAGAGAATAATCTGGTTGCGGTAATAGTGCAGAAAATTAGTTTTAAAACGTGTCAATACTTGAATATTGAGAATCTCTTATCAAAATAATTGAAGATTATCATTAGTTACAATCTTAATTCGAGAGGTTAATATATAACAAATGAGATTGTAATTTGAGTGTTGTTCCACTAAGGAATCTTGAGATCGTTGAAGGATATGTCAAAACCTTTATAAAGTTACCAATATGTAGAGGTTATACCATGATTGACTATATAAGAGAATTACTACCTTAAAGGAGTAAATGAGATCCTGCAATTAATTTTTCCCTTGATAAGTTTCTTATTTGGTTTTCTTCATATTTTGGTGTACAGGTTTTGCACGTCAAAAAAATAAATACATGGAAAAATGGCTAGGCATGCCATTATTCTATATCACAGAAATTGAATGGTTATGCCTGCCATTTGTCCGAGGTATATAACTAAATCCTGAATCTCCTGTTGCAAAATTAATGCAAGGTTTTGAAAATGCTATAACTATTACGTGCAACGGATTGCAACCATTCTACTTATAATGGAAAACGCAAATACGCCTGGGATAGGTAAAATTTATCTTTGCACATTTTTTAAAATATTCTGTGTGTTTAGTCAAGGGGACTAAAATATAGGCGTGCTTAACCTCAGGTCTCAGAATTATAATTGTGGAAAGGGAGTTTCGAATGCAACGATGTGAGTTGTGAATAAACAAACATGTGCAATAACATGGTAACTGTATCACAATATCCTTGTATAACCGACACATCATGCTAAGCCAACGAGTATCCAAGACCTTCCTAAAATTAGTCTTATCAGTTTGCAACTCCTAAAATCTACTCCAATCCCTTCGACTGAATTACAGAAATGTCCCTAGAAATAAGTAACCAAATATGTGATCATTATCACAGTTATTGTGGGCCTTCATTACTTTTTATAAGTAGGAAGTAATAGTATATATTAACTATCATAAGGAGTAACCAATTTAGAGAAAATAAATTATTGTTGCGAGGTTGATGACATTTAAAATCCACATTTTTTCTAATCATTTCCGATAAAGAAATCACATACAACAGATAAAGGAAACACAGGTAGGGGTTTAAAAACAAAACGAAGGCAAGGTTTGAGTCTGGGGCTCATTCTGGCCATGCAAGAAAAAAAGAGACATCCTCAAGGAAGAAAAATGAAATGCAACAAGAAAATTGCAGCTACAAATAAATCATTCGCAACAAGAATTAAATCATTCGCAACATAAAATTCGTTGGAAGAAATAAACCAATCGCAGAGAAATCATTGTGTGGAAGCATGAGTGTGTAGAGAATAAATCACAATAATCGCAGAGGTTGAGGAGGGAATAAACGCTCAAGAGAAAATTCCTTGTTGGGCAGAGAAAGGATCCTACAATTATTATCCATGTAGAGGAAATAAGGGAATTTGAATATAAATCCTTAACACCAGAGTCAAAGATAGTCAATTCGGCTCCTGGTCGACTACTTAGGAACATACTGATAACTTAAAGGATAAAGGAATAGAAGATAAAAACACATTTTCTCCTTGTATTAAAAACAATAAAAAAAAGCCCTCGGGGGGTAGGTCAATTGGCAAGTGCCATGAAAATGAAGTTCCATGAGGTTTCGAGTTCAATTCCCCCCCGAATTACCTTGTGTGTTGCGTAAGGGGAATCGTGGGCACACCTGGAGGTTATAGTGGTAGCGGTTGGATAACACGGCCACGTGTAATGCGAGCATGTGCCCAACGTAGAGAAGTCAGTTACATTCAGAGTTTGAGTTCACCATTGGAAATCAAATCAGAAGTACAGTGCGCATAAGGTTGGGATAACTTTGAATTCTTTGTTCATAAAACATTGGGATCTTCAAGAAAATTCCACTGAAATAAAAAAATGAAATCTCTGGATAGTATTACACTAAATAAAACATAAACTTTAACACAAAAGAGGGACGTTTACTAAAGGCGCACGAACATAATTTAACTACCCTTCAATGAAATTTCACAAGCGTAAATTTTTAGGACAGAAAATTAACTAAAATGTTACTTCATTGGTGCATGCACAATTTTGACATTGAAGAGATGCATATACAAGGAATTTAACTACAATCCAATACAAATATACACATGAGTATCGTATCGCACTAGAAATGCTCTGAAGTCATTGTCCCACATGCGCTTCATCCCACTCTCGCTTTCCAATCAATGTGACTTCACCGATACCTCCTAACCAGTGCTAGGGGTACTTTTCTACCCCCTTATCCCCCTAAGCCGAAAAGGGGCCATGCACAGAATAACAGAGAATGTTATGACCCAACTCACCTCGCAAGGTCGAGATACCACTCGTCAGACGAGATGGATATCCCAACTCCCGCAAGAGAAAGTTTAGTCAAGATGAAATTCGATGATGTAACATTATGCAAGCCAATTGTGATCCATACTCCTCTTCCATCCTTTTTATATAATTTTCTTATTCATTAATTTCTCAAAACACTCATTATATTCCTTTTTCATTTAATTAATTTCTAGAAACCTTCCCCATACACATGTCATCTGATTCCCTAGGTTCACCAGAAAATAAATTTATTAATTAATCAAATTTGTTTATTTCCCTCACCCACCTAAAAGAATTCCTAAAAACGCTCATCGGTGTCCCATTATTCCATTACAATTATTAAATCAATTACTCCTTACTTAATTCCTAGTTAAGTTCATAAATAGAAAGTTCCAAAGGCTAGATTCCTTACTAAGTTAGACATTCCCCTTTTCTTTAAGATTCTCCATTTCTTTAAGTTTCCCCTTTTCCTTAGGTTTCCCCCTTTCCTTTAAGTTTCCCTTTTTCTTAAAGTTTCCGCTTTTTTATAACTAAGTTCATAATTAGCATGTTTAGATAAAAGCAACCAACACCCATTTTATTAATCAAACCTTTATTAAAATTTCCACTTTAATTATTAATGCTTGAATTTTCTTTACTCCCTTCCTTTAATATATCTAAATAATTTTTGTTTTTCAAGGTTCTACAGAGACATAGCTTTTCAATTCACTAAGCTTGGTGATAATTCTTAAGGGAAAATTAGTTATTAAACTTGACTAATCACATAATTCATTTTAATGCCGACCAGGGCCTAAGGAGGTATAGTTTTCTAGGAACTAGGTTTATTCACTTACTATTTAAAATCCCAACGTGTCCTTCAACATACACCATGTCCTCCAAGGGTTCCACTCACCTCTTTCCATTTTATTCGCGCGACGTTCCCTTCAAGATGCACTACGTGCTCCAAGGGTGCTACTCACCTCTTGACTAAATTTGGTATACATCAAACCCCTGGAGCCAATAATCCATCAGGTGATCTTGTGGGAGACTAAGGGTATCTAAGGAATAAGGAACCTACGTTATTGCATGCCCCTTAGAATCTTCATGAGTGACGATCACAGTATTCCCTCATAGCATTGTAGGTCTTCTCGAACTTGGTAATCATTAAACTACAGTTTTAGCCACAGTGAGAGTGCCAATAGGTTGTGGCAGGGTTGCTACCACACCTCTCCCTTAATGTCTTTGGTTGTTGTGTGTGACCCCTTTACTCCAAATGTGAGTTTGGTCGACAAGATATCGTCATCCTGCATCCAACAACGAATCATTTTATCAATAACAATCAACATTATAATATCAAATCATAATTACATATGACACATCAACAACATTCAAACCCTAGCAATCCACTGCCTAACTCGATCCAAAGTCTAAGGGGTTTCATCCATGCCTTGACATCCTCAACGTCTAGAGCCCTGTACACTCAATAGAACCCATTCAATAGCACATGTCGATGTAAATACAACAAAATAACATATCATCAAATACACATTATCTCATAATCATAATAAAAACAACCAATAATATAATGACCCGGATCACTTGCGCACAAGTATCCTCAAAGAATAAGTTCTCTAAGTGTGCACAAGAACGATATGTTACACCATGCAATATAAATATTTCTCTCATAAAAAAATTAGCGATATTAATTGTTTTATAAATAGACTTCACAAGTACAAAATGTGCATATTTGCTAAGTGCATCAATCATTACCATAATCGAGTCATTTTTCTTTTCATTCTTAGGAAAACCTGTTATGAAGTCCAAGAAGATAATCTCCCACTTCCATTATGGTATAGATAGAGGATGTAGAAGATCGGCTGGATGTTAATGTTCAACCTTTACATGTTGACAATCTAAGCATTTAGATAAATATTCAGTTGTTTCTCTCTTCATGTTAGGCCAATAAAATAATTTTTTTAAGGATGTTATCATTTTCTGGTATCCTGGATGACCAGACTATGACCTTTTTCGCAATTCGTGAAGAATTGTTGATTTTCAATCAGCACAATTAGGTATGTACAACCTGTTTTTGAACCTTAGCAGTTCATTTTTATCTAAATTCATATCTGTTTTGTTCAATTTTTCTGCATTTTCTTGTAATTTTGTTGTTTTGATGTAATTTTTGTCATTACAGCTTGTAGATTTTATTCTTTGTTTGATGTTGTTTTATTCTTTGCTAAAACTTATCTCATAAAGTTCATTAGTACTTCGACTTAGAGCATCTCCAACTTTGTTTTCTTTTCCTTTAATGTGTCTTACTTCAAAATCAAATTTACTTAAAAAGGATAGCCATCTCATTTGCCTTGCGTTGAGATTTGGTTGACTAAATAAAAAATTTACACCACTATTGTCGGTTAGTAGAAGAAACCTTCTCCCCATTAAATAATGTCGCCAAATTTTCAGAGCATGAATTATGGCTCATAATTCAAAATCATGTGTAACATAATTCATCTTCTTTTAGTTTATGTGATTCGTCACAAATGACATGTCCATCTTGTGTTAGGACACCTCCCAAGCCTTGTTTTCTTTCATCCATGCAAACTATTAAATATTTATCGGGATATGCTACCCTAAGGATAGGTGTTGAAGTTAATAGTCCTTTTAATTTATCAAAGTTTTCGTGACAGTTTTGCGACCAAGTAAATCTTATTCCCTTTTTTTCTAGGGATGTAATTGTATACGCGATCTTAGAAAATCCTTTGATAAATCTTCGGTAATAACTGGTAATTCCCATGAATGATCTGATTCCTGCTACATCCTTACGGATAGTCCATTCCATAATGGATTTTATTTATTGAAATATTGTAACTACAAAGAGTATTCTAATTATTATTGATGTATTATTCATTAGATCAATTCCCTTTTGTGGATTGATCATGTTGGGTATTGTAAATGACCAAATCCCCTTTTGCGGATTAGTCAAACCCTAATTGTAATATTAAAAATAAGAAGTCGGCCCCAAAAATTATTAAAGGTGGTTATAACCACCCAAAATAATAATTTGGCATTGCCAGTGAAAAGACACCTCCATCCAGACATGCCAGCTTGTATAAATAAAGAGGCTAGTGCCCCATTTGGACACACACTCACTTGTTCATCAGAGCACATGTTCAAAGCTACAATTGGAGAAGAAAGAAGAGAGAGAGAGGCACATTCTTGGGCGAGGACTTTTTGTATTTGTTTGAGTTATCTCTTGGCATTGCACTAGCTATCTATATTAAGGAAGTTTTTTTCTGGGTTTTGTCCCTTATGAGGGTTTCCCAGGATAAATGATGTGTCTCTTGTGATTGTGTATTTCTAAGTGATCCTATTTATGCTATGGTTATCTAGTCAAATGAAAAGAAACCTAATAATATCTTAAAAATTGAAATTATCTTCTCTGGATCAACTCTAGTACCCTCTTCAGATCTCACGTGTCCTAGGTACTGTATCCTTCTTTGGTAGAAGTTCCACTTATCAAACTTCTCATACAACTTGTGTTTCCTTAAGGTGTACAATACTATTTTCAGATGTTCTTCATTTTCCTCTTATGTTTTCAAGTAAACTAAAATAACATTGATAAACACCAACAAACATTTATCCAGATATTGACTGAATATACTACTCATCAAACACATAAAGGTTATTGGTACATAATTACGACAAACTCATAGTGTCTGTAACATGTTCTAAATGTTGTTTTATTTATATCTTTGTCTTTTATTCAGACTTGATGATAACCAAATCTTAAATCCAACTTAGAGAAGATCTTTTCTCCTCCCACTTAGTCAAACCGATCGTTAATTCTGGGTAAAGGATACTTATTCTTGATCGTCATCTTATTTAGTTGTTGATAGTCAATTCATAGTCTCAAAGTCCCATATTTATTTTTAGCGAAGAGAATCAGTGCTCCCCAAGGCAAGACACTTAGTTTGATATATTCTTTATCTAACAGTTCTTATAGATGAATTTTTAGTTCCGTTAATTTTGGTAAACTCATTCTATAAGGTGCCTTAGATAT
>JZKD02S2265853.1:4193-14565 GCA_000966675.3 Picea glauca
AGGTTGTAGCCTGAGAAACTAGGGGGTTGGAGCCTCCTTCCAATTTCAACTAGAAAACAAAGGAAGCTGGTGCTTCCAATGAATATAATTCTTCAAGACATATAAGAAAAAGCATTTCATGGTTTTTTCTTGATTTGGGTTCCACGTAAAACACTGGTGTACTGTGTATTTGTATGTTTGTTCATTTGTTCATTTTTTATTTACTCTGCAATCATTGGATGATAATGATTCATTGATATAAAACTTGGATTATATGGTTAAAAAGGATTAAATTGCTCTATTACTGATTCAACCCCCCACTCATTAATCTAACATCTTCCTGGTATACCTCAAGGCCTTGAGGTTGTTCTTTGTTCAATTATTCTGGAGAATAGTCTTTGCATTCATTTGATGTAAGCTCCAAGCCATGGATATTATATATGATATAATGGCTCATGTAGAGGTATGTCTGGTTTACTGGAATAAGCAATCATCATAGTCATCTCCCTCCATCTAGGAGAACCTCTAGTTCTAGATCTCGCAATGATTACATTCATAAGTCTTCCATACAGTGTTCTTCATCAGTTCCTCTACTTGATTTCTTTTAGTGAGTTCATATTAGGCTGGTAGTCCTATGATTCTCGATACAATGACTCGTTGTTCTAGATTTTCTTTCTCTCTTGGAATCTTCATGTTCTTCTTTATGTTTTTCTTAAGATCTTGGGGCCATGGAGTTTTCCATGCCCTGGAGATTCTGACTACTTCATTTAATCATAGGATCATGGATGTGGATGGACAACTAGAGATACTTTAAGTCTTCTTTTTGAAGAACACTTCTTCTGAAGTCAAACCGAACATGTGTTTCTTTTCATGGATGCTACCATTGATGGGAACATGGATAGATACTTTATAATATTCAATGGATCATATTGTTTAGGATTAGCTACCTCCTAATCCTTGATTCATGCATGAATGCATGCTCTATAATCATCTCCCTCCATATAACAAAGTCCACGCTTTTGTCTACATCCTTATTGCCTTCTGCAAAGTGTCACAAGTACTTTTTCAATTTCCTCTTGATTGTTGACTTCTTTCTATCTTTACTTCTTCTAGGTTTCTTCAAGATTGATTATGATTTTGGGTTATCATGCAGTTGTTACTTATGTAATAACTTCCACATGAATTGTTACCAGGGGTTCTTGATGTACTTTATCCTCTCATGTGTGTTGCCTGACTTGTAGTCATTGTGATAACAATCCTTATCTTGTTGTGCTTCCATAGGTATAGTTTATCTTTGAGAATATTATATTTTAAGAAATAGATATGCAAGATATGTACAAAAAACATGATATGTACAAGAACTATGAAGAGTATTGTTACCTTGTCTTAGAAGAAGAAGTATGTTATGTCCTGCTTGGCCTTCTTTTAGGGTTCCCTTTCTTCGAAAACTGATGCTTCGTGTGTTTCCTTCTTTTTCTTTAAATCAGGACAGTGATTCTTGTAGTGACCATATTTTCAACAATTGAAGCATTGTATTCCTGACATATCTTTCTTTTGATTTCGCTTCTTCCTTGAGCCAAACTCCCTTTTGTTCTTGAAATTCTTGAATCTTGTTATGAAGGCTTGACCATCTTATTTCTTTTGAGGTTTCTCTTTTGCACTAATCCTTGATTCTTCTTGTGAGAAGCAAGTCCAAAGTTCTTCAAATGTTGGATACTCCTTCCTTATGTTCATGCTTGTGGAAAATGCATCCCATGTCTTGGGAAGGCCGTTTAGTACTATATTTACCAGTTCCTTCCTTGAAATGATCTCTTCAATGGCTTGTAGTTGATCTCTCAACTGAGATATTCTCACAAAGTATGATGTTATGCTATCATCATCATTCATTGTCATGTCACAAATATCATTCTTCAGACTCATTACTTGCCCAATGTTTTTGACCAAGAAGAGGTTTGGTAGGGCATCATACATCTTCTTAGATGAATCAAGATGGGAGATGTAGGGTATAAAGTGGTATTTTATAGAATCCACTATGATAATCATGGAATTGATTTCATTGTATTTGAACTTCTCCATAACTACAACGTTCTATAGTTCCTTCTCTTTTCCTTCTTGTTGGCACAGGGGCACACCCAGGGTTCAATGCTATAATAACGCACCAAAAAAAACCCTAACTATCGGCCCTTTCGACAACACTTGCGAAGCAAATGAAGTCTCACCTGAGGTAGAGGCAGGGGTGGTTGCAGGACTCAGATGTCTGAAACCTTAGTTGGGACATAGATATCTGATTCTAACACTTAAAAAAACACTTAGCAGTTAATCTTCATCAATATTTAGTTCTAAGTAATAGTGCAGACGTACCCTAATTACAGAGTATCATAGTATGCAACCAGATCCATAATCTAATAACACTTAACATAAAAGGAACACATTAGATATAGAAGATTCAAGCACTAAGCACATCCATATAGGTTAGATCTAGCATTCATTCACATGATTAGGTGAAAAGCAACCTCAGATATATATAACATTCATCACATAGAAACACATCGATACATCTCACAAAGAAAAGCAACACAACATGTACGTGGTTCACCCCCACCCTGTGGCTACATCCACCAACTCTTCTTCTTTATTAATGTCTTCAATTGGTTACAACAAACAGTCACCAAAAATATTTATGCGCATAGGAAAAAATATATGTGCATCTCGCTATATCCTTCTTCCTTGCATTGTAGCACAAAGCCTTCTATAATCTCTATATTAACTTGCACTTAGCTCTGTAACCCTTCTACAGTCATGCATAGAGCACTACTAGCACTTAGCTTACATCACATCGATAGGTTATCATCCTCTTTCTTACTTCACCTAGACATCTATTTATACATACAAAAGTGGGCCTAAGCATGGGTGAACCCATGGGCTGACATCCCTTTCCCATTACATTGTCCCAAAACCCAAAAAGGGGACCCAAAGTGGGCCAAGATCCCATGATCTCTGCTTCATTTGGCACTCTGCCTTCGATAGCATATCGAAGTCCCAAAAATGGTCAAATATGACCAAGTGTTCCTCAAAACTTGGTCAAGGGCCAACAGGCCCCTGACACTCACCTGTGACTCATCCTAAATCACTCTGGTCTGAGCAATTTCGCTTCAAATGCCTCAAGCTTGGATCGAGCTACTTTGATCTACTGCAGTGTTATTTCTTCTTGCTCAGTGAACTCCTGAATAAGTGCATCATTGATTGGTCCTTCGAGGTGTTGTTCTATTGTACTCACAACCAATTCAAGTTATACTCCTTAACTTTCAAGTTTAGTGAATAATTGACATGCCTTTTCTTGCACTAGTTGAAGTCGTTGAGAGACTTCCATTACTTTACTCTAGAGTGTGCGTACTTGTTGTTGGGTTGTGCGTTTCTCTGGAAACCTCTTCATTATCTCAACTGGTGACAAGGCATTTAGTTGCACTTGTAACGTGTCTGCCTGCTGTTGTGCATGTTGGAGATATGACTCTAACGCTTGTAATTCTAGATTTTCCGTGAGGATTTCATACGTGTAGGCACTTCTGGAGCTCAGCCGCTTGTATTCCAAGGAAAATTATTTTATTTGGTCAACTACACTTCGGGTAGTGTTCTCTCTTAGATCTCTTATTTATTGAGGTGTCTCAGGCATAGTGTGAAGTTCCAGGTCTATGATGCACTTCTGAAGTTGTTGGATCACTCCTTCTAGTTGTTCCACCTGCTGTGGAACTCTTTCTTCTATATGGATTTCAAGGATTGTCACAGAGAGAAGTTCTCTGTGAAACCATTCCTGTACTTCGAGTTTCTCTGCGAGCAACTATTCCTTGTATTTCTGTAGCACTGCTTTCTCTTCCTCCCACTTTGCTTGAAGAGCTAGTTTTTATTGTTCTTCATTACTGTGTTGTTCTAGCATATCTTTTTGTGCCTGTGCCAAAGCTTGGGTAGCTTGCGTTGCCTCTTCCTAAACTCGTCGAAGGAGAGATTCAAATTTATTGGCGATTTGGTGCAGTTGGGCTGGCTCATCTCCTAGTTCTTCTATTCCACTTGTCGAGGGTGCAATAGAAACTATGTGGATGGATTGTAGTGCCTGCTACACTTCTCGAAGTTCACCCTTGATTTGGTTGAATACCTCCTCCTACTTTGATTCTTTATTTTCTATGATCTCCAATGAAGCATCATTCAACATGGTAACTAATAATTCAAAGTCATCTGGGGTGAGGGTAGTCTTAAACGTAGCCCTGGTGGCTCTGGCTTTCTTTCAAGATGAAGGATTTGGTGGGGTAACCTTCCTTTTCTTGTTTATATCTTCTTCATCTCTAGGCGGAGTAACTTCACCTTTGTTTTTCTCGACTTCCATGGCACCTAGTTCTCCACCATCATCTCCCTACTCAGGTGAGGTTGAAGATGTCTCCACCGATGTGCTATGGACATCATGCACTTCATCATTTTTATTCGTTTTACTTGGTCCATGTGTGTCTAACATAGTTTCAGGGCTATCCACATCGAACATCTCAGCTAGGTTTGTTGGAATAAGGAGGTCTACTAACCATTCCTTGGTAATCTCCTCCAAGTCATATTCTGTCAATTTGTAATATGATTGGAGCCGTTGTTTATGCTCATCAACGTGCATTGTAATGTAGGTGAAGTGGCAGTCCACGTTGAAATTCATCAAGGGTCTAAACCTGTAAAGTATGTTTGGGGTGATGCACAGTGTAGATTGGATTGTGATCTTCAACTGGTTATAGTAGGCGTGGAAGACGGGATTGCACTGCCACTATTTTCTCATGTCGCTAGAATACCACAAGGTACAAAACTTCGCGGCCATTGGTTCGAAAGGTTCTATATCTGAAAAAGTGGTGCCTTCTGGTAGCTCCTAGGCAATGAAAGTGGTCAATGTGACAAGCCAACTAAAGTGGAAGTCATACCCTTATTCTTGCACTTCTTTGCAATCAATATCTAGTTGGTTGACAAGGTATTGTGCCTAGTTCATCTGTAATCCCTCTGCTCACTTCCCTGCAAGGTTGACCACGAATTTGGTCAATTGAGTTGGTATATTCTTATGAACTAACTTGTTGGTGATTAGTTGATAGGTAAGGCACACTATGCCACTCTGGATAGAGGCTACCTTGTAGCCTTGCGTGCCCTTATCGACATTGCCATAGGTTTCCTTAATTTTCTACGCTAATGCTCGGTCGAAGTTCTTGCTAGGGTAGAACTCCTATGGGTCAAGGCCTTACATGCTAAGCTCTATGATCTTATTGATCAAGTTCAGATCCATAGTGATGCATCAGTCTAGCCATAGGTATCTTCCATGATAGCAAGATAGAAGAAACTTTACGCACACATTCACCTCTTGGTGTCTGCCAAAGTGTGATATCTTCATAACATTCAAAAATGTAGACTGTGTGAGATTCTAGGTCCAATACTGTGGGACGATCTTTGAGTTCTTTCCCTTCGTCTTCATTAGATACTTGTGTGGGGAAAGCATACTGTATATTTTCCTATCACCGAGGTTGAAGTCACTAAACTTCAACGCTATGAGCTTACCTTGATCGGCTCGAACTGCACACACCCCTTTTAGAAGGTACGCGGTGATAAAAGTATACTCAAAGTATCTGGGTACACTGTCACAGTTAATCCCACCACTCAGAGGTGGTATGTGAGTTGGCAGAATTAATGGAATAAGCTTGGTGTTCACAATATTGTCTATGTGCTTTGTTCTTGTCTTTGTCGTGGTTCGAGAAGGTATTGCTCCGAAAGAAGTTGAGGGAGATGCTTAGACTCCTCCTATTGATGATGCTTGCACACCTGCAAACATCCTTCTTTCTAACATGACTCTCTCAGTCATTAAGTCAACTAGAACTTCTTCGACTGCTTTCTCTACTGTGCTAAGCTTGTCCGACATACAAGCTCAGGTCGATTAGATCAGGTGTGAACTGGATTCAGAAACTAAAGTGGAGCGTATGGGAACAAGGAGATGATCACAGTGAAAAACAATCTTAGGCTGTGGGCTCAAGTTCTTAGTTAGAAAAAGGTATTCTCAGTGCGTGGCACGACAAACCAAGTAAGAAAGTTAGAAACAGTCTGCTTGCAATGGGTATGAGACATCATTAACTCATGTTTTGTCCATTATGGTGTGGTTTTATGGTCTAGTGGTGAACCATCAATGCTTTTTGACTCATTCAGAGTGGCATTCGAATGATTATATCAGATTCCAATGGCTATATTGCTTTGCCTCGATGAAGTGGCCTATGTCACTGGTCTGATATCTTGGCGAAGTTCAATTTCTACAAGTTTTGCATTCTGCAAGGTTACCTCTGAAGTATTTTGTAGTCTGTCAATATTAGCTCTCCTTTTACTTAGTTTCCTAGCCTTTTTCACAGTGAGATTCGTCTTGGGGATTCTCTTCCCATTTTGATTCTTATTTTCCTTGAACATAGGTACTTCGTGTTGATGAGATTCTCTCCTAAGACCTAGGGGTAATAATTCTTCTTTTGCTGGGACATGTGCTTCGGTCTTCTGTGAGCCTTCTGACATTCTTTTAGCTTTGACATCTGGGCCTCTAATGATAAGTGGCTTTGATATGTTATCTTATTCTTCAATCAACTATGCAATCCTTCTGGTCCTGAAATCTGTTAACCCTTGTCTCTGCTCTTCTAAAACTTTTTCTTCTTCTTCCTTTCTAGCTTGATCTCTCTTAATCCAAGGTTTTCCAAGTAACATAGTAAACAGGGCGTTGTCCTCAATAAAATTGATAATCTCAAAATCTTGAAATCTTCTTCTATCGAAGTTCCATTAGCCTTCATAGATATCTAAGTGAGCTTTCCATATAGGGTCACCAACTTTCCTCTAAAGAGTCGTATTTCTCTTAGTGAAGGGATAATAGCAGGTCTTCCTATAGCTTCCCAAGTTCTTTTTGGCATGATGTTCACTAGTGTTTCTTCATCAAGAACACGATCAATGTCAAAATCTCCTATTCTTACTTCGATGCATTGTTTTTTTTTAAAGATCTTTGATAACCTAAAATGTTGGTGGTCATTCAGGGTATCTTTTATCTGTAGTAATACTTTCTCGGATTCTTTCTGAGATTCAACTATTTCTAGAGTTGTCTTAGAGTTTTCTTCATTCAGATTCACTCTTTCAAGATTAGCAATCATTCTAGGGCAATCCAACATTTCATGTTCCAAGGATTTGCAACATATACAACTAGGTCTTCCACCCAGGGATTCCTTAGCTAGATGGTCTGGTTTTATGCAACTGTAACATAGGGTTAATCCTCTCTTTCTTGTGAATGATCCCCAGCCTCTTCTATACTGTGCAGTAGGATCATGGTAGCTACCTTGAAAAAAATTATTTCTAGGATCCTTCATCCATTGGTTAGTCCAAACATTGTTTCTATGCATAAGTATAACATATTTATCATTATTCTTACCAGATATATTCATATCAAACCTTCTTTCATCTAACAATGCCCTAGTTTTCAAGCTAGGATAGACTCTATCAACCATACCTAGATCCATATTTTAGAAACACAAACTTTCACTTATCTTACTTTTACAGAGCATTAAGCCTCCAGATCTAAAAAATTTTAGTTGTTCTTACCTCTATCAGAGCACAATGCTTACAGATCTTACCTCTTTATGTAGATTTGAACTCTTTTCTTTAGAAACTTCCACTTTAACCTTTCTTAGAGCACAAAGCCTTCAGATCTGACTTATTTTCTTCAGATATGTCCTTCCTTCTTTACCACAGAGATTCCAAAGTTTTAGGATGAGTCTTTGCACAAAGCTTCTTCTTTCTCAGTTCCCAACAATAACATTTTCATTTCCCGACAACGAAATCATTTGTTGGGACAAGGGAAGACCCAGGGTTCAATGCTATAACAACACACCAAAAAAATCCTAACTACCAACGCTTTTGGCAACACCTGTGAAGTAGATGAAGTCTCACCCGAGGTAGAGGAATGGGTGGTTGTAGGAGATAGATGTCTACAACCTTAGCTAGGACATAGAAATGTGATTCTAACACTTAACAGAGCACTTAGTAGTTAATCTTCATTAATATTCATTTCTTAGTAAGAACGCAAATGTACCCTAATTACAGAGTATTGCAATATGCAACCAGATCCATCATCTAATAACACTTAACAAAAAAGGAACACATTAGATCTAGCAGATTCAAGCACCAAGCACATCCATATAGGACAGATCTAGCATTCATTCACATGATTAGGTGCAAAGCAACATCATATCTATATAACATTCATCACATAGAAACACATCAATACGTCACATAAAGAAGAGCAACAAAACATGTATGTGGTTCACCCCCACCCTGGGGCTACATGCACCAACTCTTCTTATTTATTAATGTCTTCAATCAGTTACAACACACAGTCACCAAAAACCCTTCTATGCATAGGATAGAAGATCTACGCAACTCGCTAGATCCTTCTTCCTTGTGTTGTAGCACAAAGCCTTCTATACTTTCTATATTAACTTGCACTTATCTCTATAACCCTTCTATAGTCATGCACAGAGCACTACTAGCACTTAGCTTACATCACATAGATAGGTTATCATCCTCTTTCTTACTTTGCCTAGAAATCTATTTATACATACAAAAGTGGGCCTAAGTGTGGGTGAACCCATGGGCTGACATCCCTTTCCCATTACATTGTCCCAAAACCCAAAAATGTGTCTAAAAGTGGGTTGAGATCCCATGATCTCTGCTTCGTCAAAAATGGTCAAATATGACCAAGTGTTCCTCAAAACTTGGTCAAGGGCCAACACTTCTTCAAACTCTGGTTCCATAATCTTTCCTTTCATGATATCTAGTACTTTGTTCTTAGCAAGGATGAGATCAATCCTTGTCTTCCATGCTCTGAAGTTAGAAGGCCCTTATAACTTGTTTTCTGACTTCATAGAATAAGTCATGTCTGCTTTGACTTGGTCAACCCTAGATCTGACCAAAAACTCAAACTTAACGTCTTAGCTTGCTGAGAGTACTAGGAGATGTGTTAGGCAATGGCGCACTAGTCTATCTAGAAATTAGGTCAATCCCTTCACTTAAGGTGCCTTAATGAGAGGGTTACAATTTATGCAACTGCACCTGCTAGTAACCCTAGCGGTAGTGCTTTAGTAACTGCTCCTACTAGAAACCCTAGTGGAAGTTCTTCAACAATATTAGTATCCTTATGGCTATGCTCGCTTCTAGTGGTTAGACTGAATGAAGGAGGTGTGGGCCCATGAACTATTAGAAATTAATGGATGTGCTCGTTTAACCATAAACAATATCATTGTTTTCACCCAAGCATAGGCCGAAGCCACCCCCGAGCACCTTAACCTCGACAGAGAATCATTTCAGAAGAAAACCCTAGGATAGATAGCCAAACAATATAGCACACCTCTCTCCAAGGATAACACACCAAGAAATAATAAAAAAAGTTAATCAAAAAGTCCAAACCCAAAGAAGACCAAGACTATTGACTGGCGGCAACAACTTCTCCAAAACATGTGCACAAAATTGCCCAACTGCAGTGCGCATGTTGGCATAGAGGCAGACCGGGGTTTAACGCTACAACAACGCACCATAAAAACCCTAACTACTGTCCCTTTCGGAAACACCTGCGAAGCAGATGAAGTCTCACCCGAGGTAGAGGCAGGGGTAGTTGCAAGACTCAGATGTTTGTAACCTTAGCTAGGACATAGATCTGTGATTGTAACACCTTAACATAACACTTAGTAATCATAGTTTGTTAATATTCAGCTTTAGTTCACAGCATAGATAAAACCTAACAACATATCAACACAACATTCACACAAATCCAGTATATTCAAGCACTAAGTATACCAACAAAGATCTGATCTAGCATTCATTCACATTATTCAACACTATGCTATCAAATCAAATTCATCTATCATCTAACAATGCACTAAGAATATAAATAAGAGAGCAATCATAAAGCACAAAGCTTTCATAACATAGGACATACGTGGTTCACCCCCTCCCTAGGGCTACGTCCACCAATTCTTCGTCTTATTTATTAGTGTTTGCACCCAATTCGTCACTAGGTGAGCAAATTAAGAGTGCTTACATGCCCAGTTGGGCTCTGCTAGGCATGACACCTATAAGGTAAAAGGTTAGAAAGAAAAACAACAAAGTTATAAACAAAAATTAAACTAAAACAAATAAAAACTTAAAAGCATATGAGAAAATGAAAAATAGAGACAAATGGACCAATATCACCAATGTATAAGATGATCTGTTGATGAAATCCAAAGACACAAAGAAGAAAGAGGACTTGGGTCCCTTCTTTCTCCAATGGAAGGCTCTTGAGGCCCTCAAAGCTTGCTCTCCTTACAATGAAAAGATG
>JZKD02S2265864.1:0-12126 GCA_000966675.3 Picea glauca
CTTTCCTCTTCTTCAGGGGAACAACCTAGTCTCCTTGTGTCTGTTCGACTTATTTTTTATCACCTCCTTGCTCTGGTGATATGGAAGCAGTCTTCATGGATGCGCTGTCTAATTCTTGGACCTATTTGGTATTCTTTGTTACGCTTGGTTTGGGTGTATCCTGCATTGTTTCTGGGCTGTCAATGTCATATATCTCCGCAGGGTCTACTGGAATAAGGAGGTCCGTCGACCAGTCCTTTGTGATCTCCTCCAAGTCCTCCTCCATCATCTTATAGTAGAACTGAATTTGTTGATGCACACTGTGATGTAAATAAAATGTCGATCTGTGTTAAAATTCATCAAAGGCCTGAACCGATGTAGAGTGTTCGTAGTCATGTGAGGCTCGGACTGTATGGTTATCTTCAGCTGATTGTAGTAGGTATGAAAAACAACATTTGACTGCCACTGTTTATTCATGTCACTTGAGTACCACAGTGTACTGAACTTTGCGATCAGTGGTTCAAAAGGATCGATGCTCGGGAAGGTCATACCTTCCTACATCTCCCAGGAAATAAAATCTATAAGGATCAAGAGCCAACTGAAATGAAATTCGTATCCTTGATCTTGTTCTTCTCTACATTCGAGTTCCAATTGGTTCACCAGGTACTTCACCCGGTTCATTTGAAGGCCTTCCCCGCACTTCCCTACAAGGTTGACTACAAAATCGGTGACTTGGGTGGATCGGTTCTTTCGCACTAACTTCCCTGCAATCAACTGACAGGCAAGGCACAGTGCGCCGCTCTAGATAGAAGCTACCTTGTAGTCTCGCATGCCCTTCTCGATATCCCCATAAGTGTCTTTGATCTTCTATGCTAGAGTGTGATCCATGGCCTTTTCGGGGTAAAACTCTTGTGGATCAGGTCCTTTCATACTCAACCCTGTGATCCGATTGATCAGTGTCGAATCAACTGTTATACGGTGGTTTAGCCACAAATAGCCGCTATGGTAACAAGAAAGAAACAAATTGACACATGCATTCACCTCCTGGTGTCATCCAAAGTGAGAAATCTTCATGACGTTCAACAAGGTGGACTACGCGAGGTTCATAGTACATGAATGGGGAATTATCTTTGAATTCTTCCCCTTAGTTCTGGTTAGGTACTTATGTGGGGTGAACATGTTATAGACTTTGCGATCTCCAAGTTTGAAGTCGCTAAACTTCAATGCTACAATCTTATCTTGGTATGCTCGAACTATGCGTATCCCTTTCAGGAGGTACACCATAACCAAGGTGTATTCAAAATCTCAGGGCACGTTGTCTCGATTTACTGTGCCGCTCAGGGGTGGAATATAGGCGGGTAATATGGTCGGGATCAATTTGGCATTCGCTAGATCCTGTACTTGGTTCACTTTTCATCAGATGGTCGGGATGGTCTGGCACCGTGAGAAATGGACAAAGAGGTTGGTAGTCCTCTCGTCAATGATGCTTGTACACCTATAGACATTGACATGACTCTTTTAGTCATGAGGTTGATCAGAACTTCTTCAACAACTTTCTTTATAGAACTCAACTCGTTTGACATACACACTCGAAGTTAATAATCTCGGTATTGGGGAGTAACTTAGACACAGTAATGGGATGGAGAGAAAGAGCACGATGATCACTGTGAAAAATCAAATTAGTCTGTGGGCTCAAGCTCTCAGTTGGTAAAAGTGTTCTCAGTGCATGGCGCGATGGGATAAATAGGTAACTCAACAATGGGTCGCTTGCAATGGGTATGAAGCCTTCATTAACTATGTTCTGTCTATTATGGCATGATCCCAATGGTCGGATGGCGAGCTGTCTGTCCATAAATGTCTGTCTACTCATTTGGAGCATTGGTCTAATGGTTATAATGTCCCCAACAACTATATTTCTTAGACATGGAGAAGTGCCATGTGTTGTTGTTTTGATATCCTGGCGAAGCTCCAATTTTGCGAATTTTCCTTCTGCGAGGTTCCCTCTAGAACCTTCTGCAACTTGTTGATCTTAGCCCTCTTCTTACTTATATTTCTAGCCTTCTTCCTAGTGAGCTTCGTCTCAATAGGCATTTTTCCATTCTGATTCTTATCTTCTTTTGGCATAGGTACTTCGCGTTGTTGAGATTTTTTCCTAAGATTCAAGGGTGATCCTTCTTCTTTATCTAGAATAGGTACTTCAATCTTCTGTGGGTCTTCTAGTGTTCTTACAACTTTGACATCTAGGTATCTAGTTTTAAATAGCTTCGATATGTTCTTCTGTTCTTCAATCAAATGTGTGATCCTTCTAGTCATGAATTATTTTAACTCTCGCTTCTTCTGCTCTAAAACTTCTTCTTCTTCTTGCCTTCTGGCCTGATCTCTTTCAATCCAAGGTTTTCCTAGTAGCATGGTAAATTGGGCATTGTTCTCAATAAATTTAATAATCTCAAAATCTTCCTCTGTTGAAGTTCCATTGGCATTCATAGGTATCCGAGCAAGCTTTCCACATAGGTTTATCAGCTTTCCTTTGAATAGTCATATTCCTCCCAATGAAGGAATCATAGCAGGACTCCCTATAGCTTCCCAAGTTCTCTCTGTCATGATATTCACCTTTGTTTCCTCATCTAGAACACAGTCAATGTCGAAGTCTCCTATTCTTGATTCAAGGCATTCTTTTTCTTTGAAGATTTCTGATAATCTGACATGTCGGTGGTCATTCAGGGTTTCTTTCATCTGTAGAAATACTTTCTCTGATTCTTTTTGGGATTTTGTCATAATCTTAGTTTCTGGATCTGCCTTAGGGTTTTCTTGTCTCATATTCATTCCTTCAAGCTTAGAAATCATTCTAGGACAATCCAATACTTCATGGTCCATAGCTTTGCAATAAAGACAACTAGGTCTTCTCCCAGGGCATTCCTTGGAAANATCAATTTGGCATTCGATAGATCCTGTACTTGGTTCACTTTTCATCAGATGGTCGGGATGGTCTGGCACCGTGAGAAATGGACAAAGAGGTTGGTATTCCTCTCGTCAATGATGCTTGTACACCTATAGACATTGACATGACTCTTTCAGTCATGAGGTCGATCAGAACTTCTTCAACAAATTTCTCTATAGAACTCAACTCGTTCGACATACACACTCGAAGTTAATAATCTCGGTATTGGGGAGTAACTTAGACACAGTAATGGGATGGAGAGAAAGAGCATGATGATCACTGTGAAAAATAAAATTAGTCTGTGGGCTCAATCTCTCAGTTGGTAAAAGTCTTCTCAGTGCATGGCGCGATGGGATAAATAGGTAACTCAACAATGGGTCGCTTGCAATGGGTATTAAGCCTTCATTAACTATGTTCTGTCTATTATGGCATGATCCCAATGGTCGGATGGCGAGTTGTCTGTCCATAAATGTCTGTCTACCCGTTTGGAGCATTGGTCTAATGGTTATAATGTCCCCAACAACTATATTTCTTAGACATGGAGAAGTGCCATGTGTTGTTGTTTTGATATCCTGGCGAAGCTCCAATTTTGCGAATTTTCCTTCTGCGAGGTTCCCTCTAGAACCTTCTGCAACTTGTTGATCTTAGCCCTCTTCTTACTTATATTTCTAGCCTTCTTCCTAGTGAGCTTCGTCTCAATAGGCATTTTTCCATTCTGATTCTTATCTTCTTTTGGCATAGGTACTTCGCGTTGTTGAGATTTTTTCCTAAGATTCAAGGGTGATCCTTCTTCTTTATCTAGAATAGGTACTTCAATCTTCTGTGGGTCTTCTAGTGTTCTTACAACTTTGACATCTAGGTATCTAGTTTTAAATAGCTTCGATATGTTCTTCTGTTCTTCAATCAAATGTGTGATCCTTCTAGTCATGAATTATTTTAACTCTCGCTTCTTCTGCTCTAAAACTTCTTCTTCTTCTTGCCTTCTGGCCTGATCTCTTTCAATCCAAGGTTTTCCTAGTAGCATGGTAAATTGGGCATTGTTCTCAATAAATTTAATAATCTCAAAATCTTCCTCTGTTGAAGTTCCATTGGCATTCATAGGTATCCGAGCAAGCTTTCCACATAGGTTTATCAGCTTTCCTTTGAATAGTCATATTCCTCCCAATGAAGGAATCATAGCAGGACTCCCTATAGCTTCCCAAGTTCTCTCTGTCATGATATTCACCTTTGTTTCCTCATCTAGAACACAGTCAATGTCGAAGTCTCCTATTCTTGATTCAAGGCATTCTTTTTCTTTGAAGATTTCTGATAATCTGACATGTCGGTGGTCATTCAGGGTTTCTTTCATCTGTAGAAATACTTTCTCTGATTCTTTTTGGGATTTTGTCATAATCTTAGTTTCTGGATCTGCCTTAGGGTTTTCTTGTCTCATATTCATTCCTTCAAGCTTAGAAATCATTCTAGGACAATCCAATACTTCATGGTCCATAGCTTTGCAATAAAGACAACTAGGTCTTCTCCCAGGGCATTCCTTGGAAATATGTCTCGGTCTTCTGCAACTGTAACAAAGGGTTAATCCTCTCTTTCTTTAAAATGATCCCCAGCCTTTCCTGCACTGCGTGCTAGGATCATGGTAGCTAACCTACAAACATTTATTTCTAGGGTCCTGCATACACTTATTAGTCCAAACATTCCTTCTATGCATAGGTATAACATATTTTTCACTATTCTTATCAGATCTACTCATATCAAATCTTCTTTCATCTATTACTACCCTAGTTTTCAAGCTAGGATAGAATCTATCAAACATACCTAGATCCATACTGTTTAAACAAAAATTTCCACTTATCTTACTTCTAAAGAGCACAAAGCTTTCAGATCTAGAACTTTTCAATATTCTTACCTTTGTTAGAGCACAAATCTTTCAGATCTTACCTCTTTTAATCAAAAAGTCTCACTTTTACCTTTCTCAGAGCACAAAGCTTTTAGATCTTACCTCTTTTATTCAGATCGAATTTATTTTCCTTAGCATAGAGCATGTCAAGATAAGTAGAGTATTGTGCACTATAACAACATAAATAGGCCTAAACATGGGTAAACCCATGGGTCAACATCCCATACCCATTACATATTCCCAAATCCCAAAAAGGACCCAAAAAGGGGCTGAGATCCCACGATCTCTGCTTTGTCTTGCGCTCTGTCTTCGACAGGCTTTCGAAGTCCCAAAATAGGTCAAACTTGACCAAGGATCTCCAACTTGGTCAAGGGCCAACAAAAAGTGTAAGCTTAGAACAAAAAGCCTCAACAGTCATCCAATCAGAGTGAAGAAGCCTCAATAGCCGTTCAATCAAGGTTGACCATGTTGATCATCTAAATATAACAAACATTGGTCATATGAGTGACCATGGGCTTGAGGACCATTGGAGGATCGTCATCCTCGGATTAGAGGGCTAGATCAACGACAGGGATAAATTACAGAGAGCGAAAGAAGAATTAAACTTCTCACCAATTACAATCCCGCAATCCGTCTAGATCGTCAGATCACATAGCTTCAAATATCTATGATTGCGGTTGATCCAACTAATGACCAGTTTAAGTCAGATTAAATCATGACCGTCGGATGCGCAATCACCAAATCTACGGTAGGGATAGATTACAGAGATTGAAAAGAGAATTAAATATCACACTTGTTCCAATCCCGCAATAAGTCAGGACCGTTCGATCTTATAGCTTCGAAGATCAATGATTGTGGTTGACTCACCAACAACGCACAACTTCCAATTGTGGAGTTTGGGTGACGAGTTAAATCACTCACAAGTTGTGGTTCTGAAATCATTGTCGACTGTTGATATGCTTCGAGTGTCCTCATGACTGTTGGATCACATTTTAGTGGAAGGATAGGATAAGCTAAAAGGGTTGAAAGTTCGATTATCCAAATACCCGTCAACCGTCGGATCAAACCCGAATTCCCTTCAGTCATCAGATAATTTTCGAGTGAAAGGATAGGATAATCTAGCACAGCTACATCACAGAAAGATCGAGTCTTCAATCTAAGATCCTGATCAACGAACAACATTCACTTTGGATCTAAAGTTGTGAGGATTTTATGCTACGGAGAAATCTCACCTCAAGAATTCAGTTTGAGATTCGAAATACCCGAAGCCCAAAAATCTGAAATCAATAAGGACCATCAGATTTGGAGGCCATACGATGACCATTGGATCAGGTTTTTTGGTTAGAAAACCACATCAAGAAGGAAACGTAGTAGACCACGTCTACAAGGACATGTGGCAGACCATGTCAGTAGACAACATTAGCAAACACATGTGACAAACCACATCAACAAACCACGTCGAAAAATACACATGGAATAATCGGATGATGACATGTGTAAAGAGGAAATTGGCTCATTCCATGTCAACAAGTGACATAAGAAAGTTACGTCACTCCTGGAGAATTGCTTCGAGAGTTTTATCATGAATGACTGTCAAAAGTCCCAAAGGACGAAGTTTTGAAATCACTCTCAATCGTCGATCTGAGATACCCTTCGGATACTATCCTAACCTTTAGATCAAGGAGATGAACATGTGTCACATTGAGAGATCTACGTCGACGTCAACAAGAAACTATTGTAGACCACGTCAGTAGTCTACATCAGCAAGGACATGTGGAACAGTCAGAGAACGACAAGTATCAAGTTGAAATCAACATTTCAAGTACGTGCAAATCACAAATCGGAGTGACACGTGGGAGCATCTTGGCTCGTGACACATCATCAAGTGACACAAGTAATTTACGTCACTCCGAGAGTTTTTTATTTGGGAGTTTTACCACTATCACTCGCCCAAAGTCCCGAAGTCCTAAATGTCAAAGAATCGAAGTGGACACGATACGTTCGATCTGAGGATAACTTCAGGAGCATTCTCAGTCGTCGATCTACTTCAATGGAAGAATAGAGTAAGTCGAAATGTTAACCGACAGTAAGCAGTCTCCACCGTATTATGACTTACCATAGCAAGTGATCACTCCAAAGGAAAGAAGGGGTTGAGATTTGAAATCTATGAAGTCTGGAGACTCAAAGGGATCTTGACCGTTGATCTGAAAGGGACACGCGTCAGTGGATTTTTTCTTTGGAAGATTGACATACGGAGGAAATAAGGGGTTGAGACTCAAAATCTTTGAAGTGCAGAGACTCGAAGGAGATCTTGATCGTCGATCCAATGTTCGGTTGCATTCTCAATTGTTGATCAAAACACAATGGAATGATAACATCAGCATAATAGATGAAGTCGCGGAGTAAAAGGTGGCCATCCATCTCATTACATGATTAAGTCTTGGCTGTTGGATTAAGCAATGAAGGATAGATGTAAGGATCAAATATAACCATTGATATAGTTCCTAGATATAATGTGAACAGTCCAATCTATTCGGTGATATCGTATTCGAGAGATTTGAAATGTTGGAAGTCACGAAGACCCGAAGGGCGAAGACCAGAAGTCCCGACAATCGTCCATCTCATCGGGAGATTGAATCATGACCGTTGAATCANTTTGGAGCATTGGTCTAATGGTTATAATGTCCCCAACAACTATATTTCTTAGACATGGAGAAGTGCCATGTGTTGTTGTTTTGATATCCTGGCGAAGCTCCAATTTTGCGAATTTTCCTTCTGCGAGGTTCCCTCTAGAACCTTCTGCAACTTGTTGATCTTAGCCCTCTTCTTACTTATATTTCTAGCCTTCTTCCTAGTGAGCTTCGTCTCAATAGGCATTTTTCCATTCTGATTCTTATCTTCTTTTGGCATAGGTACTTCGCGTTGTTGAGATTTTTTCCTAAGATTCAAGGGTGATCCTTCTTCTTTATCTAGAATAGGTACTTCAATCTTCTGTGGGTCTTCTAGTGTTCTTACAACTTTGACATCTAGGTATCTAGTTTTAAATAGCTTCGATATGTTCTTCTGTTCTTCAATCAAATGTGTGATCCTTCTAGTCATGAATTATTTTAACTCTCGCTTCTTCTGCTCTAAAACTTCTTCTTCTTCTTGCCTTCTGGCCTGATCTCTTTCAATCCAAGGTTTTCCTAGTAGCATGGTAAATTGGGCATTGTTCTCAATAAATTTAATAATCTCAAAATCTTCCTCTGTTGAAGTTCCATTGGCATTCATAGGTATCCGAGCAAGCTTTCCACATAGGTTTATCAGCTTTCCTTTGAATAGTCATATTCCTCCCAATGAAGGAATCATAGCAGGACTCCCTATAGCTTCCCAAGTTCTCTCTGTCATGATATTCACCTTTGTTTCCTCATCTAGAACACAGTCAATGTCGAAGTCTCCTATTCTTGATTCAAGGCATTCTTTTTCTTTGAAGATTTCTGATAATCTGACATGTCGGTGGTCATTCAGGGTTTCTTTCATCTGTAGAAATACTTTCTCTGATTCTTTTTGGGATTTTGTCATAATCTTAGTTTCTGGATCTGCCTTAGGGTTTTCTTGTCTCATATTCATTCCTTCAAGCTTAGAAATCATTCTAGGACAATCCAATACTTCATGGTCCATAGCTTTGCAATAAAGACAACTAGGTCTTCTCCCAGGGCATTCCTTGGAAAGATGTCTCGGTCTTCTGCAACTGTAACAGAGGGTTAATCCTCTCTTTCTTTAAAATTATCCCCAGCCTTTCCTGCACTGCGTGCTAGGATCATGGTAGCTAACCTACAAACATTTATTTCTAGGGTCCTGCATACACTTATTAGTCCAAACATTCTTTCTATGCATAGGTATAACATATTTTTCACTATTCTTATCAGATCTACTCATATCAAATCTTCTTTCATCTATTACTACCCTAGTTTTCAAGCTAGGATAGAATCTATCAAACATACCTAGATCCATACTATTTAAACAAAAATTTCCACTTATCTTACTTCTACAGAGCACAAAGCTTTCAGATCTAGAACTTTTCAATATTCTTACCTTTTTCAGAGCACAAATATTTCAGATCTTACCTCTTTTAATCAAAAAGTCTCACTTTTACCTTTCTCAGAGCACAAAGCTTTCAGATCTTACCTCTTTTCTTCAGATCGAATTTATTTTCCTTAGCATAGAGCATGTCAAGCTAAGTAGAGTACTGCACACTATAACAACATAAATAGGCCTAAACATGGGTAAACCCATGGGTCAACATCCCATACCCATTACATATTCCCAAATCCCAAAAAAGACCCAAAAAGGGGCTGAGATCCCACGATCTCTGCTTTGTCTTGCGCTCTGTCTTCGACTGGCTTTCGAAGTCCCAAAATAGGTCAAACTTGACCAAGGATCTCCAACTTGGTCAAGGGCCAACAAAAAGTGTAAGCTTAGAACAAGAATCCTCAACAGTCATCCAATCAGAGTGAAGAAGCCTCAATAGTCGTTCAATCAAGGTTGACCGTGTTGATCATCTAAATATAACAAACATTGGTCATATGAGTGACCATGGGCTTGAGGACCATTGGAGGATCGTCATCGTCGGATTAGAGGGCTAGATCAACAACAGGGATAAATTACAGAGAGAGAAAGAAGAATTAAACTTCTCACCAATTACAATCCCGCAATTTGTCTAGATCGTCAGATCACATAGCTTCAAATATCTATGATTGCGGTTGATCCAACTAATGACCAATTTAAGTCAGATTAAATCATGACCGTCGGATGCGCAATCACCAAATCTACGGTAGGGATAGATTACAGAGATTGAAAAGAGAATTAAATATCACACTTGTTCCAATCCCGCAATAAGTCAGGACCGTTCGATCTTATAGCTTCGAAGATCAATGATTGTGGTTGACTCACCAACAACGCACAACTTCCAATTGTGGAGTTTGGGTGACGAGTTAAATCACTCACAAGTTGTGGTTCTGAAATCATTGTCGACTGTTGATATGCTTCGAGTGTCCTCATGACTGTTGGATCACATTTTAGTGGAAGGATAGGATAAGCTAAAAGGGTTGAAAGTTCGATTATCCAAATACCCGTCAACCGTCGGATCAAACCCGAATTCCCTTCAGTCATCAGATAATTTTCGAGTGAAAGGATAGGATAATCTAGCACAGCTACATCACAGAAAGATCGAGTCTTCAATCTAAGATCCTGATCAACGAACAACATTCACTTTGGATCTAAAGTTGTGAGGATTTTATGCTACGGAGAAATCTCACCTCAAGAATTCAGTTTGAGATTCGAAATACCCGAAGCCCAAAAATCTGAAATCAATAAGGACCATCAGATTTGGAGGCCATACGATGACCATTGGATCAGGTTTTTTGGTTAGAAAACCACATCAAGAAGGAAACGTAGTAGACCACGTCTACAAGGACATGTGGCAGACCATGTCAGTAGACAACATTAGCAAACACATGTGACAAACCACATCAACAAACCACGTCGAAAAATA
The DNA here is from genome assembly GCA_000966675.3 of Picea glauca. Classification (NCBI taxonomy): domain Eukaryota; kingdom Viridiplantae; phylum Streptophyta; class Pinopsida; order Pinales; family Pinaceae; genus Picea; species Picea glauca. Next base: position 10,345 of record JZKD02S2265864.1, read on the forward strand.
CACATGGAATAATCGGATGATGACATGTGTAAAGAGGAAATTGGCTCATTCCATGTCAACAAGTGACATAAGAAAGTTACGTCACTCCTGGAGAATTGCTTCGAGAGTTTTATCATGAATGACTGTCAAAAGTCCCAAAGGACGAAGTTTTGAAATCACTCTCAATCGTCGATCTGAGATACCCTTCGGATACTATCCTAACCTTTAGATCAAGGAGATGAACATGTGTCACATTGAGAGATCTACGTCGACGTCAACAAGAAACTATTGTAGACCACGTCAGTAGTCTACATCAGCAAGGACATGTGGAACAGTCAGAGAACGACAAGTATCAAGTTGAAATCAACATTTCAAGTACGTGCAAATCACAAATCGGAGTGACACGTGGGAGCATCTTGGCTCGTGACACATCATCAAGTGACACAAGTAATTTACGTCACTCCGAGAGTTTTTTATTTGGGAGTTTTACCACTATCACTCGCCCAAAGTCCCGAAGTCCTAAATGTCAAAGAATCGAAGTGGACACGATACGTTCGATCTGAGGATAACTTCAGGAGCATTCTCAGTCGTCGATCTACTTCAATGGAAGAATAGAGTAAGTCGAAATGTTAACCGACAGTAAGCAGTCTCCACCGTATTATGACTTACCATAGCAAGTGATCACTCCAAAGGAAAGAAGGGGTTGAGATTTGAAATCTATGAAGTCTGGAGACTCAAAGGGATCTTGACCGTTGATCTGAAAGGGACACGCGTCAGTGGATTTTTTCTTTGGAAGATTGACATACGGAGGAAATAAGGGGTTGAGACTCAAAATCTTTGAAGTGCAGAGACTCGAAGGAGATCTTGATCGTCGATCCAATGTTCGGTTGCATTCTCAATTGTTGATCAAAACACAATGGAATGATAACATCAGCATAATAGATGAAGTCGCGGAGTAAAAGGTGGCCATCCATCTCATTACATGATTAAGTCTTGGCTGTTGGATTAAGCAATGAAGGATAGATGTAAGGATCAAATATAACCATTGATATAGTTCCTAGATATAATGTGAACAGTCCAATCTATTCGGTGATATCGTATTCGAGAGATTTGAAATGTTGGAAGTCACGAAGACCCGAAGGGCGAAGACCAGAAGTCCCGACAATCGTCCATCTCATCGGGAGATTGAATCATGACCGTTGAATCAATAAACACTCAAGATCTCATCTTGTCTGGCCTCTAGTCAATGCCATTGGTCATATGGTAAAGAGATTTAAAGGGAGAATGTAATGCGTCGCTTAAATTTTTAAGCATGTGGTTCTATGCCATTGACCATATGAACATGGTTTAAAGGAAGCGTTGATCTCTATTATCACAAAGACGAAGGAAATCGATCCGTGACTGTGATCGATTTGTGAAAGTAATGGGGATTCCAGGTGTAATGTTGAAGACCCAGATTGATGATCTCTGGTGGTCCCAAAAGTTATTATAAATGAACAAGTTAGTTATAACTTTTTGCACAAGTCGGCTCAATAACTTGAACAAGTTTTGAGCATAAACAAGTATAAATACAACCATGATTGGTTCACTTAAAAAGGTGCTCGTGGATGAATAGTGGCTTGTGAAGTGAATGAGGTGGATCAAGACTTGAGGTCTGTGCGAATATAAGAGAGATGTAGAAGTGAAGAAGGAGTGCATATATCAGAGAAAAGATAAAGTGAAGAAGGCACGAATTTCAAAGAGAATATGAAATGCGGGGATGAGTGTTTATGGTATACCTCTGATCATGAGATAGACTGATTC
>JZKD02S2265886.1:7389-25537 GCA_000966675.3 Picea glauca
TAACTCTTATACTATTGTTCATTTCTCATTGGATATAGTTGAATGGTTTAAGTATAAGTTGAAAAAGGTTTTAAATTGTACTTGATACCGATTCACCCCCCTCTCAGTATCAACAGGTATTCCTTCTAAACATGTCTTAGGGAGACAACAAATGTTCAAATCCTCGTACTACAAATGCTTGTCTTGATTTGTTTCTTGTGTAATGGTTTCTTTGTGATGTTCTGGGACAACAAATACGGAGATCTATTTATGCTATTTTGGGACAACAACATATGTCGATGTGTATATATGTCTTCCTATTGTTTGGATGTTTTCATAATACACAATCATTTAATTTTTCAACCTAGAGTTCTGTATAATATTGTGAGGCTCTGAGTGCAATATGCATAGGAAAAAGGAGTTTGCCACTACCATGCAATTTAATCTATTTTATGGAGAAAGTAACTAGAAACCAGTGTGATCATAAATCTAAACTAAATCTTGAAAAATCGAATTAAAAATATTCTTGATCTCCATCCTAGTTGGTGGCAACTCATATAGTCAAATCATAGAGGACTAAATTCATGATCTCACTATATAGATATGTTCACCAAGTGATACCAAGAACAAAGTGATTTTGTAGAACACTAATCTCACAAACTAAAATACAATTCTAGAGAAAATCTAGTTGTATAATCACACTACAATTAAAAGGTAATTCTAAATTCTATTATAACACTGAAACATAAATCTTCAATAAAAGGACGAACAAAATTTGCAATCTCTACTCATCTAGTGGCACTTCATTTGGTATAGTCATTGGAACCCATATCCATAACTCAACATTTTTCTCTACATACTAAGTACTCATTTGAGAACATAATGATCTTGTAAAACCCTAACTCTATAGAATACTAGTTCTATAACATCATGATTATGTAGCATAATCTATAGATAACTAGAATGAGATAGAGAACTTAGGATAACACATAAAAAAATGAAATTAAATATGACTAGATAAATAAGCAATACCAGAAATGGAACCAAAAACTAACATGTTGGAAATATATACTAATAAACAGAGAAATATAGCACAACACCTTACCTCAAGTGCCTCGCCTCAAAGCTTGGCCCGTGTTTGGTCTTCAAAAAATCATAAGAGCATAATTATATGAAAACCCCACACATAAACTCCAAGTGATTTGTTAAGTTTTAAAAGCATGATAGAAAAGAAAATGTCTTCAACATAAAATTGACATTATCTAGCTATCATCCTCCTTGAGGCGATCATGCATTTATACATGAAAAGGGGGCCCGCTTGCTCTAGAAATGGAGCAGTAGGCCCCTCAAAATATGATACTAGTTCAAAAAAAAATGAAACTAAATATGATCATAGTCCTTTGATTGGATTCCGTGACACAATCAGTTTCAACAACTATCCAATGGTGTAACCCTCAACCAACTAAAGCATTGAATATATTATGCACCTTTTGGAAGTTCTAGTTGCAACTTGTGGGTCATGGGTTCCTCATAGTTAATCATTTATGTGGGATCGAATATTGAACATGTTGGTGCTTAACTAATAACAGTTCCAACAAGTTCCATGCGAGAATGTTTGCTATCAAACCCTTAGTCATAGTGGAACATTATTGTGATGGGATATGAACTCTTGGTTTTAATATATCTTCTTAAAATATTCTCAATCCACTTGCTCCCATTCAATGGTTGATTCCTTGTAAATTATGACTAGGATTTGACTTATGTTGACCTGGACGTAATGAGAAATATTATAATAGTTCAGGTTAGAAAGGTTATTGTAATCAAGACATAGGTGGACATACACACACACACATATATGCAATACTCCAAATAATCTTAAACAAACTTTTAATTCAAACTATAAAAAGGAGATTAGAAAATAAAATGGAAAATATGTATACCTTGAGAAAAATCAAAATGAGGTATGGGAATGAGTCTTAAGCATTATGGAAAGAGGAAAAATGGATATATGTTATAGGCCAAAAAGGAAGTGTTTTTGTAGAAAAATATGTCAAAATAGCGGCCCATCAACCTTTTTATATAACTTCCCTCTTTATTCTTTCTTCTCATTCATTATCAAATACTCATTAGCATAATGATCCGGTAGTTTCCCACAAGCCCATAAGTTTCCTTGTATTTCCAAAGAATCAATGAACATTTGTTCTAATGTAGAGGATCTCCTTTCTCTAAGAAGAAAACAAAAGTTAGGCTCATGTGCTGATGCATAATACACCTTAGCAACAACTTCTAAGGGATAAATTTCAAGAGGCATATCAAGGTATAATCTATGAAATCTCTTGTTAAACTCTGAAAGGGTTTCATCACTCCTTTTCATTGAATAGAAATCAGTGAGGTAATATTGATAGCTCTTCTTATCTTCCCATTGGTCTAAGAAAACATCATGAAAATCCATCCATCGATGTATAGAACCAACAAAAAAGTTTATAAACCATTCCCTGCAACCTTATTGTAGAGAATGACAAAAAATTCTCATGAAGACATCATCATGTTCAATTTCTAGGTTATTAGTATAATCTTGAAAACATTCTAAATGTTGTTCGGTTGAAACATCATCATATGGATTGAATCTAGGAAGACCCTTAATGTAATTTGCAGGCATATTATAAAGAATTGATGGTAGACTTAAATCGTTGTTTCTATTAAAGACCCAAAGATAAAAATTTACCCACTGCTCAAAATGTTTGTTAATAAGTGGAGGAATGGATACATGGGCTTCTTGCTCAAATGTCTCACATGAATGGTTGTTCATTGGAAGACCAAGAGTTTGAGGTTCTTGTTCATGTGAGATTTGAAAAGAAAATGTAGTAAAGGGTTCATGATTGTTTTCAAGAGACAAGAATGTAGAAGGCTCGTTCAACTAAGGAACATAAATAGAATCCAAAACTTCATTTTCCAAGAAAGGAAATAAAAATTTGAACTAATAATTTTCCTAATTTATAAAATAAAACAATTTAATCCTTTTCGAATAAAAAGGGAAAAGGAACAAGGGACTCAATAACAAAACTACAATGGAGGGAAGAGAGGAGGCAATGCTCTGCAAAAACCCTAGACCTGCCTAAGACAGAAGGTCGATCACCAGGCGAAGATCACCAGTGAGAACACCAACCAACGCCTTTCCTCAACAAATGGCTCCCACTGTCGCAGGAATATGGGTGCAGAGGAGGGGGGGAAACCCCCCTCATACCGCAATGTTGCGGCTAATGAAAAAACTGGAACCAGAATAACATGACCCACCTTCGAGCCGCCGCCGCAGATACGAGAGCAGATCCTAGCCAGGGAGCAAGGCCTCAAAGCGGACATGGAAACAGATGCAAGAACCTCTCAACCGAAGAAGCCGCGAAGCTGGGAACCAGGCAAATGTATCCCGCAAATGGAGAAGCCACCGAGGTACCTCATCATCTCAACCCGAGTAGGAGAACACACACAGTTTATGAAGGAGCATGCACTCATCGACAAATTTCTAGGGCTATGGCCGGCAGAAAGAGACCTCAACAAATGGATAAAGCACTGGTGGAACCCCAAGGGTGATTACGAAATTCAACTCAGCTCCAAGGGTTTCTTCACAATCATCTTATACAACCTAGAGGACAAAGACAGAATCTTTGAAAATGGGCCATACTTCTTCAACTCGGCAGGACTGTTCCTCCGCTTCTGGACCGAAAGATTCAGCCCGGACAAAGAAGACTTCACCATGGCCCCGATTTGGATACGCCTGTACTCCCTGCCACAAGAGTTCTGGTTGGAAGAGATCCTAATGGGTATAGGAAACACCCTAGGGAAATATGTAAAGGCGTCAGAGGCCACAAGACAACGAAAATACACTTCATACGCCAGGATCTGTGTGTATATGAACATATCCAAAGCACTCCCTGACGTGGTCACCCTTGAATACCAAGATGAGGACTGGCAAAAAACTCTGGACTACGAACACATACCATTCAGATGTTGAAGATGCCATGAGCATGGCCACCTCTACCGAGACTACCCTCTCATCAAGCAAGCCACAAAAGAAAATGATACCATGCAGAAAGATGGCTTCACCACAGTCACATCGAAAAGAAGAAATCCACCAAAGAAGCAGATCACGGATCCCAGACAAACCATTTCCACCAAGAACTCGTATGAGATTCTAGAGCAACTATCAGAAGAGGAGGAGGTGTAGAATTCGCACAAAAATTCCCAGCAGCCGCAAGCGAAGAGTACACAACCCAACCCCTCCCCTCAAAATGATGAAACCCACATGGAGGAAAGAGGAGAAGGGGATGGGGATACCCCGATGATGCTGGATGATCAAGAGTTGGCAGGGATAGATCTGGAGAAGCTGGAGGAAGCTCTGAATCAAAAGAACCTGTAGACCCTACCAGAGGAACAACTGCACAAGGTACATAAGGTCTTTCTCAACTCCTCAGTAGGCTCCACAACATGTCTGGGCATAGCATTGGACCAGAACTCTGGCTCGAAGAGAGTCCTGCGTGAAAGAAAAAGAAGAGGATGGAAAACAACGCATCAACTGATCAAGGAGGCAGGGAACCTCATGATAAACTTAGGACAGATTCACAAGCTCTCGGAGGGATAACTCCACTCCTCACCTCCTTCTTAATGATGAATATCATAACCTGGAACACTCCAAGAAAATAAATGCAGAGGAACAGAGGCGAAAGCAATATTCCAGCGCATATGGCGAGATTGAACCTCCATAACAACGGACTCCATAGGGGCCTCAGGTGGCCTTGCCATCCTATGGAACCCATCCAACGTGACTATCAACAAGCCCTTTACAACAGTAGGCACAATCACTGCTCACTTCATGGTCATGGGCACGAACCAGGAAGGAGCCATCACAAATGTCTATGGACCTCAAGGGAGCCAGGATAAAGACAAATTCATGGAGAGAATCAAGATGATCAAGAATCTGATAACCACCCCAAATTGGATCACAGGAGGCGACTTCAACATGATCCTGACTCTGGAGGAAAAATCTGGCAGCATCAAAAGACTGGAGCAAGACATGGTAAGTTCAAAGATCTCATAGACCATCTCAATTTAGTGGATATAGAGAACAACAATGGTACCTTTACGTGGTCCAATCGTAGATCAGGCAATCAACACATTGCCTGTCGACTAGATCGCTTTCTGGTAACGGAAGAACTCATGGAATCAGGCGCACATTTGGAAAGCCTGATCCTACCGAAAGCAGGCTCAGACCACTGGCCCCTGGCTCTGCAGCTAGATATGGGGGAGCCTCCCAGATACAAGCCGTTCCGTTTTGAGAAATTTTGGTTATCGCACCCGGACTTCAAACGACTAGCTAAATCCTGGTGGGAACAAGCGGAAATAGATCATGGCTCATGCATGTACAGATTTCAGCAGCGATTAAAAAAATTCAAGCAACGACTAAAACAATGTAACAAAGATAGCTTTGGAAATATACTACAAAGCATAAGGACCATAGAAAGCAGGCTGGAGGAGATTCAAGCAATCTTCATTGCTGGATCCAGAACCGCAGAACTCATGCAGGAAGAGGAACAACTTTAGGCGCAATTAGAGGAGCGAAGAAAGAAGGAGGAAATCTTATGGAAGCAAAAATCCAGAGTGCAGTGGCTTAAAGAGGGGGAAAAAACACTAAGTTTTTTCATAAAGCAATGATGCACAGACGACACATCAACAGGATTACCCACCTAGAGGACAGCCAGGGAAACCTCATCAGGGAACATTCCAAAATTGAGAAAGAACTGCTCAGATACTATCAAGACCTCCTACAAGAACTAGTGATAGACAGAACGGAAGCAATCAGGAGAGTAACTGAACACATACCAAGTTTAGTAACCCCGGAGCAGAATGTGGCCCTAACTCGACCCATCACCCAGGAAGAGGTCGACCAAGCAGTCAAGGCCATGCCCGCAGGAAAAGCCCCAGGCCCGAATGGGTTCACCACGGATTTCTTCCATCACTGATGGGATTTGATTGGAAAAGAAGTGTGGGAAGTGGTGGAGGAGTCACGAGCATCGGGTCTGGTACTGCCAGCTCTCAATGCCACCTTCCTCACTCTTATTCCGAAAGAGGAAAGAGTAACCAATCCCAAGCAATTCAGGCCTATAGCCCTCTGCAACGTCATTTATAAAATCATAACTAAGGTCATTGCCACTAGGCTCAAGCCCGTCCTTCCCTTCTTCATCTCCAAGGAACAATTAGGGTACGTTGAAGGAAGGCAAATCATGGACAGCGTCATCTTGGCTCATGAGATCATACACTCCCTCAAGACTTCAAGAACCCCTGGTATGCTCATAAAACTCAACCTTTCAAAAGATTTCGACCGAGCCAACTGGCAGTACATTAAAGCAGTCCTTAACTCCTTTGGATTCGATAAGGGTTGGGTAAGCTGGGTTTTGAATCTCATCTCTTCAACCTTCTCCATTCTAATCAATGGTGTACCATCTAAACCCTTCTCGCCTTCTAGAGGAATCCGACAGGGAGACCCCCTCTCCCCTTTTCTTTTTGTTCTCCTAGCAGAAGGCTTGGGATGTTACATTAAAGCTGCTGTCAACAAAGGCTCCCTCAAAGGCCTTCCTCTACACAACATTCAACCTACACCCTCACACAGTCAATTCGTCGATGACACCCTCCTTCTAAATTCTCCCTCAGTTCAGGAAGAGACCAAGATGAAATCCATCCTCTCTGATTTCACTGAAGCCTCCAGCATGACGCTCAACCTGGATAAATCCAAGATCTACTTCTTCAATACTCCGGCGCCTGTTCAAAGACATGTTTCCAGACTTCTGGGGATACCTCGAAGCTCCCTTCTGTCCAACTATCTTGGAGTGCCTCTCACAGGAGTGACGGCCTCTTCCATATCTTGGGAAAACCTCCTCCTTTCCATCTCTAACAGACTACACAATTGGACCTTTAGACCCATCAATATAGCTTCTCGATTGGTTCTTCTCAAGTCTATCCTGCAAGCTTTACCGACCTACCTCTTCACTGCGCTGGCGGCTCCCAATAAAGTCATCAAAGCCATTAGAACCTTGTAGAGAAATTTTCTCTAGAAAGGCCTTCAACCTAAAAAGAAATGGGCTCTAGTCAACTGGGATCGGCTCTATCTGCCAAAGAGTCAAGGCAGATTGGGGCTCTGCGACCTTGGAAAACTAAATCAAGTGATGGGAGCTAAAATCTGGTGGAGATGGTTGAAAAATCCATCAGCAGCCTGGGCACAACTGTGGTAACGCAAGTATGCTCCCCAAACTTCGGAGGATCAGCTAATTAGCCACAACAACCGCATACAAGGCTCCAACATCTGGAACACAGCTTGGAAAAATCTCACACTGGTTCAGAATCACGCCTTCTGGGAGCTAAGAGATGGAGGTAGTGCCCTCTTCTGGCAAGACTCTTGGCAGTAGCTTAAACCACTGGATTCAATGGAGGAATTAGCTGACCTCAAAAGAGCTCTCCATCAACAGACCCCTCTAAAAGTCAAATATCTATGGGCAGCACAAACCCCACAGCGACGATGGCGCCAATGGAAAATCTCACATCAAGAGCTCGGGATCGCCGAAACTCTCAATCTGCAGAGCTGGAAAGCTCAAGCTACCAATAGGAAAATTCTGTATAGAGAAGGATCTGATATCCTGAGATGGGGGTACACCCTGGTTGGCACATTCACTATCAAGGAAGATTATTCACTTCAAGGAAACCAACTGGAACCAGAAAAGGAACACATCTGGAGCAAGGTTTGGAATCCTGCTCTCTGGCCTAAGATTTCCACCTTTCTTTGGCTAGTGGCACACAACAGAACCTTGACGTGGGACAACCTCCAAAAGAGAGGCTTTATCGGACCCTCCCACTGCGTTCTGTGCCTACAAACGAAGGAAACCAAAGAACACCTCTTCAACAGATGTCATTACAGCCAAAAAAATTGGGACTATGGCGCGCAACTCATGCGCAAATCCAACCGGAACTGGAGTAGCATCAATGGCACAATTGAGAATTGGGACAACATTTCCTTCAACAACCCCATCTTAAATCACATATGGACACTGCTACCGGGATTCACCCTCTGGAAAATCTGGAAGGAACGAAACAAGAGAATTTTCCACTCTCAATCCTCCCTACCTGAAACTACTTGGGAGAAAGTCAAATCACTAATAAAAGAAACAATCAGGAGTAAGCCCTGGACAGAGGTAGATCAGCAGTGCAGCCCTGAGGAGCTTAGCATTCTGCAACATTGGCATCCCGTAACAAGTAATCGACCAAAGCAAAAAGGCAACATGGGACAACCTACCAGTCCTACCAACTGGACTCCCCCTCCAGCGCACTTCATCAAAGTCAACTTTGATGGAGCCTCCAAAGGCAACCCAGGACCGGCAGGTTATGGAGTTGCGCTCATAAACTCAGGTGGGGAAATCCTAGGTATGGAGGCAGGCTTCCTTGGAGAAACAACCAACAATGTAGCCGAGCTAACAGGACTCCTCCGAGGTCTCCAAATAGCCATCGACAAAGGTCATCATAGGATTATCCTGGAAGGATATTCCTAAGTCATCATAAGGCTAGCCACGAGAATCCTCCATGGATGCAACCCAGACAAAATCTCACCAAGCTGGAGACTCTATGGCCTGCTAGCTGACTTCAGTCATCACCTCCAACCGCATTGTAGTATCACTACTTCCCACGTGAAACGAGAAGAAAACAAAGTAGCAGATTGCCTTGCAAATGAGGGAGTGGAAACGGGCGAGGAACGCTTTTGCTGGGATAGCCATGGCTCACCAGCTTCAGAGATCCTCAAGCGGTGTCAAGTCTTGGCCAACAGAGATCTTCAGTCCCCGGATGGGGTGACATGGAGGGCGATGCGGCCACATGGGAGCGAGCTGGGATGCGGCATTATTGTGTCTACCGGCTCACATCACCTCGCTCATTAATTTGGCATGCATATGCGTAGGTGCATTCAACAGCCGAGATCCCTTGCGCAAGGGAATGGTACCCGCACTATCCAACAAATTTTAATGGAGGAGATGATGGCTGTAGTTATGGAAATTGGTATGACATTTGGGCTCATTGTGTGAGTCATAAGTCCAGTTAACAGGGCACTCCCGAATACCTTCGTTTCATAGACGCACCAGCATTGCAACAGGTTCTCTCTCATTCCACTAGAGTGGTTGCTGCTCCTGGTCATCTTTCCCACCCTTAGCAGCAATCCGACTCCAATTGGCTGCTCCTGGCTCACCCACTGGAACCTCATCATGCCAAGAATCAGGGGGACACCGCGAAGGGGAGCGTCTTGGTATACAGCGGAGTCGAGACGCAAGAGAAAAGAGAATTTTGAAAAGGCAATGGCAATGGCTACAAGGAGGCAAAGAGAATGACCACACTCGCCTCCAATGGAAATCGTCGAGGAGGAGATCCCGGAAGGAGGCTTGGAAAGCCCTCCTGAGCACACCTTGTTCATGGTCCCGGAAAACTGGAACCCGCGCTCACATTTTGGCCTGGTTAGCACTCCTCCGACGACAAGCGGCACGCACAACCGCCGTGACACCAACGTAGAGAGGCCTTACTCTCCCTGTTACATGGAGGAGGAAGTTCCTCCCGAACCCACCAGAGAAGCAGAGGGATGCAAAATGAAGGAAGTAAAACGGCCACCAGCCCGGAACAGTCACCTTCAGTGGACTGGGATTATCTCAATCTCGTCTTCGATATGAGAAATCTCTTAGAAGATTAGGTCTTCCGCATCGAAAGATTGGAGCAGAGGCTCGACATGTTCTTTGCAGTGCACTGTCAAGCCACGCCAAAGAAACAATGCCCGACTTGTGCCCGAGCATATGCATTTCCAGCAAGATGGAGGCATTCTGCAGTCGACGACAATCACCCTGGCTCCGAGGTTATTTGATGTTCATCCCTAGACTTTGCTTGTGGTTTTGTTCTGATAGTTTATGCCTCAGGACAAATAGCTATCAATATTTCTCAGTTCTAGGTAAAAGAACCAGTTTCATGCCGATGCCTGCTAGTCCCGGTTTCCTTCGGGCGGGATGTAGCAGTGTTAATTTTGTTAAATTTTGCTTACTCTGCAACTATGGTGACACATGGACAGGGATGCCCAGCTGTCCCGGTTTCCTGCTCAGGCGGGACAACTGGCATCACCAACAACTATGTATTTTGTCAATGATAATATAATAGGCTCCAACCCTTTTTACTTAAAAAAATAAAAATAACAAAACTACAATTTCTTGAAAGGAATCTTTCATCAAGAACACACTCTTTTAAAGATATTCTTCATTTCTAGTCAGGCTATTTTCCCAGTGGAGTCTTCAATTATTTGGAGTCACTAGGTGAAAATGCAATAGAAAAATATTATTGAAATAAACAAAAAACCTATTTTATCACCTGAGTGACTTTCATCCTGAATTCAATATTCTCCATATGATAAAACAATGTGGAACTTGTTGGATATTTCGAATAGGAGAAACCATGTTAAGTATCATTTATTTATGGGTCCAAATTTGATATGAGTCATTGATCTTGATTAATGGATTGTAATACCCCTGTTTCCCCCAACTTGCAAATATAAATTTTATTATTGCTAAAAGACTATGGACATATATTTTATGTGTGGATTTTGGAAAATTATGAACCTTTGCTAAAGAAGGTAATGTGAATATTTTGTTATGAAATAAAATGAAATTTTTTTAATAACTATTGAAGGTGCTGCATATACAGATTATGTTTCCATGAGAGGGAATGGTGAGGGATAGGGAATTAAATTTCCGCTTTTCCTCAACCATATCAAAGGCTCATTTAGAGGCTACCATTGTGTTATTCTCATCAATATATTTCCAACAACTATAACCATTCTCATAACTAAGTTCTTGAACAAAAATTACAATCTCTCCAAAGCTTCTGTTGGTGTCTAAAGATGTCCTAAAAACAACCTTAGTTTAACATTAATTTATCAACCCGGAGATTCGTCTTTTATCTCAAGAATATTAGCAAAGTCTATGCAGGTAGCCTAAAATTGTGTAGCTAAACCAAATCTGAGTTCATCAACAATCAAGCTCCTCAAACGTTCACCAAAGATGGAATTGAAATCTAATTACTAAGATACTATAAAGTGGAAAGGAACTAATCAATCTATTGAATTCTCTTAACTAAAAAGTAGTAATTGAATCTAAGTAAGGACTTGCAGAATTAACTATCAATTATGAATTCTGATTACTGGAAAGGAAATAACGAATTACTCTATCTACAGAAAGAAACAACAATTGTAATCTAGTCAGAAGGGACAACTAATGTAACTTTTACCGAAAGGAACAACTATTGTAACTTTTACCGAAAGGAACAACTATTGTAAATTTAACTGAAAGGAACAACAATCATAAATCTAAGGAAAAGGAACAACATGGATGAAAATATGAGGAACTATCAAGCAACAACTTCAGAAATGGAAATCCTAACGACAATCATTAATACTTGAGGGAAATGTCTTTCTTCTTACGCAAACAATCATAAAATCATTAACACACTTATGCATTTATCCTTGGCTATTGTAAAAGAGATCTGAATCACAAAATAGAAATCAAAATTCAAATTAATACGATTACAGAACGAGACAATAGCTCCTTCAAAATGGGCCCTCGGTCTTCAGAAGTATTGCTACAAGAAACTCAGAACACGGAAATGGTAGAAACACTCAAAACTTTAATTGATTCCATAGCTGGTGAAACATTTACAAAAACTGCTTGCTTAGAGTAATTCTGAATCTAAATACTTGAATGCGTTTTTTTCCTTCCTTTTTTTTGGATCTATTACCCTCTTATATATTGCAATAATCTAGGTAAATCAAGCGATCTTGAGGATCAAAAGATCCTTTGGATTGCTTTACTATTATAAAGTTACAATATAGAAAATGCATTATTTTCAAAATGGCTTTGCGCCTAAAAAGTCTTCAACCTCCAATAGCTTGCGCATAGCCAAGATCTCTTTTGTTATCTTTGATGGTTATTTATCCAATTCTACAACAAAATTAAACCATTCCAATCATAATTTAGAATCTATTTAAGAAAACTTCAATAACAACCCTAAGAGACATATTAATCATGTTCTTTCCTATTTATCCCTAACTATCTAAAGAATCAATCAAAATCATATCATGAACTGTGGGAAAAAGGAAGATATTTATACCTTTTTCGTAACCCAACATACCCCCTAGCTTACCTTCTTGCATGTCCTCATGCAAGCTGGAATCTTACATGTAAAGCAGTTATACTGTACGGAGGAAAAGTTGGTTCACCAGGTCTCCTAAAACCATTGTTCTTTTGATTTTGTCAAAAGCTACGTCCTGTCTCTTTTTATTAATTTGATAATCCCTCTGGTAAGTTTCTGGAGGAAACCAAAGGAGAGGGGGGTTATACCTGCATCCCATCCAAACAGGCCCTTCCTCCTGGAGTAGTCTAGAATACATTTCCACTCTGAAGGTTGATGCAAAGAAATTCCTAAATCCAAAGGGATCTCTATTTTTAACCTCATTGAAGGATGCATCCCATCTTAGCTTGGAAGCAGCAAGAGATTCTTCCTTGAGTTCTCTAAAATATGTGATACCTGAACAGATGACCTGTAAATGGATAGGAGACAATGAGTTCACAACCCCCACCCTTTTCATGAAGGTCTTATGTCACATGATGGCTGGGAAGGATTTTGGAGGCTCTCCTCTAATCCAAAGATCTAAACCAGTTTCCATTTTTATGAACATTTTGTGAGCCTTACCCCATCTGACTTGGTTCCTAGTAAAGGACAGGAATGCCTAGAACTGTATGTCCCCTATGAAGGGACCAAGGTTGTCTCCTCTAACTTCTTCCAAAATGAAATTGTGGAAATATAATTCACACAGAAGGTATTGTACCTTCTCTTCCTGATCTCTGAAACATGAAATAAATTGTGGTGCAGTGGCAAATGAAATGGGTTTACCTGCTCTAATGGCCTTCACTCTCAACAATAGATACCGTTCCAGCAAGAATAAAACATAATTAGTGGCAGGGGCTCTGCAATTGATGGCATCAGAGTAGACATCACAGATGTGTTTGATTTGCTCCAAAGCTTTTTCCAATTGGGTTTGCACCTTTTTTATCTTCTCTTGGGCTCTGGTGAGTGTAGCATAGGTCTCACCCTCTATTGCTGTCATGTCCTTCAATTCTTTAACAACCTTTTGATATTCAGTCCTAGTTACCATTCCATGTTGGTGTTGGACCAATGCTTGCTGGGCTTGTGTAAGTTCTGCTTTTAGTCTATCGATGGTGACACTCTGTGCTTGAGATTGCGATGCTTGGTATTATTCCATATCACTCATATCTTCCCTGGATTGAGTTAATGATTGATGGGTCTATGCAAGCTCTGATTCCAGTCTATTCATGATAGTACTTTGTTCTTGGGACTACTCTGTTATAGTCAGTACTTCACCTATGTTTTGAATCAGGTTTTTTTGAGACTGCAGTAGTTATTCCTCCAGTCTCCTAATAGTAGCATTTTGCTCAAAGAGTTGAGCCGTTTCATCTAAAATCGGAGTGTCTATCTGTATCTCAGCATCAACCATCTCTTGTGTTTCTACAGGAATTACATCTTCATCATGAACTACTGCTTCTTCTACCACTAATTCCTCAGGGTTTGTCTGTATCCCTACAAAATTTGTACTATCTTCTTTCTTAGGAAGAGGGTTTCTTCCTTGCATTTTGCCCCTTTTGTTTTTCTTTCTTCTGTGGATCTTGTCTGCTAGTTATAACTATTTCCTCAATTCCTTGATAATCTCCTTGAGTTTTCCCACCTTCTTCTTTAATACCTCGGCCCTCTTAGCCTTTTTCTTCAACAATTTGTTTTCTTCTCGAGGTCTTCTTCATTCCGAGGTCTTTGTTGATAATATCGAGGTCTTCTTCATTTCGACCAGCATATGGTTGTCCCTCTATTCCTTCCAAGTGCTCTGGTTGTCCAAGAGGGTCTCTCATTTCAAAAAGAAATTCCTCCTATGCTGTGTTGTCTGGAAAAGACATTTCGATATCAGGAAAGTCTTCGGCTGGTTTTGAAGAGGAGGTTGGTTCTGGGTCTTTTTCCATATTATTTTCGTCTCTGTCAGTTAAGGTTCCTAAGTTCCCCAAAACTTGAGCTATTTCTATCTCATAGCTCTTCAAAGAGTGTCCTTTCAGGTGCTCTACTGTAGGTTGGGTGTCTCCTTGATCATCCTTTTGTGCTATCTACTCTGCTTGCTCAATTGCTTGAACATTTTCCTATAGAGGATGTTCTATGAAATTCTGAAGTTCTTCAGGGTGCTCTGTTGCATCCTGAATTGCTTCAGTTGTTTCCTGAGTTTGTCTTCTTTTCTTCCTTGTCGTAGGGGGGGATCTAGGAGCAGGAATTATTCTCTTCTTCCTTTTTGTTAATTCTTGTGTCTGTGAGGTCTAGGCCTTAGTGATTTGAGAAGGGTCTGCTTCAACTTTGGTTTGAGGCGGTGGAATTTCTCTTTGGGTGGTAGTCGCCTACTCTAGTTGTGGAGGTCTATTGGCCTCAATCAGATTCTCCCAAGTCAACTCAGTTTGACTTAATGCTTTATCCATTATTAGTTTAACTAATCTGTGGTGGCTGATAATAGTAACAGGATCCTTGGAATTTTGTGTTCTTAAGGCAACTTCATGTAGTATGGTATTTAGGAAGAAAGGTAGATTAAGTACTAATCGTTGCTTCAAGGCTGCCAACAATTTGAGATGGTGAGGTCGAATTATGTTGTATCATCCATCGTAGGTGATGTACCGCTTAACTATCCCCACTAGTTCCTTCCATGGTTCACTGAGGGTACTGGGATTAAGTCCCTTTCCTTTTTTATCTAATTATTCCTCAGGTTCTGTGAAAGATTCCACAACTTCCCTCAGCTTCGTGTATTTCCCTGTCCATTGAATGCTTGTGTTAGGGAGGCCTGTGACTTCTGCTATGATTTCAGGGGTAACTAAGATTTGTATTCCTTGCACCGTAGAGATTTCTCCTTGCAGGTTTTGAAAGAATTCAAGCATGATGTTTGTGTCATATCCTTGCAAGCCACTGAAGTACTCGGTCCACCCTAGGCGATGTAGGATTTCTCTTGCCTGTTCTGTAACCTGGAGTAATGTCGGCTCTCTATGGACACTTCTGCCACCCATATTTCTGTGAAAAAGAAAGAACGACTGTCATTCTTGTTTACAAATTCGGTTAGACCATCTTTGGAGAAGAAGATACCAAAAATAGAAAATATCAGTGACATCGAATGTATAAAGACGTGGGTTTCATATTTATTACAATCATTACATCTAGTCGGGAAGTGTGCCAAACATTCCCCCTCATTAATGTATAGGTCATCCTCGACCGTCAGTGTAGGCAGAAGTAATGAGTGAAGGTATTTTCGGGTGAGAGGTAATGATTGCATTGCTGCCGCCGATAGGGACTAATCATATATAATTTTCAAAAAAAAAAAAACACATGCCACCAAAAATCATTTAAACGATAGTTTGTTTGATGTGTGGAATTTGTAAATTTATTACACTTATGTTAAAAAAAAATGATTTATGGATAAATCAATCAAAAATAAATTAAATCTGTTCATTTTTTTTTATATTCCACATAGCATAATATTGTTACTTTTCCGGGTGATTGAGTATAACTCATATGATAGCCTCATTATTTGAGTAAAGGAGATCTAGAGACATGCAAAAACTTGGTATTTTGAGATAATATTCCAGACCACAGGCAGAGCCGCTGCTGCCCGTAGGCATCTATAGCCTTGGCAGGGTTTCCTTTTAACCCTTAGATGAGCCTGTATCCTTAATACACATGCGAATCATCTTTTTAAAAAAATACCATTATCCTGGTTTGGTAGCCAGATGATGATAATATCACTCACTAGATTATAGCTTAAGTGAACAAGCCAACTCGTGATGAGACCTCTTGTCCTTTGACAAAATAAAATGTCAAAGGCCATTGCCCTGGTGTGGTAGCCATAGTGGGAATGTCACTTACGTTAGTATCCTATGATCATGGTAGGTTGGCTCATGATGAGACCCCCCATTCTTTATGAAAAAGGTTTTAATTGTGTATCTTAATTTGTTTGTATCTTTTCTTAGTAAATATTTGAATTGTCTTTTCCCAAGAAGACCATTATCCTGGTTTGGTAGCCAGATGATGATAATTCCACTCACTAGATTGTAACTTAAGTGAACAAGCCAGCTCGTGATGAGACTTCTTGTCCTTTGACAAAAGAAAGTGTCAAAGGCCATTACCCTGGTGTGGTAGCCATAGTGGGAATGTCACTTACGTTAGTATCCTATGATCGTGGTAGGTTGGCTCGTGATGAGACCTCCCATTCATTATGAGAAAATTTTATTATATATATATATATATATATATATATATATATATATATATATATTTTAAGGTAGACTCATCTACTCCTTAGGAGTAAGGGATGGTATAAGGAAGTGTAAAGATTCCCAGTAAAAGTGTGCTGAAGACTCCTTATAATATAGAGGCAGAATATCATTCAGGTATATTTGTATATATAAGGGAAAGAAACAACTTATGGTGGTGATCGATTATGAACGAGGTTTAAGATATTTCAGAGAGATTATTCCACGATTTTTTTTTTTGATAAGGTGTGAGGGACCATCCAAAAAATAATGACAGATCATTGTAATGATGATTAGAAATAGTGCTGGTGAAAATTATTTGATGAAAGCCGCACTTACGGAGGAATGGATGGCATTTGAATAGTAAAGAAGGGAACGACAATCACACGAAAAGGAACAACAATTGTTCCATTAAAAAAAAGGAACAACATGTGCGTGAGAAAGGAACAATAGTTGTTCCGTTCAAAAAGGAACAAAATGCACGCGAAAAGGAACAACAATTGTTCCATTCAAAAGGAGCAGCAGGCACGCGAAAAAGGAACAACAATTGTTCCATTCAAAAAGGAACAACAGGCACATGAAAAGGAACATCAGTTGCACGAAAAGGAACAACAGTTGCGTGAAAAGGAATAGCAGTTGTTTCGTTCAAGAAGGAACATCAGGCATGCGAAAAGGGAAAAGAATCATCATGAACATGTAAAAGACAGAGTTTGTGTGATAAGAGAAAATGTGAGTATGGAACAAAAAAAGGTGCTAATTGTAGTTATCTGTCCTGATTCTTGTTTCCTAGATGAATTTTTATAAAACAAAGAAAAACTAACCACTCAGTTGGAAAAATATGTACAGTATAAAAAAAATACATCATTTATGGAGTTGGGGTGGCTGGGTTACCTTCCCAGCCAACCAAAATATGCACCATAGGGTCTTTACTTACTTCTTGATAGAAAGAATCTTTTGAAGGTGGCTGGTGGTAAAGTCGCAGCTGGTGTCCATTGACCAAAAAGGGTGATCCAGACCCATTGATGGTGCTCAAAGTAATCGTGCCATTATCATGGAATCCATTAATTTCATACGACCCTAGCCATCGTGTCTGTAATTTCCCAGGAAAGTCCTGAAATCTGGAATCATAGAGGAGCACCCAGTCGCCTTTCTTGAATGATTTCTTCTTGATATGCTTATCATGCCAGGTTGCTCTCTATCGCTGGATAACAGCTGTGTGCTCCACAACAGAAAAACGTGCTTCATCCTATTCGTTGAGTTGTTGAAGGCATCGTTTATGTGCTTATTTAAGATTTAGTCCAATTTCCTGGGCCATTCTTAGGGTCTTGATCTCAAATTCGATTGGGAAGATGGGTTCTTTACCATAGACTAGATGGTAAGGAGAGTAGTTGGTGGTGTTGTTCCAGGTTGTATGATAATCCCATAAGGCATTTGGGAGCTCAGTCGCCTAATTTTGTCGGTTTTTTGAGACAATCTTCGTCAGGATTTCCTCTAGGACCTTATTGGTGCTTTCTACTTGCCCGTTTTCCTGTGGGTGGTATGGAGAAGCAACTCTGTGCTTAATGTGATAGCTGTCCAGGGTGGCAGTGATTCTGTGGCCTGTAAATTGTGTGTTGGAAATACTAAAACAACTGAGAGGGGGGGTGAATCAGTTGTTTATAAGCTTAAACAATTTTACACCTTCTTAACAATTATTAATATTTCTTCATGTGTTA